>JAQLOL010000017.1:1133158-1155378 GCA_029783665.1 Naso thynnoides | reverse complement strand
GTGTGTGTGTGTGTGTGTGTGTGTGTGTGTGTTTGTGTGTGTGTGTGTGTGTGTTTGTGTGTGTGTGTGTGTGTGTGTGTGTGTGTGTGTGTGTTTGTGTGTGTGTGTGTGTGTGTTTGTGTGTGTGGTTTAGAGTGGGTGTGTATATACAGTGTGTGTTAAAAATGAAGGAGAGAACACCTGGATGACATGAAGTGTGAAATAAATTATTGATCAGTTGATAATCAGAATCATCTCCTGTCAGAAGCTCAGTGTCGGCCATGTTGCACCGCCATGTTTTTACAGAAGCCCAGAAGGGACAAACCAAACACTGGCTCTGCACATGGCCTTTCAGGGCCACCATAGTTTCTCCTGCACGTTTAGAATGGATATTCAGCTGGCTGCAATCATCATCTTCACCACCAGATGTCACTAAATCCTGCACACAGAAACTGTGACAAGCGTCTGTTTTAAATAAAGTTGATTCATTTTTTTATTGGTGACAGAATGAGACTAAAAACAGCTGATTTCTTATTTGACCTGTGAAATATTTTCTTCTTTATAAGAAAAAATCATGAAGTTAAAAAAACTGAACTATAAATGATAACAATGAAGTCATTAAAAAAAACTGATCAATGATTACTGATGAAAATAACTGTCAGAATCGAACCTCCAACCTGCTCGTGTTCTTATCACCTGAAATCATCTCATACACCCGACATGCCCTGATACCACAGTAACTGTTACCATGGAGACGCCAACAGAAACCACATGACCACAAACGCACTCACTCACTCACTCACGGTCACTTCAGCATCTTCAGTTTGTTTCTGATCACAGCGAAGATAAGAAAATATAAATAGAACAGGAAGCGTGTGTGTGTGTGTGTGTGTGTGTGTGTGTGTGTGTGTGTGTGGTCTTACAGCAGATTACGTGTTATATCACTCAGACAGCTCAGTTTCTCACACACACACACACACACACTAACTTCTGGTCAATAGCTGCTTTAAAAGTTCACAGAGTTTAAAACAAACAAACAAACAAACAAACAAATGATTGTGAACTAAACTAACAACTCAAACTGTTGTTTGAAATATTTTTGTTTGTTTGTTTGTTTGATAAATTTGAAGATAAAAATGACCGCTGTCACTTTTTGCTCAACGGCACAGAAAGTTTTCATAATAAAATGCTCAGAGTGCAGAAACAGCGGCTCGTTTTTCAAAATAAAAGAGGTAAAAAGGTGCAAAGTCACTCAGTACATTTACTTAAATTCTACTTTGTTATTTTCTAAAGCAAAATCTACGGAGTTCAATCTGTCAGATTCAGATTTAAAATACATTTTCCAAGAGATTTGAATCTTTATGAAATTGTGCACAAACACAAACCTGCTGCAGCTTTGAAACGACGCTGACGACCTGAAACTGTGTCTGTGTTCTTTTCTCCGCACATCATCCGACAGATCTGATGATGATTTAAATCACAATAATCAAACTTTTACCTCTTGAGGCCGTTTTGTGTGTCACACTTACATAACACACTTTAATTTCAGCTGAGCTGCAACGACAGAAACAAAGTTAATGAAAGTTACGCTGTGGAAGCGTCTGAGTCTGAAGTTACGTGAAGTTTATGAGAATGAACTGACTGGATGTTTGAAGGTTACAGTCGTAAGAGCCTGAATTTATCTTTGGAGGTAAATTCAGATTTTTTTTTTCCCCTTTTTCTTGTCTTGTGGGTTTTTTTCTAGCTTTTAGCACTTAAAGCGCTGCTGCTTTTAAATCAATGAGAACTAAAATAGGTGAAATATCCTGAGAGTCCAACACACACACACAGACTGATTTTTATTTATAAAATCAGTTCTATATAAAATGTGTTTTCTCTTTAATGTGCTCGTCAGCAGAAATAAAACTTTTTTCACAGACTGCATTTGACAGCAGACCAGCGTTTGAGAAACCGTCGAGACAAAACACAAACTTTTCCTAAATTTAACTCACTAGAATAACAAATCAGGCTTCTGTGGCCTGAACCAAAGAGAAGTCAAGTTCTAAAATAACAGCAGAGACGAGAAGGTTCAACATGTTCGCGGCCGCAGAAACATTTAATCTGACGTTGGGTTGAAGTAAAAAAAATCCCAAATCAGGATCATGAAGGAACTTTTCCTGCTGTTGAAAAGTTTTCAAGAGGCGACACGAAACAGACTCGTGATCTGACATGAAAGATATTCAGGCTTTCATTCAACCACAGACGATCTTAAATATTCACTGATTCCAGCTTCTGAAATGTGACAGTCTGCTGCTTTCCTGTCGTTTGTTTGTCAGAGACAAGAAGAACTCTCATCAGTTACAATCTGCATTTTTAAAACCACATTTGAACTGAAGCGTCTTGAAGGTCAGATTTTTGCATCGCTGTGAGCCGGGTGGCATCTGATTGGCTGGTCCTAATAATGTGGCCACTGAGAGGATGTTTGGCTGGATGAAGTCTGCTCATGTCACGGTGTGTGAGTGTGTGTGTGTGCTGTGTTCAGGACCTCTCCTGACAGGAAAACACAAACACATCCACGGCTCAGAGGCAGAAAACGAGTCGAGATGTTTCCACTGGAACTGGAACTCAGAGCTTCCAGCTGTAAACACTTCTCAGAAACTCACTGAAACTTCATCACATCTTCATGACTCACCACTGACACAAACTAACAATGACTGCAGCTTGTTTCCATCCACAGTTTTCCATCACAGCCTTTAGATTCTCCACTGAACTCTCCCACACATCAGGGAGTCCTCGAACGCACCGACACGACATCAGAAACAGCTTCAGCGAAAAACAGAAGAGTGAAAAAGCAGCTGTGAGCCTCTCAAACATCTCGGCTTCGCCCTTTTCTTTGTCTTGTGAGATTAAAAACATCCAAACACATGAAGGCAGCCTGCAGACAAAACTCAGGGAGGAAACAGCTCAACGTCACTTCTACACAAACTGATGAATTTAATTAGAAACACAAAGCAAAATGAATTTCTCTTTTTTTTTCAGTGTTTCTCCCAAACAGCAGAGCCACACAAAGTCTCACTGCAGAAAAAAAAATTAAAAATAAACAAACAAACAAGAAACTTCATTTATAAAGTTTCATTTCTCTTTATCTCGTTTGTGAAATGTTGCACATGACACTTTTTGTTTGTGTGGTAAATTTTAAAAAGTTCTAGAAAAGTAAATAATTATCATTAAAAGTCTGACATCAGTTTAAAAAGGAGCTGTTATTTATTTACTGGAATATTTTCTCATTATTTAACTATAAGAGACTCAGTCGAGCAAAACTTTCAGCGAACGTTTTACAAATGAAAACTGGTGTCAGAATGTGGTCAGTGAACGTCGCTCAGACCAAACCTCGTTCATTTTGTCAACATTTCAGAAACAAAACTGATGATGCTCCAATGAGACGTTAATGCTGACATTTACTGAAACCTGCAAACACACGGAACGTGTGTGTGTGTGTGTGTGTGTGTGTGTGTGTGTGTGTGTGTGTGGGTGGGTGGGTGTGTGTGCTAATAATCGGCTGCTTTGGTCTCTCGCAGTGTTTCTCAGAGCGCAGCAACGTTTCCTGAGCGAAACTCCACACAGGTCGTCTTTAATAATAATTCAGCTGTTGCTCAACGTTAGACTGACACGCTACACTTTGTTCACACACAGCTCATGATGTGTTCAGGAGCTGCTGTTACACTGAACTCCCACATCTCAACAGAGGGGGGCGTGGCCTCATCACTGTCAGCGGCACCACCCTGTTAGCATCTGTTAGCTTCTGTTAGCTTCTGTTGCTCACCGTGTTTCTTGAGCTTTTTGCTGCTGACACGGCGTTGATGAAATGAGTCAGTTAGCATGTTAGCGCTTCCTGCTCGCTCGTCTTTAAGTGTTTCTTTGTTG
Organism: Naso thynnoides; assembly: GCA_029783665.1. Classification (NCBI taxonomy): domain Eukaryota; kingdom Metazoa; phylum Chordata; class Actinopteri; order Acanthuriformes; family Acanthuridae; genus Naso; species Naso thynnoides. Next base: position 1,151,496 of record JAQLOL010000017.1, on the reverse strand, counting down.
TGTTTTCAGTTGAAGTCTGAAATAAAGTCTGTGGTTCACACAGGTTGTTGTTCTGTGACATAAAATCCAGCAGAAGAAACCCAGTTTTTGAACTTTGAGGGTTTTATGCGTCTTAAAACAGGCAGCTGCTAACGAGTGGCTCAGTGAGACTCAAGGGTTTGTCGGACGTTAGACGTCATCACGAGAAAAAGGAATGAAGTCGGTAATATCTCTGACAAAGGAAGTGAGACGAGCAGCGGACGCAGCCATGATCACGACCTCGACCGGGTCACGCAAAGAGCAGAGAGTTAGCAGAAAAGTCAGCGTGCCAAATTAAATCAGCAGCTGAACGCTTCGGGGGGGCAACATTTAGGTCATGTGACCAGGATGTAGTTTGTTCGCAGCCCAACCATAAATTTTTGCTTCATAAACACAAACGTGGATGTTCATCTGTGACACTTATCACGCTGAACAAAATGTGTTTGTGTTCCTGACGGAGCTGATTTCCACAGAGAATTTAAAATACCATTCAAACATCCCATAAGCTTGTTGCCGAGGGAACCAACGCTAACTTCCAGGTTGGACTACAAAAATGCATCATCCCTTCAGCGCTCTGCACACCTGCGTCTCTCTTCTGTTTCCTCAGACTCCATCAGTGACTTCCTGACTCTTTCCTTCCTGTAAATTCAGGAGCGCGGCTCGCTCGGTTGTTTCCTTCCTGCTGAAATCATCAGACCGCCTCAGCGCGGCCGGTCGGCCGCATCACGAAGCGCCGCGAGGAGGGAAGAAGAAGTCTGTGTGTGAGGCTGCCAACACGCAGCAGCTGCTTGAACCACTGAAACTGACAATGTGACCTTTGACAGAAAACGTCTGTGACTCCGAGACGACGCCGGCGACGGCTGGCAGGAACTTTTATAAACTTCTCTGAAATTCAGAAAATGTTCTTCATGAATTTGTTTTTGTCCGTTGAAGTCAGTTGAACTCAGAAACAGGTTTCGTGTTTGCTGAAGGATGTGACAGTTTATTCTCATGTGCGGTGAGGAAGTGATGTCACATCACAGGTGGTCGGTGAAGCATCGACGCCGTGAACTGACCTGGTCTGCTCACAGTCAGACAGTTTTTAAAAAGCGTCTCTTCGTGTCGAGACGTGTCAGAGGCTCGACACACAGAAAACGTCCGTTTGTTCGAGTTCCTGAACACCTGAAACAAATCGAGGACGGCTCACCGCCGTCTCTTCCTTTTCTCTCTGCTCAGCACCTGCCTCTTTCACTTCATGGTTTCTCATCTTCACCTTCCTCCAAGATGGCCGCCGCGCCGACACACAGAGCAAACACACTCGACCACACTGTGCTGAAATGTTGGCGAACGTGAGTTTTCAGAGCGTCTCTGGTCTCAAACACTCGCCGTCAACGCAGCTGCTCGTGTCACCTGATCAGCTCACGATGCTGGAGCTGCGTTTGGGGAAGACGGTTCAGTTTGAAGAGTCACAGCTCAGAAACCACAGAGAAGCTTCCTGACCGGGGGGGGGGGCACTCTGTGGTCGACTCAGTTTCTTCTCTGAGCCACACACACACACACACACACACACACACACACACACACAGGTTCATGCTCGAATGAGAAACCGCAGATCGAAGAAGGAAATAAAGGAAATAATCAAATTAATAAATAAAAGTTTTCGGCAGATCTCAGTTTACAGTTTCTGACCGAGGTTCAGTCTGAATCCATGAAAACATCTGATGCATAAAACAAACAAACAATCAAATTTATGACAACGTCACTTAAAAATGTCAAACCATTTCTCCTCGGCGACATCGTGCCCCGTCAAAATAAGATGAAAAACATTATTTTAAATGAATTCTAGTGTCGACCTGTAATCTTAGAACCTGCGTTCAGAATCAAAACTCTTCGTCCAGCGTCGCCTCATCAGTCACAGCTCGTTATAATAACTTGTCTTCATTTCCTGTTTGTTTGTATGAATTCACTCTGTCAACCAAACAAAAGGAACAAAAATACTCCAAAGACGCCGACATGATTCCAAAGAGCGGGGAGGAATCTTTAATCAAAATGTGTTCCAGTTCTGTAATCGATTGGATCTTCACGTCACAGCGTCTGTCTGCGCTGAGCGACAGCAGTCATGAAGCAAACACAGAAATGTTTCAGTTTGTGACTTTAGTTTTGACTGAATCTCATTTTTGTCATTTTAAAGGAGAAAAAAATCAGAATGTAATGTTTAGAGTTTCTCGTCGTGTCAAATGTGGCGTCATCAGTCGACACCAGGATCATTTAACAGAGTTTATTATCGCTGAATGTTGTTTTTCTTCTCAGTTTTTACCCTTAAATGTCTGTAAAATATCAAAGATGTGTCAGAAGTTCTGCACACGTTTGACTCTTCAGCCTTTTCCAAACTCTGAGGACGAAGGTGAAACACTGTCTGTGAGCTGCGAGCACTCGTCTGCTGCCACTCGCTCCTTTTCTCTGAACGTTAAAGACGAAAACAAAGACGAAGAGTTGATGTTTAAAACTGTAACAGGTTCGTGTTTGGCTGCACTTTCCGCTCGAGCGTCTTCTTTTCATCCTGAATTAGTAGATTTTTGCAGATCTGAGCGCTGCTGTGGTGAAAATTAAAGAGACATCTTCAGGTTCTGTAAAATACACAACAAATGTATAAATGTGAAAATCTGTTTTCAGCCGTGAGACGCTTCAGTTCCGTTCGCCTCCGTCTGAGCACAGGTTGTAAAATGGAGGCCGTCGTCATGACGCACCACAAACGAAGCAACGCTTGATTTTCATCAGAGAATAAACCGTGTCTGTTAAATCTCAGCTGAACAAATCATTGAAGCTGCTCACCTGATGGTCTGAAACTGCTGCTTTAATGGTTTAAACTGGTCCTTTAATGGACAAAGCTTCACTGAAGCTCGCAGCCCGAGGACACTGACCATCATTACAAACCAAAAACTCTTCGTTGATCATCGTCAGCGTCGGTTCATGATGGTCTGACTGCTGGTTTACCTGGACGTCAGTTTATCTTCAGCAACGTTTCGGCTGATTTTTGCCAAATCTCAAACTTCTGAATGACGTCCGGCACTTCGATTAGCAAAAAATACAACTTACATGATAAATCCAGGAAATTTATAAAATAATTTGATTTAAAAAGATGATTTTCATATTATTTTTTATAGATTCTGACTGTATTTGTTTGTTGCAAGTTTAAGCTTTTCAACAATGAGACAATAACTGAAGTCAAATAGTTCTTATTCAAAACAAACACATAAAAACATAAACATGTCAAGTGTGAAGCTGTCAAATGTTCCTTCTCTCTAAAGTCAAACACTAACTTTAAAGCAACACGGTGACACTTTGCCTGTGAGCCACTGCTTCAAAACGACTCTGAACGATGAGCGTGTTGACACATCACAACAAAACCAGGTCACATTTCACCGAGCAAACGTCCTCTGGTTTCCCTCTCATGTCCTCCGGCTGCTCCGTCCGTCTGCAGCCTTTTGTTTTCGCCGAGCTGCCACCAGCAACGACCGGCTGCTGCAGCTTCAGTCTGCAGGCGGCCGACATGGTGCTTTCAGGGACCTCCGTGAACAACAGAGTCGAGGCAGAGCGGTCGTAGGACATCAGAGGACGTTTGCTCCATAAAATCTGACTCTGTTTTACTCAAATTATTTTCTGTGACGTGAAGTTTTGTTTTTCAAAGCAGCGGCTCCCAGTCAAAGTTACATTGTGCTGCTTTAATTTAAAATTAAAAACCTGTTGACTGTTGCTTTCATCTTTGTGTTGATGCTAACACATTCGTTAGCTTGGAGGCTAATCTGCTGTTAGCAAAATCACACAGTGCTGTTAGCTGAGCAGCTACAGTTAGCTTAACGAGCTAATTTGCTGATATTTCCCAAAGCAAAAATCAAGTTTATGGATCAAAGAAGTTCTTTGTTTAGCTTTTGTTCGGTGGTGACAAACTCAGAGTCGACCAACAGGAGCTCCAACATGGCCGCCAACAGACGCCCCTGTTCTCCTGCTGTGTTGGTGTTTTCTTCTCTGTAGTTTTCTGCTGCTGAAACTTTTCAAGTTTTCTCACAGGAAGTTAAACATCCTGAGGCTGGTGGGTCAGCATTTTGTTTCAGGACAGAGAGACCACAGAAACATCCGTGTCAGGACAATATTTGGCCTTATTTAAAAAAAAAAAAATTACATTTTCAGGTTAGTTGAAGAGGAGGAGATTTCTCTGAAACTGAAGATGATGAAACTCGTTCACATCCACGTTACTTTGAAAATGCTTCTGTTCACATTTTTCTTTCTGTTATATCAGTTTCATAAAAATAAGAACACGGTTTTTCTGTTTGAATCATGAACCGTCGTAAAAAGTGCCAAAGACGTGAAACAGGTCAATAAATCACCAGGTTTCCTATAAAGCCGCTTCAGTGTTTAATGAAGGAAACCTTCACCTGTGAGATTTTGTGGTGAAGACTTGTTGTTTGGGCGTCGGCCGCTCTTACCTGCAGGAGGAAACGCACAGACGAGGACCAGCAGGCCAGAGATCCTCACCGGGAGCTGCATCCCAAACTGGTTTCCTTGATGGACGTCGTTCTTCAAACTGGTTTCTGCCACCAGCAGCGAGCTGAACCGACTGAGCCAAGCGCGAGTGTTGCTGCCTCGTCTGTGAGTGGAACAGGAAGTGGTGAGGAGCTGCTGTACCAGGTGACACACATCATTTACTCGACTCTCTCCCACACACCAACACTCTTTCAACACACGGAAGAACAAATTGAGTTTTTTTTTAATGTTTCTTAAATCTTAAAAATTTTGACCTGCAGGGTTTCATGACTTACACGTTTTTTTGTCATTTAGACATTTTCATCCATTAAAGGAGTTTATGAACAGCCACCTTAAAGATATAGAACTGAAAACATCCTCCGACACAAATTTGTGATTTGGGGGAAAAAAATGTGACCTCATTCAAGAGCACTGAAGATCCAGCAGCTATACCCAGTGTGTGGTAGGCAAGATAAACCTGCAGCCGGCGTCTGGAGGAGGATTAAACACACTTTGCCTCACAGCCTTACATTGTTTTTTTTTCACTCGGCCTGTTTAGTAGAAACACGGTAAAGATCAGGCAACAGCACAACACAGAGCGGTAACAAGCCGGCTAAAGAATGTCAGCTCACCGCTTTGTTTGCAGCCTTTTGTTTTGTGAAGCACGATTTAATTTGGTCTTCTCTTTCGCCTCCTGCTCCGTCACCCTCTCTTCTCTTTTCTTAGCTTCCTTCACCTGCAGCCTTATCGGGTCTCTTCAGCTCTGCCATGATGTCCCATGAGCCCTGAGTCGACGCTACTGACCAGCAACGCCTGCAGGGTCCCCTCTGCCCCCCCGGCCTCAAATCCTCTTCACAGCTCCTGGTCCAGTCCAGGCAGCGTCAACCGGCAGCTCGGCTAACTGAGCTAACTAGCCAAAACCATCTACAGATAGCAGCAGATGCTAACTTAGCACGCTAACTTGTTTTTCTGTGAAGAAGTCAAGCAGCTTGTCAGAAAAACAATTTTTATTTAAAAGCTTCTGAACTGACAAACGAATAAAAGGGCCAAAACAAATTTATTCAAAAGTTGAAAAACATCAAAAACATCTGAAAAGTTGTTTCGCTTCATCTACAAAAACTAAAAATGGAAAAACAAAAGACGTGAAGCCATTTTGTTTTATACACACAAACTTTATTTATAAAACTCATTCATTAATAATTCTTCAGAAAATAAACTTTCTATACTTTAAATGCAGCATGAAGAAGCAGAAGTCAGATTAGTGTGAATCAGCGTTTAAGGCCTCAAACAAACAAACATGTTAGTTCAGTTATAGAAGAAATCAAAGTTATTGATCTGCTATCACTGACAAGAAAAATGCAATAACGAGTAATATAACTCATCTTCCATTGATCACAGGAACAGAAACTGAAGTCCCGCCCTCCGTTCAGGACCACTCCTAAACCACGCCTCTTTGATGGACAAGCCCCGCCCCTCCTTCGACATCTGAATCTTCCCTCTGATAAAGTCATAAAGTGCTGTTTGTTTTCTGGCTTTGTCGTGTTAATCCCATCAAATTAAATCTCATGTTTAATGGATGAAGCCACAAAAACAAAGAAAAACTGAAGCGTGTGTCCCGTCACAGCAAATACATTAAAAAACACAGAGGCTAAAATAATTTTCAAATGTGTTCACATTGTTTTTTTTAAATTTATCTACAATTTAAGTCACTTTAAAAAAGAGAATTAATATCAAGAAATATAAATCAAAGCTGAGCTCAATTATGGGAACATTTTGTGTGTCTGGGGTTTCATCTGAAGCTCAACAGCTCCACCCTCTGGTCACTTTTCACTGTGACCGGGGCCACGTCACACACAACCACCTTTTAACATGTGACATGTAAAAAAAAAAAAAAAAAGCCGTACAGCTGATTATTTTGTTTGATTCTGTGATCAGGATTATTAATGTTTATTCGAGGAAAATTTCACCAAAACTGAAATATTTTTCTGGGGATAAAAAGAAATTTAATATATATATAAAAAAAAGACTGTAAATGCTGATGAATGAAGAATCTGTTGAACCTGCACAGTTTTCAGTTTTTTTCACAGTTTTTCTATCAAAATTTTGTTCATTTCTTTATTTTTCTTTCTCCTGCTCGTTGCAGACTTTGACTTTTTTGAACAGCAGCTCCTGAGTAAATTTTCTGTTTTTCATGAAGTTTATAGTTTGTCTGGCAGGAAGTGAGCGGGATTCCAAAGGACGACCTCCAGCTGATCTCCCGGCTCGTAGGTTTGATCCCTGCGTTGTCCAGCAGCGGCTTCCTGAACACAGAAACACAACCTGTGAACACGGCGTCCAAACAGATGTTTCGCTTCACAGAGATGAAAAAGCAGAGCACAGCGCCTCCATCAGGCCAAGCTGTGGAAGCTGAATAATGACACAAAAAACACAAAAATAGATTTAAAAAAAAAATTTAATCTCATCAAAAAACACTCAAGTGAGTCAAAACTATAAAAACAGATTTGACCATCTCTTCATTTTGACTTAAGTTTCATAATTTTAATTTAATTTCAAACTAGAAAAATAATACAAAATAATACTTTTTAAAAATTAACTCAAAACCAAATTTTTGTCAGAAATTATCATTGTTTCACTCACAGTAAAATGAACAATTTGATTTTAAGTGTCAAAATATTTACTTATTATTTGAACTTTGCTGAAAAATTCTTTTTATTCTATAAATTTGACTAAAAAATTTCCCCCCAAAAAAGAATTTACTTACAATTCTTCCTATACAAACTTTTCGACTTTGTCATTCTGCATATTTCGGGTTTTATTATTTTATTTTTTCCTGATGACAGTTTTACACATTCTGTCACTTTTCACAAAGCTACACAGAAACTGTATTAATGATGCTTCAAACGGACTCATGTTGTAGTTTGACTTCATATTTTGTAGAACTACAAACAGAAGAGACAGAACTACAAGTACCAGCAGCTCTGCCCGTCAGTGATGCTTCCTGTGTGGCTCTGCCTGGAAGTATTCCTCGGGAGTGACGGTCTTCACCCCGCCAAAATAATCCAACACCCACACCTGAGACATGGAGGCAGAACACGGACGTTAACGACACTTCCTGCTCTCTGATTGGCTGACGGTAGTGATGAAGATGCAGAATCTGATTTGTAGATATTACGGCTTCCAGTCAATTAAAAAATTAAATTGAGTTTATCGCTATAACTTTTTTAAACTAAAAAATTAACAGCTTTAAAATAAATTTGCATTGACATGTTATTAACGTGTCACCTCTGACAGCACTGACAAACATGTACACGACATTAGCAGCGCGTCACAGCTGCTGTCATGGTAACAGTCCAGGTAGTCCAGGTACCTGTGTGATGTTGAACTTGGCGAAGAACCAGTTGTGATCAGACGGCCAGTCGATCATCTCTGGATGTCGACTGAACAAAGCTCTCTTCGCAAAATCCGCCTCCGTGCCGTTCACCTGGACCGGAGGAGAGAGGGGAGGGTCATGTGACTGCTCGGGGTTTGTCCTGTGGATACACCTGTGTGTGTGTGTGTGTGTGTGTGTGTGTGTGTGTGCACCTCGAGCACAGATCCTGACAGGATGATGTGCGCACACAGAGGACTCTGCGGGTCGAAGCCCTGCTGCCGGCAGTAATCGGTCTGAGCCAGAGACATGGACAGAGACGCCTGAGGGTTCACCTGCAGGGACACAGGTGAGACGTCAGCAGCTGCTCACCTGCTCAAACGATGACTCGCAGTCTTTATGCTCTACAGACGCCCTCTGGTGGCTGTGAGGTTTGACGGCTCCAACGTTATCGCACTGAGAACAGCTGTGTCTGTGTGAGCCGAGCGTGCCTGCCGGGACTTCCTGTCACATGACTTCAGCTCCGACATGTGACTTTGACTCTGAAACTGCTGAGTCATGTTTGAGTTCCTGCTGTTGCGTAAAGTCAAAACTGTTTTCAGAACCTTCAGTAAAGTGGAGTGAGCTCATTTTAGGGAGTACACAGTAAATAAAACGACTTTATTAGTGACTTCATGAATAACACAAACATTTCTGTCTAATATCCTGAATCAGTTTCTGTTGTTGTTGTTGTTGTTGTTGTTGTTGTTGTTTATCAGCGGATCAATAAACTGAGGACATACGCAGAGCGACAGCAGCAAAACGGTCAATCCACAAAATCCATTTTTCCATTTTTCATGATAATACTGATTTCAACAAAGTCAGTCAAACTGTTTATAAAACGTCAAAGTCCCAAAACACGGACTCCTTTGAACTTCCTGACACGTGATCACACAGGTGAAACACACGTCACAGTTTTTATGACGTTTTGAGTCAAACAGAATTAAATTTGTCGAGGTGACCTTCTGCTGAACGATGAAAATGTGCAAATGTTACAGACTGTGACAGGAAGTGGAAGGCAGAGCCAATAGGACGCGGTCTTACTGACAGAGCGCCCGTACCTGAAATCCTTCGTATGTTAACGGACAGCCGCCGGTGTGTCGGTTACCTGCAGGTCCTGCACGGAGACCTCCATGCGGGTCAGGTACATGTAGGGAACCCCGGAGCCGGAGGCCGGAGGCCCGTCGCTCACCGAGAAGACGTTGGAGAACGGCTGCCCCGCCACCGGCTTGTGGGTGGAGACGGTGGCCATGGAGGCCCAGTCACACTGATGGGCGACGAAGCGGGCGACCCGGGCCACCTGGTCGTGAGGAGGGATCCGGTCCCGGCAGGAGGAGGCCGGGCAGAGGGAGGCCCAGAGGCCGAGGAGGAGCACACACACAGCCCGCAGGACGGCGCTCATTGTCGGATTCCGCGTCTGGAGGACTGTCGGCGAGAGGCCGGAGGTGGAACACACATAAACAACAAGCGAGGTTCCGGCCCGGACTTTCAAAGTAAAAGCGGGACCGGATACAGGAGAACAGGAAAAGCCCATGTCGACGTCTAATTTAAATTTCAGAATAAAAGCTGAAGCCACTGTTCCAACAAAGACGACCGATGACGTCATTAATTGTCTCCATGTTCAGGATGATTTTTAAAAACCTTTTCCATGACACACACACACACACACACACACACACACCTAATCAGACTTCTGATGCAATCGTCAGTCAGTCGTTCAGACCAAAACGATCGTGACCGAGTCCTCTTGCTGACAAATCAAACACGGGACAGACGCTGTGTTTACAGACCGTTTTATTAGAAAAATATACAGATTTTTACAAACATGATTCCTACACAGTCAGGGCTGGGTTTTGGGGGGGGGGGTGGTTGTTTTTGTTTGGTGATTCGTTAACCGTTTTTGGCGCAGCCTGAAGTGACAGCAGTAAGTTTTTATTCATGTGTCACACGTGGTGTCAGCTGTTCCATGGTTTGAAGGTCTTCTGAATGTCAGCAGCTGGACGAGAGCTCACTGCGATTCACCTTCAGCCTCGCACACATCGCACAGGTTCTCCATGCTAAACTGTCCTTGGCAACCGTTGCTACTGCAGAGACAGGGCACTTCCTGTTTCCTCTGTGCGTCTGCAGAGTAATTCCAGGTCAGCTCGGCGCCGGCCTTCACGACCCTGACGGAGAGAAAAACAGTTATAGACAATCTGCAGCCATACACTTCATGGTTATCTTCCTCCTCCTCTTCCTCACCTGCTGGTGAAGAAGGCAATGACGGGGAAGCCGGGGTCATGGGAGTCGGTGAAGACGTTCTGGATAAACAGGTTGGGCTGGCAGCTGTGCTGCAGGGAGCAGAGGTCAAAGGTCAGAATAACAGGCAGCCGTTCACATCACTTCTCTTCCTCAGTCACACGTTCAGAAAATGTTCACGTTCAGTCGCTTCTTGTTCCTCTTTGCTACAGAAAAAGTGAAGTCACGTCCAAAAGGCTCAGACAGAAATAAGATTAACTTGGTGAGAAACTAAACCATCTGAAGGACAGCAGCTCAAACTTCAGTGAGTGTTTACGAGAAAACAAAGTTTCCTGCTGTTGTTTTTCGTCTTCTGAACTCGTGTTGCGGTCTCTTACGTTTATGAAGCGGCTCACGTTTCCCTCCTTGCTCGCGTCCACGAAGTTCACGTCGTCCACCTCCATGGCTCTCTTTAAACTCTTCTGGCTCTTGGATTTGGAAGCGTTCACTCTGTTCACCAGCACCACCTTACGCATGGCTGTTGCCGTGGCAACTGTCTTCTCCTGAGGTGGGCGCTGGTCACCTGACTGCAGCTCTGCAGCTCCCACCAACACTGACTGCAGAACCAAACAGGATTGGTTTATTTTTTAACACAGGTCACATGACTGAACGAGGCTTTCATCACTTCAACATTTCAAATCTAACAAAATGACGTTCAGACGTACAGTTGTGCTACTGAGCCAGCCTCCAACTAAAAGCTAACATTAGCACGCTAACACGCTGATGTTGAGTTGCTAAAGTGCTAACCGTGTTCACTGTCTTTTTTTAGCCTGTTAGCATGCTAACATGACTAGCAGCAGACCTGCAGTGCAGCAGAGGCTGATGGGAAAGTTCTGAGTTGTGCAGAAACGCCGAGCTGAGGACTCAGCAGGACTCTGACCTTCTCTCGGTCCGGCGCCGTGGAGGTTGTGGAGTTGGGGTCAGCCGGCCTCTGGATCACCGGGACGTGCAGGGGGGACGAGGTGTGTTCCAGCAGGTCGCTCCGCCCCTCCTGCACCCGCGGGACCAGCCACTCGGTGACAACCTCCACCTCGTCGTCCGAGGGGAGGTCGGCCCTCGTCTGCTTTGGCGACGGCGGGTCGGTGGGACTCTGGGCCCTCTGCAGGATCACGCCTGAACACATTTCATCAAGTCAATCACACGACCCTCAAACGCTCCTCTGACTCGTTCTACAGCAGCGTCTGCTCACCTGCATATATGCACACAAATGTGCCGCTGTCCAGGTCGTCACGGCAACGCACCCCCCAGCCACGGCCCTCAGTCTGGAAGACCTGGAGTCGGACTTTGATCCCTCTCTGGACGAGTCGGTTCAGGCAGCGAGCGCGGTCACAACCACACCATGGCCCGCACTCATACAGCCTGAAAACACAGGCGGCCGTTAGAGGGCGGGATCGAACGTTTGTGGACGGCTGATCCTGCTCGCCTGTGCTGCTTCGCCGTGTTGAGCGCAGACGGGCTCGAACCTGCGAGCTGCCACGTGCGCCCGTTTATAATATAGGTACTACTACTTTTATTTAACATATGTCTGGGCTTTATGATGAATAACCTTTATGACTCAGTCTCACCCTGAAGGCACGGGCTCGCCCAGTCTGTGATGTTTGTAATGGCGCCCTCCTGTGGTCATAGCGACGCAGGCACAGCGTTGTGCGTCGCTGCAGCCGTCGGCACAGTCACAGCAGGTGGAGAACAGCGTTGGGCCGCGACTCAGGAAGCAGCCATGCGGCCAACGATCCTTCCTGTAGCGGAATTCGGCCGGCCGAGCGCCACCGTCTCCGACACAGAGCTCCACCGGCGTGGGCTCCAAACCCCGGCTCAGGTCCAGCTCCGGCGTCCGCGAGCCCACTGACGGGGGAGGGTCCAACCGAACAGACGAGTTAAAGGTGAAGAAATCCACCTGCAGCAGACGAGAACACGGAGTTATCACTTTGACTTGTGACCAAGTTTCTCCAGGACGTTGTACTTTTACTTCCTCGTACAAACCAGCTGACCTGCAGGATGTTGTAGCTCTCGGTGGCCAACAGGAAACGCATCACGTCGTCATAGTCACGGAGGCTCTTCCCACATGGCGCTTTGTAAACGACATCCAAGTCCACCATGTCGTCTGGGACTGCAGGCTCCGCCCCCTCATCGTTGGAGGCCCCACCTCCTCTTGATGACATCAGCGGCAGAGCAGTCATCCTCTTAAAGCCGCAGAGCAGGGGGGCCTTCAGAGGGTTCTGACCCCAGAACAGAGGCGTGGACCGAGGCATGCTGGGTAAAGTCGAGAGGCAGGCCTGGAAGGGAACGAGTGACATGAGGAAAATCAAACAAGGCAGAGGTGTGTGTGTGTGTGCGCATGTGTGTGTGTGTGCGCCTGTGTGTGTGTGTGTGTGTATTACCCGGCAGCAGGTGTGCAGGTGGTACTGCAGCTGGACGGAGGTCAGAGGGGACAGCGGCTCCTCCCGGCCTGCAGGGGGAGCTGCAGAGCTGCACGCCCCGTTTGAGGAGGGGCTGTTGGGGGGGGAGTCAGCTGACAGCAGCTCACCTGGACGAGGAAAAAAAACACAAAACAAGAGTTCATACACACGGAGGGGTCCAGCTTCTGCTTCACTACATTTCTGTGACAGTTTCAGTTTCTTTACAAATTCATTTTTACGCACTAAAATTTCATGCAAATGGGCCAAATCACTTCCTGTTTGCGGTTTCCCACATCCAGTCGTCTGCCTGTGGTCGTGTGGAGCTGTTCAGGATGGTGAAGGCGTCACTTTGGGTCACTGTGATGGCATTTCGCTGTTTTCAGAAGTTTTACGAAGCCAACAATCAATGGAGGCGTGAACGTTTCCGAAGAAAAGTCTATGTTTACCTGAGCCGATGACCACCTGGACCACGGCTGATTCCTGAGTGGAGGTCTGAGGGAAGCAGTCGAGACACTCCAGCAGCTTCAGCCCCTGAACACGTTCTGATGAGCACACAACAGGAAGTCACGACCATCCCAACAGCATCACATCCTGTCTGTTACCCAGGAAATCCACTAAAAAAGGCTCAACCTTTATCCGTGGCTGTGTTCTTCTGCAGGACTCTCTTCAGGTGGTCCAGGTACCCGAACACGCCGTGGAGAAGCTGATCCACATCCACGGCAGCCCAGAAGGTCCTGGCCCGCTCTGAAAACCACAGCAGGACTCATTCCTCTGACTGACAGGAGACATTTTAACACGCGTTCTCTTTACATGACAACAGAACCAAGGTTCTCTTATGGACCTGTTCTCCACCCAGACCTCAGCAGACTCTCAGGAAAACCTCGTCAGACTGAACATGACTGAACATGACTGAACATGGCGCGGAGCTCCTTACCAACATCTCGTGGATCCAGTGCTTCCTCCTCCATCTCCAGCCGACACGTTAGCCTGCTAGCTCAGGCTGGCTAACGTTAGCCTGCTAGCTCAGGCTGGCTAACGTTAGCTTCGAGATGTTAAAAAGCTATAAATGCAGTCTTCCACTTCCGCTCACAGCGTGACGCACGGACCGAATGAGCCCCGAAGAAGAAATGAAACACACACAGCGTCACGTTAACGTTAACGTTAGCTCCACGTTTTATTCATCCAGCTGCGTCGGCGGCTGCTAGCATTAGCTTTAGCCTCTGAGGGGCGGACAGCCGCGAATCTGCGTCTCAACACGAACCACCGGCCCGTGTGTGTGTGTGTGTGTTTGACCGACACGTTACCGTCCAATGACGTCACAAGTACTGCGGACGTTATTATCCACATTCGCGTTGAGCAGGTTTACGTTCCTCATCAAAATTGGTCCAAACCAGCCGCCGTTAAAATAATATATGTATGTATATTAAAGGAAAGGAAGGGGGCGGGACCGGAACCACGGACGTTTATGTGTGTGTGTGTGGGAGGAACTGAAGCCCTGATTTTGTTTTCGCAGGCTTTTTTCTGCTGCTAATGTCAGTATTTGCTCATCAGTGTCTTTACTTCAGGAAACGATGCGTTAACTTTTTGTTTGTACACGACACAAAGTGTTGATGAAGCATAAAAAAGCTGGTTTGTTAGCCCGAGTGTGCCTGAGAGCAAGAACACAGGGCACAGAAACACGCACATGAGTTGACCCACGTCGGCCACCGTCCTGCTGCTGAGCCGGCTCCGTCATGTCTTCTAAACAAACCTCCGATAATCATAAACACACAATAACGTTTAAAAGGTTCCGGTGAGAGAAGCTGAGAACCTCGTCGTGGATTCGCCCGGTGAACTCAGACCCGCGGGGCCACAGAGATGCTCGTGTTAGCATGCGGGTGCTAACATTAGCCACTTCCTGTCCGGTTTTGTAACGGTGTATAAAAACTTACGCAAGTGAAAATGCGGAATCAGTGCGAACCCGGAGCCGCCGCGGAGGAGAGCAGAGCAGACTGAACCCGGTGAGGAAGGTTATACATGAAGAAAAGAAGAGAGACAAACTTCCTGTCAGCGAGTTTAAAGCCGTTTCCTGAAGAGGACTCCGCACAAAGGTTGTACACACCTGTCCTCACCTGCGCTGGCCTCCTCCAGCCACTGCAGCCTGTTTGATTCAGTGCACATGAATTCAGACTCATGCTCCAGACAAGAGATAAGATCAAGAAAACGTTTAATAATATAAATGTTCGTACAAACGGACATTTTTCCTGCTCTAATCTGCATCTTCTTTTAATGAATTCTATTGTAAGTGGCCTGTCATATAAATATTATTATTTTACTGTTACTAATAGAAAAACAGGCTTATGTTGACACTGAAATAATTAAAGTGATCTCTATCAAAAAGAAACACACATGGGATTTCTGAATTTGACCCTAAAACAGCAAAGAAGTCTCATATTTGTTACTTCACGTTTTATTCCACCGTATTTAAACAGAAGATCAGTCTGACATGAACACTCCTGTGGAGGACAAACGCGTCAGAAGGGAGCAGGAAGCTGTTCGTCTGCCATTTTTTAGTTTGAATGTTTGGGCACCTGCCTTCTTTATTTATGGTTTCTACTCATTCTGATTTAATAAGTCATGAAAATAGAAAATTAGGTTTGTTTTGTTGTCGTTCATCATAATCTCCAAAGAAGAAAGTGGAGTATTTATTCACAGAGAATATTTTTCTTTTTTTATTGAACTTTCCGAAGGATCGGCTGTGAGATCATTTACGGTGAACGAGCTGATAAAGTCACCAGAAACAAAAGTTAAATCAAAATAATAACAGCTGAAAGTGATTTTGTGCTTTGACTAATAAAGAAAACAAATTCTGAATCCTTCCCAAAGTGGTTTTGCTGCTGAGTTGAAACTCAGCTCCTCCTCTTTCTCCTCAGGTGAGATGGCTCAAGTGCGGCGCTCAGTGAGCGAGGCATTGTGGGGGATGTGTGCGGCCGACGCCATGTCCATGCCCGTCCACTGGTACTATGACATCGACGACATCCGGAGGGACTTTGGCGGCTGGGTAACCGGCTTCAACTCGCCCAGAAACAAACACCCGTCCAGCATCCTCAGCCTCTCCAGCACCTGTAAGGAAAGTCTTTGAAGTGCTGGAAAGTTCTGGAAAATGTCCGCCAAACTTCGCCGCATCACACTGAACAGATCTCCGGATGTTTCTGTAACAGGACGTGTGACTAATGTTCATATTTATTCTGATCTTCCTGCTCGTGTGTTGCAGCTGGCAGCGGTCGGACCGCCTGGTCGTCCGGCGCCAAGCGGCCTGACGTGGTCGGAAACGTGATCCTGCACGATAAACTGAACGCATGGAAGTCGTCTAACAGTTCAGTTCACTACCATCAAGGTACAGCTGACAGATACTGACAAACAGGAAGTGACGGGAAACAGAACCACAGATTCCTCCATGTTGACACAGAAACAAAAATTTCATAAAGATTTTTCTTTTCAGCCTCCAAAGCTGTTTTATTTTGGAAGTCATGCTAGCTTGTGATGCTACATCGACTTCCTGTTTCTGTAATCGCTTGCTCTTGATTGGACGGAGCTAATGGTGTTTCCTAGCAACAGATGCACTCACACTGAAGTCTCTGTTTGTGCAGGTCTTCAGGCCGGTGACAACACTCTGAACGTCCTCTGCGCGCTGCGAGCGGCTCGCCTGCTCGTCTCCGGTCGGTTCTCTGACGTCTCGCAGCCAGACGCTCGAGCCGCCGTGATGTCAGACTACGTCCACTTCCTGACAACGCCCAGCTCGCACCGCGACACCTTCGCTGAGTCCTTCCACCGCTCGTTCTTTGCTGACTGGCAGGACAGCAGGCCGACCACGCCCCCTCAGGTAGAACAAGCGCCCCCTGGTGGATCTGTGGCCTCTCCGCTCTGTCTCTGCTCCAGATGTTTTCACTCGCTGTGTTTCAGGTTCTGGCGTTTGCAGAAAAACGCTCCCGGCAGAAGATGAAATCCTCGCACGCAGACGGTCAGCTGGACGCCATTGGCTGTCTTCCCATGGTCCTCCCCTTCATCCTGCTGTCTGCCTCGGCCAAAGAGGAGCAAGCTGTGGGTGGCGAGCATTTTAATTCACTGAAGAGAAGATTTCTGGCTTCCCTCTCTGACAGCCGCTCACGTAAAGTAAAAGTACCTTAAACTTGTACTCGAGTAAATGTACTGAGTTACTACCTTTGACCTCATGTAACCCCAGGTCTCAGCTGCAGTGGAGTTTGTGAAGCTCACTCACCCTCACCCGAAGGTGCCCGAGTACGTGTCCATCTACAGCCGGGCACTGCACGCCGTGCTGGGCGGAGCCAGTGTCCGCCAGCAGGCGGAGCATGCTCTGAGGAGGCTGGACGCCTGGGACACCTGCCAGAGCTACAGCCGTAAGGCGGCCAGGTACGACCGTCACGAATAACGTTCTGTTTTGTCTGGTCTGACCTTTGAGATGCAACAGGAAGCTCTGAAAACGCAGCGGAGCGCCATTTTTTAACGAGACGTCACTCAGTGTCACAAACAGCTCAAAGCGTGCTCTGTGTGCGCAGGAATCAAACCGTGTACCTGTGTGTGTACCTGTGTGTGTACCTGTGTGTGTACCTGTGTGTGTACCTGTGTGTGTACCTGTGTGTGTACCTGTGTGTGTGTTTCAGGTTCCCGCCGTCCTCGCAGGAGCGGCTGCAGGTCCATCAGAGCGCCGTGAACTACCTCGGTCTCGCCTGCTACACCAAAGGTTCAGCATCACTCTGTGTACCTGCCTCACAGGTCACATGACCATCACAGGCGGAGATCAGTCACATGTGTCTGTTGTGAACCCACAGGTGCACTGTCCAGCATGTTCTACCTGGCTCACGAGTTTCACGACGACGCGGCAGGAGGAATCCTGGCAAACACCAACTGTGGAGGTTCGCACAGCCGCGTTCTCACCACAAACGTCACAAACGTTCTCTTCATTCGCCTTCGCCGTCACTAAGAAAAACAGCCGACACGGACGCCATGTCACACTGAGTAACAACCAGAAATTCAAACAGACGTTCAGCCTGATGCTCCGTGTGGTTGAACGTGTTGTGCAGGTGTGTTTGTTGTTGTTTACGCTGTGTTTGTGTTGCAGGTGAGAACTGTAACCGCGGGGCGGCGCTCGGAGCCCTGCTGGGGGCGGGGGGATCATACAGCGGCGCCATCATCCCGCAGGATTGGAAGGAGAAGCTGAGAGACGCCCAGGAGTTCGTCCCAGACATCGTGAAGGACACGCAGTGAGAGCAGCGTCGCCCCCACAGGAGAGGAGGGGAACTGCAGCTTCAGAAGTTCCAAATCTCTGTTTGTCTTCCTGTGTACAAACACAATTCACTCTTCTCACTCCATTTTTTTATTTAATTTGAAACATGATTTTTCTTAATGAAATTTTATTTTGACAGTTTTTGTCTTGCTTTGTTTTGTTTGTCTTAAGAAATTATAAACAAGTAAAATGTAAATTAACAGCACAAAAAAACTGCTAAAAATATGACTGAAGTCTGTTTTTATGTAAAAACTGAATTGAACAAATTCACGTCTGTTTTGTGCTCACATAAAAAAATAAAGAAAAATCTGAATTTCAGTTGTTTGTGTTTCACTTTTAAAAGAAACGTTTTCTTTAATAAAATTGAGCTTTTTTACTCAACATTTTCATTTTAGAATACTGACGTCAAATATACACATAATATAATATACACATAATAACAGTCACATGCCAAACT
>JAQLOL010000017.1:1046080-1057773 GCA_029783665.1 Naso thynnoides | reverse complement strand
GTTTACAGAAATGCTGCAGAGTGTGTGTGTGTGTGTGTGTGTGTGTGTGTGTGTCTGTTGACCAAAATTTCAGCAAGCCTCTGAAGACTCTGCACCTGTGTGTGTGTGTGTGGGTGTGTGTGTGTGTGTGTGTACTCAGATGTAGGTCATTTTGTCCGATAGCTGTCAGGACTCTGTTAACACACACACACACACATACACAGTTATCTCCATAACCTTTTCCTTGTGTGTGTGTGTGGGGGTGTGTGTGTGTGTGTGTGTGTGTGTGTGTGTGTGTGTTGTTGGCAAAAGAAAGGTCGAGCTTTATTTTTGTCACACAGAGAAAGAGAGAATAACGTGTTGACTAGCTGTCGTATTTTCCAGATTACAGCTGCTGCTGTTCTTTTTGCTTTCTTTTGGCGACTGTTACCATGGTTACAGCTGAGCGCCCGTACTAGTACGACTTCTCGTAGTACTTTTACTGCAGCTATGGCTGAAAACATTTGCTGTGATAGTTTCTTGAAGCTGACTCTTTGTGGCGCGTGGCAAACGTGTAAGTTTTGGGTCAGGAGACATGAGGCATTCCTGAGTTTGACGTGTGTGTGTGTGTGTGTGTGTGTGGGCAATCACTGCCGGCCTGTTGAGGCAGGCTGAAACATCCCATTCAGCTTCCAAAACACAGCTGTTTCTCTACAGCACACACACACACACACACACACACACACGCGTTGAGTGAACGGATCAGCCTCACAATCAGCAGCTTCATGAACTCGTCCATGTTGGAGACGACAGCTGCAGAAACACAGACGCTGCATCTTTAATATCGCAGTAATCAGGAATAGATTTGTGAATATTTTGCTGTTTTACTTCCACCGTCAGTTCCTCGATGTTTGTCAGGTTTCACTCGTGTTGTTTGCGACAATCATCCATCGTTGTGCTGAAGCCTTGTGACATCTTTCATGAAATTATCATGTGTGAAACTCGTCTGTAACGGCGACACTAGTTACAGTTTTCAGTTACTTATGGAGGAATAAATACTCAAAGTATTAGTACCAACAAACAGCAGTTTTCTTCCTCTGTCTTTGTATTTTTGTTGGTCAGGTGATCACAGCATGACTCAACGAGCCAATGAGAGAATCATCAGATCAATACGGCTGAGACACAGACAGGAAACCGCCTTGTGTGCTCGTTACTTCAATCACACCGATGATTCTCGGCACTTTTCTGAAATGTTTTCCTCTTTTTGTTCGGCTCAGAAGTGAAGCTGCAGATAAATGAGTGTCTTCTTGTTCTCCTGCTGTAGCTTCAGGTGAGGACGTGACGAAGGTCTTCGTTTAACACCGACCTCGTCTGTATCTGGGATCCAAGTGCACAGTTATCCAGTTTGACACGGTCATGCAGTATCGAGCAACATGTGGTGTGTCGAGGTAAATACCTGTCCCTCACAGGCCATCTGCAGACCTGGATAATCCCTGTTAGCAGATTAGAGGTGCACAGAGGAAACACAGCAGCACACGGTCAACACTCATGGAGAAATATCACGTTTGCTGCTGAGATGTTTTTCTGGTTGGTTTCTGTGTTTGCTGCTGACAGGTCAGAGGTTTTCGCAGAGAAGGAAGGAGAGGAAGTTGCTTTTAACTGCTGAGACTTCTGATTGGGGCTTTGGGCGGTGTGGACATGCTGAAGCTGTTTTGAGGCTCCGGTGCTGTGAAATATTTTGAGCTTTTATTGTGAAAGATGGACATTTCTCCGTCATGAAAGACTGAAGACGCTTTTGGGAGGACAGAAACATTTTTGAGTGTTTTAACTTGGCTCATGTTTTCATTTTAAAGACCCTGAATGTGACTGTGAAATTTGTCCTTTTTTTTAGATTTATTTTGAAGCCTTCTGCAGTTTTTTAAAAACTAATTTTGCAGTGAATGATAGAAGCTTTTTTTTTTTTTAACTTTTTTAAGGATAGAGTTTTTTTAAGCACCTTTGTTAAACATCTTTAGGTTTTTTCTGTGAAGGACTTACTCAACAATATCTGATCTCGAAGGACTAAACGTTATTTATTTAATAAATTTAGTTGAAAGTTAAAATAGACACCAAGAGCTTTTATTATGAAGGGTTGGAAGTTCTCTGGGGCTTTTATTGTGAAAAGATGGTCACCAAGGAAATAGTTTTTGTTGAGTCCGTCGTCCCTCATTTGTCCTGAGGGCGGAGCTTGCCAGACAACCAATCAGCTGACGGGACAGGATGATTTCATATGTGGACTGTCTGGGCGGTGAGGGGGCGGGGCCAGGTGTGGCGTCGCACTGCTGGAACACCTGTCCCGATGAAGAGCTAGATGAGCTTCTCCCACGCAAGATGGCCGCCCTGCAGCCCAAAACAGAGGGCAGCCTGCGTCGGCGCCTACTCAGCGCCAAAATCCACCAGCACCACGACGCCATCTTGGGGATGAACATAGGCGGTGCAGGTACACTGGGGACGCACTCAGGTGACAAAAAGCCACTCCCACCCCACCTTCAGTATCCAGCCAACAGCCCTTGGTACCGCCGCCAGCACCTCCCACCACGTCCTCATGTCCACCCCTCTCTTGCCCCAGAGGCTCGTGGGAAACTTTTTCTTGCTCCAGAGGCTTATGGGAAACCCAGCCTGCAGGCTCCACCCCTTCAGCCACCGCGTTCAACCTACCCGGTCCTCACCCAGCGCGGCCGAACAGGGTCATGCCCCCCAAACCCGGAGCCCCGCCCCGGCTACGCCCTGCCCCCCTCCCCTCTCAGCATCCCCCCCTCCTTCAGGGAGCCAGAGGTACCGCCGCAGTACCGCTACCAGCCCAGCAGGGTGCGCAGAACCAGCTTCTTCTGCTTCAAACCCCGCCGAGGGAGGAGCCCCAACCAGGAAGCAACGCAAACCACGCCTCTACTGCACAGAGGTACTGCTGGGAATTCTGGGTGGTCTGTGATTTTTTCGTGTGTCTGTCTGATTTGGTCCTTTTTGGCCCTCAGTGGTCCCAGTGAACCTTAACTGGTTCCACTGGGATTCTGGCTCTGCTTCTGTTTGTTCGTGAATGTTCCACCTTGTTTATTTCTGACTCGTCATGTTCTCCTGGATTTGGATCCGTCTGCGTTCAGCGGACATTTCAAAGCAGATATTCTTCGTCTGACACGACAATAATTGCTTTAATGTAATTAAGTAGCAGTGTTTTATGTCACAGCTGTGGTTTTTCTGCCTCGATGTGTCGAAATATCTGCTGTGGAATCACTGTCGGCTCGTTGAAACGTTTCCTTTGCCTTCAGATTCCCTCAAACAGCCGCCGTCAGCCTGCAGATCCTCTCTGATACACACACACACACGCACACACACGCACAGTGTGCTACTGCCTCATCAATAATGTATCACAGTTCAACTTTGATATTATTCAGATAACACACACATTAAAAGTCTCTCTCACACACACACACACACCCCCTCAAACACAAACACACTGGCTCTTTATGTTCTCCCTTAATTAACTCCCCTGTGTGTGTAATCTGTGTGTGCGTGCGCGCGTGTGTGTGTGTAATCTGTGTGTGTGCTTGCTACATAGTGTGGACCAGAGCAAGCGAGGACATTTTCGGGCAGTGAGGACATGTTGGCCGACCCGCTCCGCCTCAGACGGCTGTTTGAGGGTTAAGACTTGGTTTTAAGTGTGTGTGAGCAGGGATTAGCTGCAGCTCCATACGCTAGGCTAATGGCTAATTCCTGTAACAGCAGATGAACAGGCTTTAGCAAGCAACAGCTGCTTCCTGTTAGCTTCAAACACTGGTGTTTGACTTGGACCAAAAAATGACAGAAATTTGTGCAAAAACTGAAAAAAGGCTGATGATCCTGGTCACACAGGAAGTCCCGCCCCTCGTCTGATGGATGGCGGAGAAACAGGCCCTCTTCCTGCTCCCAGTTCAGAGTTGCACATGTTTCAACTATATATACACACTGTGATATAATGACAGTGTGGCCTACTTACTGTCTAATTAATTAAACTAATTAAAACAGTTGAGAGGTGATGAGAGACAGACAGACGGACAGACAGACAGGCTGTCAGGCATGAACACGGAGGTAATTAGCTGCTCCACTGGCCCACATAGTTGGCACACTTACAAACTGGAGTTGTCCCAGTTTGGGACTGGTGATGAAGGTGAAGATGAAGGTGATCCACCACTTCTACTGCAACTGTGCATTAACATAAATAATAACAGTGACACAGAAAGTGCAGGTGCACTATTTCCAGGTAATGTTGATGCAGTACCTGTGTGTAATAACCTGCAGAAACCCTGAGACAAGCATCCAAACACGTCTGTCACTGGTGTGTGTGAAACTTTAAAGTTTTAGAACCTGTTTGAGTCTTTAAACGCCTCAGGCAAAAACTGCCAAAAATCCATTGTGACTGAACTAAAACATGACGGTGTGCTGAGACGTTACATCCTGCGTGTGTGTGACGTGTGTGTGTGAATCTGCTCGCTACACACTGATTCTGATTCAGAGTGAGTCTGAAGTGACCAGCAGGTCTTCCTCTGGCGGGTTTGCAGACGGTCCCGTGTCGTATTGTGAGAATTTGGTCCTAAATTTGTGACGCTGTCCCAAGTTTGAAGCAGGTTTACCCTTCAAGCGACATTGGCTCCACTCTTTCACTCTGTTTATAACTGTTTCCATAACGTGACACAAAACTTTATAAATTAATGAAGACAAAAACAAACCCAATCTTAACCCACAACAAGAGAACTCTGGTTCTTCTCAAGCACCCGTAGAACCCCCTCAAAGACTCAAGGACCCTCAAACCCCCCCTAGACCTCCTCAAGGACCTCTGGTACCTCCTCAAGTTTCTTTCCAGGACCCTCGTCATCTTCAGTTAGGTCCCTAACCTTCGTCCTGGTCTCACCAGCGGCCGTCTGAAATGTCCTCACTCCGTTTATCCCCACGAGACTCAGGAGAAACACAGCAGAGAGCGAACACACGGAATGAAAGATGAACAGCCTCACATCTGAGGCGCGCGCACTCACACACACACACACACTCACACACACACACACACACACAACATGATGCTTTGTAGATGAAGGGAGATGAAGAAAGAGAATTGTGTGTGTGTGTGTGTGTGAATGCAGCATTTGTGGGTAACCTTCATCACCTGGTGACACACATGAAGGACACACGTGTGCTGGCTGGCTTCCTGCCAACGTGGTGTGTGTGTGTGTGCGTGTGTGTGTGTGTGTGTGTGTGTGTGTCTGAAAGAAAGAAAAGGAGAGCTGAGAGGGGCGAGCGAGAGATGGAGAGAGAGGGGTGGGAGGAGAGTCGAGCTGCATTACTGCTGCTGCTCTGTCTGCTGCAGCCTCAGGAGTGTGTGTACCCTGCGTGTGTGTGAGTGTGTGTGTTTGTGGTGTCGTTATGGTTCTGATCGGAGCTGCGATCAAATCCGTCCTCAAATATCTCAACAAGACCAGAGGTGAGTGTGTGTGTGTGTGTGTGTGTGTGTGTGTATCATGCTCATGTTGTGTGTCTGCGATGATGAAAGCTTTAACGTCTGTGCTGCTGAGCGAGAGAGCATCATTTGTGTGTCTGTAAAGAGAGAGAGTGTTAGACTTCTCTAAAGATGACTTCATGACATGCGGCTCTCTGATTGGCTGTCAGGTGTTAAAATCAGTCGTTGTTTGGGTCAACCAGGTTTCTAAATCAGAGCTCAAAGTGTGTGAGACTGCAGTAACCATAGCAACAACACAGATTACTGAATAAAGGACCCTGGAACCTCCTTAATGACTCCAGGACTTTCTTCAAGGGCCTTATAGCCCCCCCTAGTGACCTCTCGGAACTACTCAAGGACCACGTGAGCCTCTTCAAAGACCTGGTGTTTCTCAAGGACCATTTAAGCCTCCTGAACAACTTCAAGGACCCATCTGACCTCCTCAAGGACCTCTGTTACCTAAATCAAGACCCCTGGAACCCTGCATGGACTGTCTGAGTCTCTGGTTGCCTCTCAAACACCAACAAACCTTCACAAGGACCCAAGATGCCTACAAACCCTCAAGGGACTTTTGGGACCTTTTCAGACCACTTGAGCCTCTGTACTCTATTCAAGGACCCTGCATCCCCCTCAAGGACACAGGGAACATCATCAAGGACCATCCTTGAGTTTTATCAGGTACTCTGCTAACATCAAAAGGACCCCTGGGATTTCCAGGGAACATCCAGAACCCCCTCAAGGACCTCTGAAGCGATCCCAGAACATGCAACGGCAACAGGAAATCCTGCTCTCTGATTGGCCGGCACATGCCACTCAGAATTAAGTGTCCAAACAGAACTTGTGCGTCACTGTTGCAAACTTATTGTGTGCAATGACTTTGTTGTCACTAACATCCAGAAAACTGTGATAAATTTCCAAAGACACAACAAGTCAAACTTGAACTCAGGAATATTGTTTATTCGCCTAAAACAGGACACGAGACTTTGGTCGTTATTTGGCTGCATCAGCTTTTTGAAAGCTAGCACGTTTTTCTTACGTGTTTGTGACTTTGAAATTACGTTTGTAACTCTACATCCTGAAACCTCAGAAATCATCTTTTAAACCTCTTGAATTCTGACCCATTTTCCCTCTTGACGCTCGGTGTAAATGTGCGGACAGAGACGGAGATGTTGCTCTCTTTGCAACATGACTGAAGAGATTTGAATCAAAAGACCAAAGTTCAGGTGGACTGTGGTTACCTGACGCGTGGAGATGATGGGAGTCTTGAGCCTCAGTGAGGGATGAAGTATCAACGTGTCGTTCTGTCTTAACCAAACCAAAAAATGGGGTTTTACAAAGACTTTTTTTGTCAGACAGTAATTCATTCATTGTTAATTTTTTTGTCCCACTCTCTTGTTTGTCGTTCAGTTTTAATATCTGAGATTTTCACACCATCTGGAGCAGCTCGTGTCTCTGAGGTCCTTGCAGAGCGATTGTTTGTGTCTGACTGTAATAATTACTGAAGTGTTCAGGCGAGTTGACAGAGCTGCGAGTTGAACGGCCTCATGATCAGTCGTCTTTGAATCCTCGGCTTGTTCTGTCCTGATGAGCTGGGATGAAAACATGTCGTCCTCGTGTCGGCGTGTCCTTGAGGAAACAGTGAACCTCAGATTTCTCCCGGTTTAGAAAAATGAGACGATTGTGTCTCTGAGATGAATTTCATGTGTGTTTCCTGACAGTCGGTCGCTGAGGTTGGTCTGTTTGTCTGAGACTTTAACTTCACGACTATCCGAGACACGCCTCAGCTAATCAATCTGCTGCTTCTTCAAAATAAAAGCCCTCTGGCAGTGTGCGTCTCTGAGGTGACCTTGAGGAGTGCTGAGTGCTACGACACTAATCATCTCTGTGTGTGTGTGTGTGTGTGTGTGTGTGTGAGAGAGAGACTCTGCTGAAACACTGTTAAACACAGAAATCAGCCTCACACTCTGAACTGTGTCTCTGTGCAGCAGGGGACGGAGACAGCAGGTGGTCTGTTCACTACACTACCCAGACGCCCCAGCAGGGTCTGATCTTCGTCCCCGGGAAAAGACGATCCGGCAGCGCTGATGACCTGCGAGGTCAGAGGTCAACCACGAACACACACACACACACACACACACACACAACCACTTATTCCTCGCCCTCACCTTCAGACAGTCCTTTGAGGGTGTCTCTTACTTGTAACAGAGTACTTCACTGTGGTACTTTTACTCCAGTTAGATACTTGAGTACAGATCTTGTGTTTAGCATCAGTGAATGTTCATCAAACAGCTTTTTTTTGGTGA
Source organism: Naso thynnoides (assembly GCA_029783665.1). NCBI lineage: Eukaryota > Metazoa > Chordata > Actinopteri > Acanthuriformes > Acanthuridae > Naso > Naso thynnoides. Next base: position 1,050,012 of record JAQLOL010000017.1, on the reverse strand, counting down.
GATTAGCTCCTCGTTCAGCGACTAAATGATCTATATTAGTATTGAACACTGAGAGCAGATTGCAGAGAGCTGCAGCGCACACACACACACACACACACACACACACACACACACACACACACAAGCACACTTGAGAGTAATTAACAGGTAACGGGGTCGGACTGTCCAGTGTCCGTCTTGGTCGGTGGTTTTCCTGGACAGTGTCCACAAACATTTAATGCCTTATAATACAGCCTAAATACCGACATTTGTTGTGCTATTTGTTTGTTTATTTATTTATATTTTTCTTTCCAGGATGCCAAACTTCCGCAGTGAGGACAAAATTCACCACAGATCGCCTCAAGGTGCCGAACCCGGAGCACGTTGTCATGCTGCCATCTAGTGGCCAAAGAAAGAACACAGCGCAGATGTGCCGCTGACCCCTGGCGGCCCGCAGAGGCATTACAGATGTGTCACAGTCTGTGCGTGTGGCTGATCAGTGGTCAGTTCAGCGCAGCATTACCGGCGGAGGAGGTGAAAGTGTTCAGATCGTGTCAGAGATGAAAGTGAAGGACAGCAGTTCAACAAAAAGGCCTCAGATGAGCCACAAGTTACTGAAATTAGAGACAGTAAAGTGAGATAGAACACAATTATTGAGGTAAAATAGACTTTATAATGAACAGTTATTGTTATTGATAAGCTAGAGACAATAAAATTGAATCTGGTGACCAAACGTTTTATTGAAACAACAACAGGAAGTGCTCCCACTCTTCAGAATAGAGCTCTGCGGTGCTTCCTTGGAGTGCGTAAGTACACTGCTAGGTTAGCCATAGAGGGTGAGACAGGTCGGGAAAGCTGTCTGACAAGACAGAGATGAGAGATGATTAGACTGTGGGACTCAACTGCCAGAGGAGAGGTGAACTAAAAGTATATTTAACTGGAACAAAGTGCATAACCATCCATGGGTTAGAGAAGTATCCTCAGTTTTTTTCACTTTTAGATTTAAATGTACACTTTATGAATAATTTACAGTGCAACTTAAAGGTGGTCAAACAGGAACTGTCACTGTTACACCAACAACAATGGAAGGTGGATATTTGGAAAAAAATCAAAGTTAAGAAATTATGTTCAGATTAAAAATGAGTATTCCACTGAATCATATGTTTCATTGAATTTAAAGAGTGTTTTGCCTTTGGCGGTTGAGGTAGGCAAGTATAAAGGTATTCCTGAAGAACAGTGATTGTGTGTACTTTGTGACTTAGGAGGTGTGGAGGATGAATTTCACTTTACTGTGGTTTAAGAAATGTTTTATTTGAGAAAAATCCAAGAAAAGAATCCTGATTTGCTCTGGATCTCTGAAAGTTCTGTGTTACATTGGTTGTTTAAAGAGGAGGTATTTACTTTAAGTAAGTTCCTGGCAGATGCGCAGGAGAACTCTGTATCCTAAATTCACATTCTGAGAATATTAATTGTATTTCTTTTGTATGACTGTCTTGGATCTTATTATGTGACTCATGTGAGTGTCTTGTAAGCCTTGTGGGGGCTGGGCGCGTTGTTGTGCAGGACACTTTAATAAAATTTCTACTCTACCCCACTGGTTTGGTGGGACAGAGGCTTGATCGTGTGTTTGGCTGTGATGCCGCAGGAAGTCTGCGAGTTTCAGTGAACTCATGCTGACTTGAGGTCGTCCGTGCTTCCTCCTGGTTCTCTGAGCCGTGTGTGGCGAGGTGGCGTGACTGAACGTTTCGTAACCACGCAAACTGTCGGTCCACACTGGGATGTGTCACTGCGCAGCGTGACTTCCACCTGCTCCGCACTCATGATGCCAACACCCACGGGAAGCTCTCCTCAGGTGTATAGATGTTTTATGACCTCAGTGGAATATTATTACTTTACCGCTGTGATTCTAATGCAGACTCCAGTATTTTGTCATATGTAGGTCATGTTCAGCCTACACAAATAAAGTAGCTATAGAGTAATGGATTATTTATAAATATGTAGACTACCATGCTACATGTTTGCATGACAAGTTTTTTCAGGGTGTGAAAACAGAACAGGGGATGAAATGAAATAATTAAAATTTGACTAAAACTCTTCATCGCGGCCTTCAGGTGTGGAGGAGGCCCGGTGGGCGGTGATAACTAACAGGTTGCTGATAAACACGAGATAAACAAAAACAATAAACACCACAGAATGAGTGATGTTTGGCCACATCAGGCCAAAAAAACCCATTGTTTCAACCCCGTGCGCTGGAAGACGTAGAGAGGATGGAAATGCGCAGGCGCAGTTTCGGGTGCTGGCTGTGTGCCAGCGTCAAGTTTGCCAAAATGAATAATTTGACGCTCAGTCACTGTTTTCAAAATAAAGGTAAGGGGTTTGACTGGCAGGACTGGATTCTGTTTAAAAAAAACAAACAAAAAAAACAGTTTCTCTTTCCCAAAAAATGTCAATTAAAGAAATCATGAAATCAGTTTCGGTTCGATCTGCTGCGACATGTTCAGTTTTACTCGATCAGATCACAACGTCGCTGTGGGTGTGAAAGAGCTTCCGCTTAATACGCTGGGTTTTATTTTGAAAGGTCCGCCCGGATGCAGCGCATTTTTCCTCGTTAACGTGACGGTAACGCGCAGCAAAGCAGCTGTAATCACCCTCACGGTGTTTCGGAGACAGGGAGCCTGACACCGTCAGACACCGTCAGCGGAGTGGACCGTTTCCTCCGTCAGCTCCACCGAACACACCGGGGAACGGAAGGAATGGGAAATGTTCCCGGGCACATCCGGAACAGAGACCACAGGGAACGCACGTCATTTGCTGACATGAAACGGGGAATATCACGTTAACCGCTCACGGTGAAACCACCAACCCGTCGGGCTGCTCTGTCTCCAGCTCCACCATCTTGGTTGTCAGTGATGGAGCACATTCGGACGCCCAAGGTAACGACACCGAGCCGGTACCGTCAGACCGCCGTGACTCGGCTCCTGTCCGCCCGCTGTCCGTCCTTTGAGCTTTTCCTTCCGTGACGCGTCCGGTCCTTAATTCATCTTTATCCATCTTTCACCTCACCGTCCTCCGCCTCCGTTACACGGCACACTGTCGGTCAGTATGACGTTAATTGTACGTGGGTCACAGTAACTCGGACATCACGTTTGTGTCCGATAATGGACCCAGGCGCTGAATCCCTGAGCATCCGTGGACCACCTGGCGCATTCGGCTGCAGAGATGATCATGTGCTGCCGCTGCCGTCGATGTTCGTTTTTTATTTGCTTACTGAACATCAGTAACGGTTTGTAATGCCGGTCAGACACCCTCACACATCCGTCAGACGCCGCATTGTGTCGGTAACCACCATTTTCTCTGAGCCTGCGTCCTGGCAGAGGCGCGCAGGCCTCACATGGACTCCTCCATCCTCCTCATTAGCGACCAGTGTGGCCTGAAGTTTTCCTAAACGACTTGGTATTTAGAGCAGAGGGGGGACATTTCTAACGATGCATGCAGCAGATCTGCTCTGATGCGCACCACCTGACAGAGACACTAATGTTTGTTTACAGACAAACAATTCTCCTAAGTGATGGGACAGCCTTTGATATCATCATGTGTGGGGATTGAAAAAAAATCATGGGATGAAGATGATCCTGAATAATCTCACATGATCCTGATGCATTTTGAATTGTATGAACGTGGCTGCAGGCTTGGTTTGCGCATTGTAGCCACCTCTAAAAAACAAACAAACAAACAAATCTAGGGCTGTTCCGACCCGATATCGATATCGGATATCGGTCCGATATCAGCCAAAAAAAGAATATCGGATTATATCGGACTGCATCTAAAACCTCCGATATAAACGCTCCGATAAAAGCAGTCCATTCTGCTCCAGCGCTTCTATTCAGTTGTTTTGTTAATAATAAATGGGTCAGTTTTCCCAAACTACTGTTGCTGACTATTGTTCTCTGTTT
>JAQLOL010000017.1:1031490-1045980 GCA_029783665.1 Naso thynnoides | reverse complement strand
GTGTGTGTGTGTGTGTGTGTGTGTGTGTGTGTGTGTGTGTGTGTGTGTGTGTGTGTGTGTGTGTGTGTGTGTAGCTTGCAATGGGCTGACTCAGCATGGCTACAGCCAACCTGGCAGTGATCTGCCCCGCCCACAAAACCCATCTTCTGCTGGGCTCCACCAATCAGAGGGCAGCAGGACACGCAGACAGTGGAGGGACAAAAGCAGGAAGATGGTTAGTCACACATACACACACACACACAGAGTGACACACACACAAGATATTAATATGGATGCAGTGTTTCCTCATGAATATTAATGAGGCTGCAGCAAATACAAACACCTTCATTCAGGAGACAAAACTACAGGAACACACAGGTACTAAACTCAGAGTGCTCATTATGCAGAATGGTCTTTTGTTTTTGTTGAACATGTGATGATGATGTGTTTCTCATGTGTTCATGAACATGTGAGCTCTGTCTGTGGTTTACACGCATGATGAGAGTTTCATGTAACCAAAAGTTTTGAGCCAAGAGAAAATAAAACTAAAAGTTCATCTGACGTGTAGGCAGCAGCCCTGTCTTCATCTTTGTGACATTTCATTTATCATTTAACTCACATGTTTTTATTCTTTTAAAACTGTTTGGTAACATTTAAAATAACTGGAAATCTCTTTACTTATAAAGGAAAACACATAAAGTAAAAGTACTTTAGAATTTGACTTTAGTAAATGTGTTTGGTTTCATGCAGCACTGCCCACAGCTGAGCCGTCGTATCAAACTAAAACTCAGCAGGTTCATTTAAATTCGGCTGTGATTTATTCTGACATCCAGCTGGATGTCGCCTGATCTGCTTTGATCCAGTTCTGTTCTGGTTTTAACTGCCTGCATTAGTGGAGAATCACTCTGTTCTACTGCCATCTGCTGGCCAAACTGACTTACTGACAGTGATTATAAAATTAAACCGTGTGTGTGTGTGTGTGTGTGTGTGTGTTCTTTTCCTCTCTTTCTCCTCTCAGAGGTCCAGACTCGTGAACTTTCTCTCTCAGTCTTGCTTTTCAGTTTGTTTCAAGTTTTCAGTTTGGAGGAGAAAGGTAAACATGGATCAAAGTAGACTGAAGTAGACGAGACCAGAAACAAGTAGACTAAACTAGACGACTGTCCCTGCCACATCCAACCAGACTTCCCGAGAGTCTGCTCGGATAAAACTTCTCTCCCCTCTAGATTACAAGAGTTCCTGTCAAGGTCGATCAAACTCTCCCTCTGCTCTCTCTTGGTGTTTGGCTGCATTCACGTGCTCCTCGGAGACCACAGCATGACACGGTTCAAAGAGTTAATTATTTGTGTAGGCTTAAGACAGTCATTGTTTCATCACCAGCCCAGTCAACTAGTGACATGGAGTCCATTTTAATGTTGTGTGTCATGAAACGTCACACCTTGGATGCTTGGGTATAATCGACATGTTCACATTCCAAACCAGAAAATACAACATTGAAGGACTGTTCGTGTGCTCACAACCCTTAAATATAATAAATGCAGTGTTTCCGAGGAGCGCGTGAAGGAGGCACTTACTCTAAAATAGACTTTAACCCTGAGGGTCGCCCTCTGCTGGCCTTGAATTTAAACTGCAGTGCACTCTCCTGGCTTTAAACTCATTTAGTAAAACTCTATGCTGACTCTATTTGTGTGTGTGTGTGTGTGCGTGTACTCAGTCCTCAGCCTTCTCAGATGAAGATGAGAGGTTCATGTTGAACAACACACGACCTCTGACCCCGCTGGTTCTCAACCCGGTCCACAGCGCCTCCTGTTGGAATGCCTTCGCCCCTGCCTACGAGCCCTCGGTGGACGTGGAGATGGAGCCGAGCCCCCGGCTTCCAACGCCAGAGGAGAGGATGAGGCAGCAGGCGGAGGCGGTCGCAGCTGACATAGTCCCCATCAACATCACAGGTGGAGAGCTCAGTCACATCTGATTCCAACTGATTTGAGAAGATTTTTTTCTCTGACAGGATTTGATTCTGGGATCCGTCTGTGCTGACAGGACCTCTGCTTTGCAAACCGTTAACTTAAGAGGCATTTTCTTAGTTTCACTCTGTTTCTTGCTACATGTTCATCTTTCAGGAGAGAATTTTGATCGTCAGGCCAGTTTTCGAAGGGTGGCTTCAAACACCGACTCGTTGTCTCGGCAACCACGTAATCTGACCCGCCGCAAGACAGTGACGGGCGTACCTAACGACATTAACCGGAGGCTGGGTATTAACTTCATCTCATTCAGTCGAGACTTGTCCTCTCTTTTATAACAAAGTGTTTCTTCTCTTTAGAAAGCTTCTCTCTTCTTTACTTTTGTCCTTCCAGATTCGCCTTCGGCCTCCGTGGTTCTTCCTGGTCAGTTCTCCACCGTGGGTCGGCCTGCCTCCATCGCCTCTGCACACCGACAGAGGAGCGCAGAGGAGGAGAGAGACGAGAGTGAGCAGGGAGGAGTGAGACAGGAGGGGCAGCTGTCAGCAAGGAGGATCCGCGCCCCGAGAGGAGCGGGCATGTCCAGCCTCATGGCCTCCCTGACTTCCTCCTCACCTGTCAACTCCTCCTCCTCCTCAGAGGTCCACTACCTCCCACGACTGGCCACCAATTCCTCTCTGAACTCAGAGGCCAGCTGTCACAGCGCCTCCTACAGGACACTCAGTGCCTCCTCATCTTGTTGCCAGGTCAGTTCATGGGAAGTCATTTTGAAATATTTCTCATAAGATAAAACAGAATAAAAATGATCCGTCTTTCTCTTGCTTTGTCTCTCTGTTCTTCAGTCACAGGATATGGGGGGTTTCCCCAGCGACCTCCAACCCCTGCTGCCCTTTGACCCCGCTGCCAGAGTCATTCCCCAGTCTCCTTCCTCCTCTTCCTCTTCTTTTCCTTCGTCCCCCATCACCTCCACTCTCCCCAGCACCCCCAGCTGTGATGTCCAGTCAGAGTGGTCTTACCCCAGTGATAAAGCCCTGAATGACGCTGCCCTATGTCACAGCTCCCCTTCCTCCTCCCACTACCTCTCCTCATCCTCCATCACTGACTCAGAGTCTCAGTTTAGCTACCAGGCTCTGGACGAGCGGTCGGCCACCCAGCAGGACACCCACTGCTCCTACAACAGCGTGTCATACACTGAGCCGACGTGGGGCTACGAGCCGCTCTCCCCCAGCTCCAGTGTCCACAGCAGCCAGACCGGCGCTGACTGGACTGGCATCGCTCCTGAGCAGAGATGTGCGTCTGGAGAAGGCTGGAACTGTGATCCGCTGCTCTCCTCCGGTCGCTCCTCCCCCTCTCTCACTGACTGCAACTCTCTGTTCTCAGAGAAAACCACCTCCTCTCCTCAGCTGGGCCGGGAGAAAAGGAGGCCCAGCACTTCCTCCTACTCTCGCACTGTCACCCGCAGCATCTCCCTCCGCAAGTCCAAACGGCCACCTCCTCCACCGCTGCGCTCTGATTCTCTGAGACGACGTCCAGGTCGTAGCAAACCGCTCCGCTCCTCCTCCAGTCCCCGCCTGGAGCGTAGTCCCCGCCTGGAGCACACCGCTCAGTGGGCTCCCACCCCATCTCCCCAGACCTTCCACGACCCCTGGGTGCGCAGGAGCAACACAAAAAGACGTCAGAGCGGCTTTAACTGCGGGACAGTCACCACCTTTGAACCTTTAAGCCAGGACAGCCAGACGGTGTCCTCTGTGGACAATCCTCCCTCTGAGCTCCTGCCACCGAGCCCCGGACACGCCCATGCTCCAGACTTCACCCCTGGGTCTCCGGGTTCAGAGGAGGAGGGACTAGGGTTCACTCTCACCCCCCAACCAGCTGCCTCCTCTGTGGCTGGGCTGCAGCGCCTTGCGTCGCCCTCCAGTGGTTACTCCAGCCAGTCCAACACCCCCACACCTGGTACACCTGTGTCATCCCCCCTCACTCCCTCCTCCCCTCTCACAGCAAGCCCTGGAGCGTTCTCCCTCCCCCCCACCTCCCCCTTTAACTCTTTACACTCGTCTTCCTTCCCCCAGTCTCCTGCCGCCTCCTCCCTGCCCAGGACGAGGTCTCGGGGTGAAGGGAGGCCAAAGCCACCGGTGCCAGAGAGGAAGTCATCACTCTTCTCCTCCCTCTCCTCCTCATTTTCCTCCACATCTTCCCTGTCCTCCTGCACATCCTCAGACTCCTCTGCCAAGCATCCTCTTCTCCCTCCTCTTCCTCCTCCTCCTCCTCTACCAGAGTGTTCATCTCCTTTGCCTCCCGTTTTTTACTCCCCCATACGTGAGTCTTTTCCTCCCTCTCCTGCTCTTTCTCGGCCCTGCCTGCCTGCTCCTCATCCCTTCACCAAGCTCTCTGCTGCCCCCTCTCCTCCACCTTCCTCTCTTCCTCCTCCTCTTCCCCAGCCTCCTCCTCCTCCTCCCCCTCTACCACCTTCATCCCTCCCCACTCCTCCTCCGCCTCCACCTTCTTCTTCTCGGCCTCCTCCTCCCCCATATTCCTATGCCATCAGGCAGAGCTCCCATCATGCTCTGCTGTCCAACATGTCATTGTCCACTGACTTTTCTCCTTCTCCAACTTTCCCACCTCCTCCTCCATCTTGTCCTCTTCCTCTCCCGTCAGAACTCCCTGAATTGCAAATTGCTGACCTTCCTCTTCCACCACCGCCTCCCCCTCTCCCTCCTCTGCCCTCTCTCCCCTCATCTCCTGTCACCCCTCTTCCCCCAGCAGTCTTTGGCAGCTCTCCACACTGCTGTGGTAAAGTGGCCACGCCCCCTCGCCACCTGGTCACTTCCCAAGCTTTGCAGAGCGTCAAGCTCCGCTCCATCAAGAACCAGGAAGACATCGTGTTCGCTAATGTTGCGTCTCCTGTCAGTCAACCACCAAGCCAAGAAACTCATTCAGACAGCACTGAGCTGGCTGATGCTAAATTTGTTAGCCAGGCCAACATGTACGTTAAAGAGGGCGGAGCTTCATCACAGAACGCTGTGTGTGATGAAGGTAGCAATGAAGCTAACATAAATATTCCTCTGTTGGGTAATCCAAGCCGTCAGAGCCAAGCTAGCAATAATGCGAAGCCACCTGGATGCAAATTAGATCACGAGTCCAAGAACATAACAAACAGTGACACGAGTGGCGCTGCTGCTGGCTCAGCCAACCACAGACGCTCTGGGTCTCAGCTGACAAATGAAGACGTCCAGTACAATGACAGAGAGGAGGAGGACTGGGACATGTATGCCACACTGGCAAACAATCCAGTGTCAGGTCCTGATGGCAACAGGATCAATATGCCCGTTTTTACTGACAAAACCATCAGCACAGCTGTTCAGCAGCAGCTCACAGATACGATGTACGCAGACGCTAACCGTGCAGAACCTGCAGAGAAACTGGAAAACAGTGTGTGGCACTCTGCCTCTTCATACTGGAGCCTCTCTGGAACAAAACCAGAGTTTCACAGAGACAGCAGAACAACACTTTCAGAGAGCAAAGATGGAGCCGAGGCAAAGGACGCAAATAATTCCAAAATGCAAAATCACAGTGCAGCCGACGGAGATTTCACATCATTAACACAAAGTAAGCCTGACAGCCCGAGAAGACTCCGCTCGCCAGAGAAGCCAGTCGTCCCAAAGAAGCCTGACCTTTGCATTCTGGGTCTCATGGCCTCTCCCAAAACTCGTCAAGGACGAATCACATCGCCCTCTGCTGGGCTGGACAGCCTGTCACAGCTGCCTGTCGATTCCTTCCGCACACATCCACACACACAGAAGACACTCCCAACATCGTCACCGAAGCGCTTCACATGCAGCGCTGCCGACGAAACGACGATTCCTGACAAACTGACTGCGGCGGCTCACTCGATGAATGCAGCTTCTTCACCTGTCAACACAACACCTGCTGACATCACCACACATCCACCTGCCAGCTGCCCTCAGAGGCTGAAGCCACTGATTTTACACAAAAAGCCGAATGTCTCACTGACCTCACCAAAAGTAACCAGACCACTCTGTGGGTCTGGAAGTGCATCACCGAATCACAGCAGCACCTTTAGGACCACAGACGTGTCTGGAATGATGGAAACCACGAGCGCTGAAAACACTTTGAACGGGACCGTGGACGTCCTGCAGAACTGCGGTTCCTCAGGAACACGGAGAACCTCAGAGACCCGTGGAGCTGCTTCCACCCAGCCTGGAGCTACAGAGCCCAGCCCTTATGAGGACGGTGACAAAGCATGGCGTAAGAGGATGATGAGGTCATCACTCGCTGAGGCTGAAGAAGAAGAAGAAGAGAGAGGGCTGAATCAGAGAGGGATGAAGATGGTGATGACGATGACATCCAACACGAGGAAAAAAGACAAAGCAAGGAAGAAGAAGAAGAGAAGGAGGGCCGGCAGGAAACTGCTCATGATGTCATCTGCAATGGACCCCTCCCCCTCATCATCATCATCATCTTCGTCGTCGTCGTCTTCCTCTTCATCTGGCGATGAACAAGACGTGGTGCGAGACCGAACAATGCAAACGGGTGACAGGGTGAGGATGACGAGAGTATGTGATGAAGACACCAGTGACTCCGACTGCTCCTGCACCCTGATTGGCCAGAGCAAGTACTCGCTCAGCAGTGCACTGTCCACTGACAGCCTGCGGGGGGCGGTGTCACTTCAAGACCTCCAGATACAGGAACCAGAGGAAGAGGAGGAAGAGAGGAGCAAAGAGGGAGGCGGCCGGAGAAGGCAGGAGGTGAAAGTGGCCAGAGGACCTCCAGATGGTACGTTCACTACTGAGGTATCAGATGTAACTACTCGATTACTCCTCAGGGAGCCATGTTGGACTCAGACGTCTCTGAGACGTTTAAAGTGCTGCTGGATTTGACAAGAATTCAATGCAGGTTTAATCTGATAAAGTGTTTGCAAATGGAATCAAACCTGTGTACTCGTACGTCTGCGTCCCCACTGAATAATATATTTCTGTAGTAACCAAAGAGGCAGTGAAACTAACTCTCCCCAACAGAGTGACAATTTCTGACCCACTTCCAAATTATTAGCCGCTGCAGCCACTCCAGTGAATAAAGGGACATTAATGTAGTAAATCATGCGTTGGGTAAAATAGGTCAGTTTGCTGTGTGGAGGCAAACTTTGCAGCTGTTATATTTGAGTACAAAACATGTTCTTGTTCAGTCAGAAAGCTGCTGAATAAGGGCTGATATTTCTGCTTTTGTCTACAAAATCACCGGCAGCCTTTTATTCTGACTCATGTGTGACTGAAAGTAAAAATACGCTTTGAATTTTCTCCTTGTTTCTCCGTCCAGCTGACCTGTTTGTAAGCGCTTCAGCAGATCAGATGTTTGTCTCCAGTCAGCCGCGAAGCACAGAGGATCTATTCGCCGTCATCCACAGGTAGGAATGCACAAACAAACAGTGTTACCATAACAACCACTTGACCGAATTCTCATGCATGTGCTTGGTTCTTCCCTGCACCTCTGTGCAGCAGTGCAGTATGGGAAGGAACAGCGTGAACGTCTCTGTAGGCGGGATTTGGCTGCAGGTAAAGTCTGTGATTGGTCCCAGAATGTGTGGTAGATGTTAGTTTTTGACCCTGAGAAACCCCAAATACTCAGTTAATCATGTTAGTTTTTATCCTTCCTATCAGGCAGCTCTCTCATCCTTCTGACGCAAACCTCCTCGTTTTTTGTCCTACATTAGAAGCTTCCTTAAAGCCACATTTCACAACAAAATTCAGTTTTGTATACCACCTGCTCTCCGTTAGATGTCTTACATTGAGAAATGTTTTTTTCCTTCCAGCGTTCCTTAACGGTAAACGTTTGATTTCAGAAATGTGCGCCTTCTTTTGCTGGAAGTGCATGGAGAAACAGTTTCAGAACATCCAAACTGTCTAAATCGTCCATCCAAAACTCTCAGCAGCTTCTTATTGGAGGTTTGGTTTTGGAAGTACTGAGCCTACGACACGATAAAGAAGACCTGGATGAAAGCGCACGAAGCTGTTGAGAGTTTTGGATGGACGATTTTTAGATGGTTTGGATGTTTTGAAACTGTCTCCATAGACCTTCAGCAAAAAGGTGCTCGCATTTTTTAAAACAGCTGTTTGCCGTTGAGAGGAACACCGGAAGAAAACAATATTTGTCAATTCAAGACCTCTAAGGGAGAGCAAGCGGTGTACATGACAGAGTTTTGCGGTGAAGTATCGCTTCGTCTCACATCGTGACGTTTTGTTTCAAACTCTGCTGAGGTCGGCCTGTAGTTTGCAGAACGCTGCCGGAACCTTCAACCTCGAATGTTCTTGTGTCAGAACAGAAAAAAAGTGACGAGGCTGTTTCTGTTTGTCTCAGGTCCAAGAGGAAGATGCTTGGAAGGAAGGATTTAGAAGATGACCGCCATTGTATCCCGTCTGACTCCCCCTCCCCTCCGCTCACCCCCACCGACGCCCCGCTCGGCTCAACGCGGCCCGCAGCCGTCCAGCTTCAGAGGTCAGCCAGGAGCGAAAGCTTCAAGGCTCTCTTGCTGAGGAAGGGCAGTCGGTCTGAGTCTTCCTCTCGGATCTCAGCCGTCGAGCGGCTTCGCGTAGCGGCTTCTAAGACCGCCCCCGACCTCCAGAGTGTGACGTCACAGCCACCAGACCAACAGGTCGAAGCTGCAGCGGATGCCTGTGATGCTGATGTGAGTCCCTGGTCTCTCTGCGGTCAGAACGTCTCCGTGATGTTCAGGCTGCGGCGAAACATCCTGATGCAGAGTCAGCTCCTCCTCCCCCCCTCCTCCTCCTCCTCCTCTTCCTTGCCCTTCTTCTTTCTCTCCTCCCCCTCCATGCGTCCTCGCTCCCTCACTCCTCCCTGCTCTGCCAGCCGACGTTTTGCCGCCCGCTGCCGCCTCCTCGCCGCTCCCATGACGGCCATCTTTGAAGTAGAAAGTGAGGAGGAGGAGGAGGAGGAGGAAGACGATGAGGTTTTCATTGAGTCTGCAGGCAGTGAAGCAGAGTTGAGATTGGTGGAGATTTGTTGATGGACAGGTGAGGTTTCCAGATGCAGCAGGTGGACGGTGGGACTCTTTGTTCCTTCCTCCAGAATGTGACGACGTGGGAGTCTCCTCCTCCTCCTCCTCCTCTTCCTCTTCCTCTTCCTGTTCATGGATGTGTTGCACAAAGCGGAGTGATCTTCCTCACGCTGAATGTACTGAAGCACACTCGGTGATTCTGTGATAAAGGAGCCACTCTGATGTGTCAGAAAACTACAGAAGCCTGGAAAGGACATTTCGTATCCTTCGTGTTTTTCTCGAGCAGAGATCAAACTCGCTGCTGTGACTCGCTCATTTTTTGGTGATCTGGAAAATAACTTTTCCCGTCAGCTCCAGTTAATGTACGTGAATTTAAATTATCTCGCGTTTTTGTCTCTTGCTCGATCTAGTTTTGTATTTTTTCTACTTAGATAGAAACTGAACATACGCTCATATTTTTTGTATAAAATGTGATATACTGTCTTTAATAGCACGAGAACTTGTCCATCCTCTCTGCTACAAAATCTTTGTTTAACAAAAGAGCTGAAAAAACTTTGATTTGGACAAGAAATTGATTTTAAATCATGATGTAAAAAGCTTTTATTCATGAGTGAACGGAGTCAAAGTCAGAATCACAAAACAGTTTAATATGTTGAAGGTGTTCAAGTCAAATAAACCCCAAAACAGTTTAATATTGAATCAGTTATTGTTTAATTTGAACAAAGTTTACATTTTTTTATTTTGTTTTGAAAGTTTAAATCAGCAAACGACTGAGTCAGCGATTCAGATTTGTGGTTTGTTCCAACTGCAAAACTCTGCGGCTAATGTTCCAAAATAAAAGCACAGAGTCTTTAAAAACTAAATTTACTGTTAATAACTTAAAAGAGAAAAAAATAATAAAATGAAAGATGATTTATTTTGACATTTAACGTGGAAATTAATTTTCACAGGAGGAAATGTGGTTTTACTGTCTGAACTGATAATTACAGTCATTTGAACTGTTTGGCTGTAAAAATGAAGAACAGCTTTCTGTGCTCTTGTGACTTCAAACATCTCACAAAGTGATAATGAATAAAATAAAGCAGGAGGGAGAGAAAACAAAGGCGATAGCAGCACAAAGAGAAAAACTTCAAGGCCCACGCGAAGGTTTCTGCACTGTTCCTCAGAATAAATCAGCAGCTCTAACGTGAAAGTAACTAAACTTATTCCTGCGTTTTTCTTCTCAAACATTTCAAATCATTTCGAGCCAACGTTGTTTGTACCAGCGACAGACTGACGCTGACGGATAACGGATGAACTTTGTGCTCGACTGTAAATAATCCTGTTTAATGTTTTTCTCTCGTTCTGTTTTCCTGTTTGTGTTTCTGCTACCGGATCGTCTCTCAGTCTCAGCGGCAGTTTTTCAGTTTCAAGCATCAGATCAGATTTTTGTTTCTTAAACAAAGTAGCAGAAGATAAGAAAAGAAAGTTAGGAACATAATTATCTTCCTTGTGCAAATGTAAGAGGTTCAGATATACCGTATTAACCAGAAAATGAGATTAACTTAACTGGACGTCTGGATTTAGAGCTGGAACGAAAGAGAAAACGACAAAGTGAATGAAAAGTGTTTGTTTGCAAAGAAACAGAACAAGTGGAAACTTTTCACTGTAAATAAATGAAACTGAATGAGCAGATGGAGAAACTGAAGCAATAAAGGACGAACAGATTAAACTGATTTCTTGTTGTTTTTATTTTGAAATGGTTTCGAACAAGAAGAAGCAAATCAGGAAGCATGAACAAGAACCTGACTGATGAAGATGAGCTGAGAGAAGTCGAACTTTAACTTGGTGAAGGCCACAGTACTGCAGTACTTGATGATGAAGCTGATGATACGCCTGATTTTACTAGAGCAGGATTCATTGCATCCTTCAGGCCGAGTCCACTTCAGTTTTCTGTTTGGAGGTAAGAGTGTATGAACATCTGCGTCTTCTGCTTTTGATCCCTGAGTTACGTCTGTCAGGCACCGCCTCACGTCTGTCAAAGTTCTGACCGGGTTTTGTGACATTTCAGAGGCTTAAACAGCCTTTTACATCGACATGGAACTGGATCTGTTCTGGTTCACAGCCGATTTTGTCCCCACAAAACATTTGATTCAGAACCACAAAGAGTTGGTCCCGATGTGGAACCAAATAAAGCCAAGTTGTCCTTTGAAACAAATGTGCACGTGTCAGATTTTACAGCTTGTCTTTCATTGTGCGGCGCCCTCTGCTGATGAGCGAATCCGGTCCAAACACCAAAGCTTGTGTGGAGGATCGAAGACGTCGTGACAGCGGTTCCAACCGTTCTTACCTTCCTCACACACTCGCTGTTTTCTCATTGTCATGACTCATATCGGTCGCCACACAGCTTTTGCGTTTTGTCTTGAATGAGCTCCCCTAAAACTGCATCACACTGTCCTCACTGAGACGTCTGAGAGAACAAACAGCCGGTTTGTCCTCAGACTGCCGGCAGCTGTGTATGCGTGTTTTTGGGTGGAAGAGGTCAGATGCAGCAGTCAGACAAATATCGGCATTGTCGGGTCGACGCAGCAGTGTGTCTGTCCTGGAGGGGGAACACAAAATCAAGTGGTCGTTATTATTATTATGATTAGTTCCTGGGAAGCGAAGACACGAGACATTTTATTTATGGGGCGTGTTGCTCATGTCATGTCTGAAAGCGGGACATGAGTGTCTGCCGGGCGAACACTTTGGTGCTCAGGTGAAGCTGTGTGAACCAGAACAGAGTGATCTGAGGCCTGGAGGATGTGCAGCAAGAGAGGAAGCTTCTGCTTTCTCTGCCGGTTCACTCAGCCCGAGTTCATAGCCATGGTAACTAATGCTCCACACTGAACCTGCTACAGAGCAGGTTATATAAAAGCACTGCTTCTTGGCCAATCAGATCAATCGATCTGGATTTGTGCAGGCCTCAGAGAAAGAGAGTTCATCATGAAAACCGATTCAGACTGTGAGCGCATAGTTTACCACGACCCTGCCTGACCTTTGACCCACGTGTGTGTTTAGTGTGTGTGTGTGTGTTTAGAAAGTCTCAGATTCTTAAATTATGTGATTGTTGAGCCAAAAACAGCAGTTTGTTTTCATCGGTTCTTCAGTTTCAGACGGTCGACAGAGAGAGGAATTCAGGTCAAAGGTCAGATGGGTGAGGAAGAGTCGGGGGACGGGTGGAACATCAAAGTGAGGCCGATCAGACCTGCACACACCTGCTGTTGTTTTTGGCTTTTTCAGTTAATCACATGTGTGGCTAAGAATTCGGATAAATGCTGCGTGTGTGTGTGCTCTTGTGTCGTCGTGGTAACAGTTTGCTGACAGCAGGTGTGTGTGTGTGTGTGTGTGGAATGATAACAGTAAGTGAACCTGGCAGAACGGAACGCTCTCGGCTCTCTGAGTGTGTGTTTAGTTTCTCTTCCATCTTTCGTCACGATCAAACTGCAGCTCTCGTCTGTTTCTGTCTTCAGTCACAAACATTCAAAGGTCGACTTCCAACGGGAGCTCACAGCTCTGCAACACTTACTCAGGCAGACGTCTGAGGCTCGTGCATTTTCTTTAACGTCACTTTCTCCTTTCACTTCACCACGTTAACCCACCGCGGCTCGGCCTTCAAACACTCTCGGGAACGACATGAAAAACAGTCAAATTATGACCTGCAACAAATTTAACACGAGAGTCTGAAGTCCTGACAAAACGGAGTTTTAATTAACATTTGCAAATTAATAACGTGTGCATAAAAAATGTTATCTTTCACATGTGATCCTGAAATCTTTTATTCATAAAATCATTTGTGAGGACGTTGAGGCTCCGTTACAGGAGAACCCTCTGAAAGGAAACATGCGGGACGTTCACGCAGCGCTCACATCAGAGTCTGAGTCCTCAGCAGAGCTTCACTCGGGTTCTTCTGCAGACGGATCCGGTTCTTGACAGGTGCCCTTTATTAACTTCACCTTGTTCATGCGTGCAGCACAGAACCTCCAACAAGAGAACACTGCACATCCCTCCTGTCTCCTGAGGAACATGGACCGTCCCCACAGAGCCTGAGGCCTTTTCAGGGAGGAAAGGAACCCACGTCAACCTCACAAGAACCACGAGGCTCAGATGAGACGGTGAGACTTAAAGAACCTGAGAACCACTTCAGAACTTCTCTGATCTTCACAACAGGCGTTTTCAGATCGCAGGAACCATGAACGAGTATGTTTTGAGGAACTTTTGGCTCCACCTCCCGAGCAGGTACTTTCACTGTACATGAGGAACTGTGGTGATGTAAGCGCACGTTGATTGGTTGAACTCAGGAGTCGGCGTCAGCAACCGCCGTTTTTAAAAGTCCGACAGCTGTATGAACGGGACGGCACAAGACACGAAGCAGAGCTCGTAACCAGATGGTCGTTGTTTTGTCACGTCTTCACTGAGACTCAACGATGTTCAGCTTGAGATTCATGGTACGTTCTCACCACATACTCGCCAAGAGCGTGGAGCGGCGACGCAGTAGCCTTCTTTTGTTGCTGCTGTAAGTTGAGCTGAAGTGTCGTTAGCATACCAGCTGTTGGCCATTTCACGTAGGAGGTTGGCGGTGTGAATTCCAACAGAAAAAAGCTCTTAAAGGTGTTTAGTTCCTCAGTGGACGGTTCCTCTCTAAGAGCTCCTAGAACTGTTTGGTCCAAAAATGCCGAATATCACTAATGTAACTTTTTTAACATCACTTTGGAACCTGAAGAATCTGTCCGAGTCTGTGAAAATCCAGGGAACCTCGTCCAGCACTGAAGCCCTTCAAGAAAATATAATGACGAAGATGAAATCCCATGACTCATGAAGAAACAGTCAGACGTCTGACAGTCGCCACACAGCGTGAATTAAAGTGGTCATGTCAAAGATTTGAGCTATGATGTTTCTGGCGACACCCTGTGGCGGTAAGCTGTAATTACAGGCACTCTGAGTTCACCTGTCTCCGTCTTCAGAACGCTGGCCGCGTTGTTGTCGCCTGGATGCTGTTCTTCCTTTGTGCTCTGATCCGTCATTGTAACTCACAGGAAATGAAAAGAACCCGTGCTGGTCCGTCACGGCTAACAGCAAGCCTGTGGCTCTAGCCCCGCCCACCCTCTGAGCAGACCAATCCCCGCTGACTGACGTAAAAGGTGTCACTGGCTGATTAATCAGGAGAAAGTCACCACAGATCGTGGAACTCTGCAAAGCTGCAAACACCGGGGCGTTCGTCAGTGGACCGTGGGCTCAGTGTCCGTGTTCCACCTCGCTGTGACACACATGACGCACACGCACGACCGGAGCGTCTTCGACCGCTTTAATGACCACGAGAAACATTTGCCGCACTGCTCAGACCTGCAAGAATGAACAGCCTGGACGTGAGATACAGCACGTCACTCCTCTGCAAACCTCCCCGTAAACCCTGAATAAATACAGGTTCACAAAACATTCACACACACACACACACACACACACACACACACACACACACACACACACACACACACACACACACACACA
>JAQLOL010000017.1:974828-988408 GCA_029783665.1 Naso thynnoides | reverse complement strand
AAGAGTGGACAGGAAACAGGGCAGAGAGGGGGAATGACATGCAGCAAAGGGCCACAGGTGGAATCGAACCCGGGTCCACTGTGCGAGGACACAGCCTCTGTATGTGGGGCGCCTGCTCTGAGCCACCGGCGCCCTGTGATTGGTTGATCATTGTCGGAAGAATCAAAGGTTTCATGAATGTTGTTTGAAAACTGGGTTTTGCGTTTGTAATTTAGAGAAAAGGTTGGAAGGTTTCAAGACGTGTGTCTCAGCAACTGTGAAAAACTGCAACCTGCTGAAACATTAGCTGGTAACACTTTTAAAACTTTATGCACATTAAACTCACCCAGGTCCAGTCCGGTTGACTGTTTTCTACTCCTCTTCCTCCCCCTGCTCCTTTGCACTCTTCTCTCCAGCTCAGCCCAGCAGGAAGGCCTGCAGGCTGGGCAGTGCCGCTGACCTCCTGGCCTCTGCTCGGTGGAGAGAAACAGCTCTCAGAGTCCCTGGCTGTCTCTTGGAGGCTGGTCCTGTCCTGAATCAGCTCACTTTGGCCCTGGAGGAAGTGCTGGTTGGTTTGGTGGGGGCGCTGCTGAGCGCCGTCCGTGATCAGAGGGTTGCCGCTGTACTCCTGCAGGCAGCTGCTGAGAGCTTCAGCTCCGCTCAGCTGTCTGGATGTTTGTGTGTGAAAATCCTGTCGCTCCTCCCTGGGAAGCATTTGAGGAGCAGGGCTGCAGATGGTTGGTGTTTGTGGATAATGGGGACTCAGGCCAGGGGTGTTGGGGCTACAGAAGGGCTGGGGGGCGCTGTTGTCATGGCAACTGTTGTGGAAAAAGTGGGCGCTGGAGGAATCTTGAGCAGGTGATGAACTGAAGCCCACAGAGCTCCATCTCTCCGAGGCCACGTCTCCAGGCAGCGAGGAGCACTGCAGCTGGGACAGAGTTGGCTCCAGGTGGCTCCAGGTGTCCTGACCTGGACCAGGTGTGTCCCTCTGCTCATACACGCCACTGTCAAGGAGTGTGTGGCTGTTATAAGGCAGCGTGTGTGTGTTCTCCACTTCATCTCTGAACTGGTTCTGGTTGTGGAGCTGGAAGTCCAGGTGAGCTGCGGTCGGGCTCTGTTGGGTCAGACAGACAGAGGAAACGCTGCGGTCAGTGCGCAGTGGCGTGAACGGTTCTCTCATAATAGAACAGACGACTGTCTCACCTGGTAGGAGAAGCTGTAGTTCTTCAGCAGGCTGGACGGCTCAGGCAGAGGCTCAGCTCTGCTCCAGTTTGGATTCACTAACCCTGGATCATGATGTTGGGTGGAGACGTGGTACTGGGGCAGGGAGGGGAGGAGGTGAGGGGAGGAGGTCTGGGGCTCAGCTACAAAGTTCAGACAGGGCGCCTGAGGTTGGGGTACGAGGTGGGGGGAGGTAAAATAGGGGGGAGGGAGGCAAGGGGAGGTGACCTGGGGCCAGGGCACACAGTGAGGGGTGGAGTCTTGGGTCTCAGGAGGAAGGTGAGGCGAGGTTACCTGAGTGTGGGAGAAGTGAGGGGAGGTCACCTGGGAAGGAGGGAGATAGTGAGGGGAGGTCACCTGGGGCTCAGGGAGATGAGGGGAGGAGGCTTGTTGCTGAGGTGTGAGGTGATAGGAGGGAACCTGGGAAAGAGGAAGTACATAAAAATGAAAAGTTGGCGAATAAAAAGTGCAGAAAACAAGAAGGACATGACACCAGTGTGTAAATCAGCACCAACCTTGGCTTGAGGGGCGTTTCCATGGTTTCTGGGTAACAAGAGGGAGGAGAGGGGAGGAGGTGAGGAGGTGAACGGAGATGCCTGGGTCAGAGAGGAGTGATGGATGATGGGAGGAGAGGACGAGGAAAATGGCCACAAGTCAGACATGATGTCATGCACGCACACACTTGTGAAGACTGAGTGTGAGTGTGTTTGTGTGCATGATGTGTGTGTGTTGGCTGGATGGCGTCTTCACGCGAATCTGATGATCTGCAGAAACACAGAGGAAGTCTGTTTATAACTCTGACCTGAGGAGTTCTGATGGAGGCGGAGTCCGCCGTCGCCGTCGCGTTCTCAGGAGTATTTTAACTTTCGCTGGTAAGAATCAAATCAATCAACTGTTTGCTTCATCTCGACAGTTCAGTTCGTAACTGGTCACCATCGCTCCCAGTTCCCACAGACAGGTGAAGCTCCTCCCCAGTTAAAATGACAGAATCCTGTTTTTAACTGAAAAATGAAAAATAAATCCAACAAAACTTGTTTTTTCTGTGTGCATGAACTCCTCTGGGTGTTACTGGGCAGATAATCGAGTGCCTTCTCTTTGTGACAGACCACACAGCAGCATCATGACTAAGTGTGAATGTGGGATGAAAGGTCACTTCCACGAATTTACACCCAGAGACGATTAAATCTTTTAAAGAGACACCATCAAGTGCAGCTCCACAGGAAAATCAACACATGGGGCTGCTTTGAATTCTATTTTCCATTATTAAGAAACCTCAAGGAAAACAAAACAAACAAACAAACAAAAAACATTAAATGATGTTTTCGGATTTTTTTAAAAATTTGATCGTAATTGTGGTTAAAATGTTTGTAATTTCCTCTTAAACTTGTCGATCACAGTCATATTTAAACCATTAACTCTAACTTTTCTAATTACACAGTGTGTGTAACAGAATCATAGTGGAGCAAATGTTGAATAAAGAACCCGAACAGAACAAATGTGGGACAAACAGAGCTGACTGAACACCAACGTTTAGTGTAAAAATAAAATAGAAATGAAAGAACTTCTCACCTGAAACATCATCGACACCGACTGACTGACTCTGACCGTGTGTGTGAATGTGTGTGTGTGTGTGTGTGTGTGTGTGTGTGTTGTCAGGATGTGGTCACATGTTCTTCCTCTCTCTGGTCGTTTTTGCTTCTTCCTCATGATGATGATCTCAGAGGCTGGTGAGACAAAAGAGAGAAAACAAACAACAAACAAACAAAAAAGGAAACAGACCATTTAAAATCATGACGTTAAATAACTGACATAAGCAATAAATAAAGTTTGATGTATGTGCTGTGCTGACAGCGTCAGTGGGGTCAGGGTTTTTATTTAAAGGTTAGTCAAGATTTAACTCAGTTGTGTCAAGTGTGTTTCTTATGGTCACATGATCATCCAAAGCTGCCATTAAACAGTTTATTTAAAAAAAGAAAACAAACAATCCAGAAATGTAGACATTAGAGATGTTAAAATCCGAATGAACGGGGTGGACTGAAGTGTTGAGTGCAAAGTAAACCTAAGATCAGACATTTTTTTATTTGGATTTTTAATATAAATGTGTTTTATTCTGAACTTCTGTTTATTTCTTTTAATGTTCGTTTCTCGGCAGACAGTTAGCGGAACCTTTGACGCCCAGATCGCAGCTCGGCACGGTGCCTTCACAGTGTGGGACCGAGGTCAGAGCCAAGAGTCAAGTTACACACGATCATACCGGAAATACATGTTGTTTAAATTACAGGGCGTCAACAAAGCGGTTTTAAAAACTTCCACGGTTAAAATAAATACCGCATTAATTTAATAATACAGAGCAAACGTCCCGTACGCCAGATGAATGACCCCCAAAAAATCAAACCAACTGCGTCTCTTTTACGGTGTCGCTTTTATTTTGAAGTTTAAACGGAAATTGCTTTATCGTGTTTCGAACTTGCTCCTCCTCCGGTTCGGGACAGCACGAGACCAACGGTTCTGATCGATATTTCCATTTTACCCCTGAACGTGTTTGTTAACGAGCGTTTTTTCACACTGAGTGAATAAATGCCACAGTTCGGTTTGCAGGGACAACAGCAGGATGTTCGGCCGAGCTAATGCTAATGCTAATGCTAATGCTAAAGCTAAAGCTAAAGAGAGCGGTCATGCCGGTGTCAACCCACTGCAGGAGAGTTAGAGCAGGACGGGTCTCAGTCGTCTTACTTTACACTTCAAGCTGTTTATGAAAAAGAAGCAGCTCAGGACAAAACGGATTAAGAAGCTTTTTGATTCTTCCTCATAATTCAACCGAAATACAAACATCGTAATTTGGAATAAAAGGGTTTTTAGTTTGAAAAGTTAACCTCACACTTCCTGTTCACTGACCTGTGTGAATTTCCTGTTTGGTAGTTTTGTAAACTTTGAATGTCTCGATCATAAATTAGTTTGAAAGGGTTGCTGACATCCGGCTTTCAGAAGAATTGTTTCACGTTGTAGATGCTCCAACATGTCGAGGTGAGGAAGTGACGCACCTGTCAGAGGAAATAACCATGCTGTCACACACGAGCAGGACGCTGTCGTTGTTAAGAGGCTGCTCAGGTGTTGGCAGGTGTCATGCCAGCAACCAGCCGTCTCGGACCAGCTCCACCTCCGGCAGCAGCCTGATGATGGCCAGCGACAGCGGTGGGGCGGGGCTTGTCCTCCGCTCCCAGTCCACCGATGTGTACGAGAACCTGGCTCTGGAGGACTGGATCGACGCTCACGTGGACCTGCAGCAGCGCAGCATCCTGCTTCTGTGGAGGAACCGTCCGGCCGTGGTCATCGGGCGCCATCAGAATCCCTGGACTGAGTGCAACCTGCCCGCCATGAGGAGGGCGGGGATCCCTCTGGCCCGCAGGCGGAGCGGCGGTGGGACCGTCTTCCATGACCTTGGGAACCTCAACCTGACCTTCTTCACCTCGAAGAAAGCGTACGACCGGCAGAGGAACCTGAAGGTCATCACCGAGGCTCTGAGGCGGCTCCGGCCGGGACTGGACGTCCGGGCCACGGACAGACTGGACATCTTACTCAACGGACACCTCAAGATCTCAGGTAGGCGAGGGACGGCGGCGTGGAGCCCCGAGGAGCCATCATCATCATCATCAGGATGATGTTGTTGTTTATGTTGTTTGTGCTTACAGGAAGTGCGTCCAGACTGAGCAGGAAGTCGTCCTACCATCACTGCACTCTGCTGTACTCTGCTGACCGCTCCGCCCTCGCCACCGTGCTCCGCCCCTCGTGCCCTGGTATCCATAGCAATGCCACGCCCAGCGTCCCCTCACCTGTGGCCAACCTTTTGGACCACGCCCCCACGCTGCAGTGGGAGGAGCTGTTGGACGCACTGGTGCACCAGTACAACGCAGGTACTTAACGTGTCAATAATGACGTGTGTGGTGATGAGGCCCTCTGTGATGTCACCAGATGAGCCTGAGCACTCTTCTTCTCTTGTTTCATCTCCTGACCTCCGCTGTCCTCTCATCGAAATGTTCAGAGTTCAGCTTCAGCGCCGCCTCAACCCTCGTTCATCCCGCGGACGAGGCGGCGTTTCCAGGACTCAGCAGAGCGGCGGACGAGCTGCGGAGCTGGGACTGGACGTTCGGCAAGACGCCGAAGTTCAGCGTCGAAACCCTCCTGGAGCTGATGGACGATCGATCGCCTGCTCGCAGCTCCGCCCACCTGCACATGGAGGTGAAGAACGGCGTGATCGAGAGCTGCGAGCTGGACGTTCCTGCAGACTGGCTTCCGCAGCGGCTGAGCGGCGAGCTCTGCGATGTGCTGATTGGTGAGAGGTTTTGTCGCCATCGAGTGGCAGCGGCTGGTACTGCGCTGCTGCGGCCTGAGAGCGGCGAGCTGCAGCGCAGACTGCACAACCTGTGTGACGCTGTGCTTTCTGTGATGGGCTGAAATAAAAGTGAGGATGACCTGAAACGTGGCTTTGTTTTAACAGACAGACGATCTGCTCAGAGGGCGTGTCGCCCCCTGCAGGCTGCACTCATAATGACAGCCATGATATGAGTGGAAGTGGGAGGGGCCTAGCTACATATGTCATCTTGTTATTTCTGTGAAAAGATTTTTTTTAATAAAAAAGAGCGCCAAAGAAAAAACCCTGAAGTCTCAGCGCCCCCTGGAGGCAGACAGAACAAACAACACCCTGATCTGAACATGTTTGCCCTGAGGGTGGCGCCAGAGCACACGTCACGGGGTCAAAGGTACATTTTGATGTGCAGCTGATTAGCCCACATGACCTTGATCAGCTGAACATGTGGCTCTCTTGGTTTAAAGCCAGAGGGGATTGATCACACTGTATCAACAAATTAACTGATTATCAAATATTCATTAGTTTGTTCACATTACCGTAAAACTTTTCTAAAAGCTCCAATAAATGTGAGCAGGGAGGAAAGAGAACTCAGGCTCAGTGACGCAGATCAGAGAATTCATCAAACACCGCGTTTTCTAGTTTAAATGAAAAAAAAAACAACATGCGTGAAGCGTCGGAAGCTGACAGAGAGTTTCCGCTTCAACACCAACCTTTCAAAATAAAGGTATGGCAGCCTCACTGAAGCTGTTAGAGGAAACATCGTGTTATTTTATGTAAATAAAAACATTTATGTCGATAAATAAAGAGCATCTGTTTGTAACAAACACGGCTTACCCAGGACCATTCACGCATGCGCAATGCTTCCTTTACGACACATGCGTGCTGCGGGGAATGAAGACGAGAAAAAAAAGACGAGGCGTCACTCTGCTGCTGTCTTCATCAAATACTCTGATTACAAATATATTCACCTTCCGTTCTAGAGATATACTTTGTGTTTTTGTAAAGTGTACTTACACAGTGTACCACACACACATCTATGAGAATATCAGTCACATTTTACTCGTTTATAACTTTATTACGAGTTTCGTTTCCCTTAGAAAATAAATTACACTCAGAATACGAGTGTAAGGAGCCAATAACCAGCCAATAACTTTACTTTAAGCATTCAAAAACAGATCTTTTCCTGTTTATTGAGGTTACTGGTGCCCGTGTCCAGGTGCATCATGGCAGCCCTCTGTGCCCAGCGGGGTCAAAAAGACACGGACAGGCATTTAGGAGGGGCTGTAGCTCTATTATCACAATCATTGTTCATTGATAATGAAAAATCACTTTGTTAAATTGACATATGCTTGAAAACTTTATGAACTTACACGAATGTAGGCCAATAGTTAAATGAGGTCTGAATTAGTTTGAATTGTTTTTTCTTCAGTTTGAAATTCTTGAAGTTAATTATTGCGCAGTGTGAAGCTGTTTACGTTCATTTTCTGGATTACGGAAAACGGGCTGCACGTAATCGGTTTCTATGGAAACGACGGTGCGTTCACAGACCGCAGGTCGAGGAAAACGCCGCGGAGTGATACCTCACCTCTGTGTCGGGCAGCAGAAGATCTTCGGCTGATGTGAGCCGTCGTGTGTGTCGGCCAGAGAACCGGAGAAGCGCTGCGGCAGGATGGGGAAGAAACAGAAGAAATCCGGAGAGGACAGGTAAGGAAACCCCCGCCCGCTGTCACACATCACCTGTCCACGCCGACACACGACAGGGGCCAACTTTCCTGCGCACAACACCTGCAAACAGGCCCGTTAGCCCGCCGGGTCCACGTTAGCTTAGTGGCTAACGGTAGTTGCGCGATCAGATGCTAACCACGAGTCAGTGTTAGTGTGTGTGTGCAGGTAAGCATTTAAACAGCCTGGAAACGGCTTACGGGGAGTTACACAACCCGCAGGTGGGCCGACACGGGCTCACCTGAGCCAGCCTCGACCTGTGAAGGCCGGTTCATAGCTCAGGTTTTCGGTTTCCCGGTGTTAGCCTGGGAAACGCGTCCAGGTAGTTAGCTAGCTTAGTGTTAGCTTTGACAAACCGGCTGCTCGGCTGCTCCCAGGTCTGACTTTCAGCACGAACTGTGTCGCTGTTAACCCCGACAGTCAGGAAGAAGACGGGCCCTGACCCCCCCCCCCCCCAACAGCCGGAGCTGTAACCTGTGAAAACACCTGCTGGATGCTAACCAGAGTCAGAGCGCCGAGGCTCGATCGAGCGGCTAGGCTAGTTGTTAGCATGTCAGAGTGCTTCTCTCGCACTGTGGGAATGTGACAGCTACCGTTAGCTATGTGGGAAGGCTGATGTAATGCCGGGAAACGTCATCAGCCCACCTGTTGTCCGCTCAGGTCGGAGCACACCTGAGTGTCTGACAGGTAACTAAGTGTTCATTGCTTCACTGTTGCTGCTCTCGTGTTTCAGGTTGTGAATGAACTCATTTGTAGTCGCGCATTTCATTACAACTGGATGAAAATGAAGACAGAACTGAGTGGGGAACACGTGGACGTGACGGTGTCACCGAGCTGCAGGTTTCTGTCCCGGGACTCGGAGCTGCTAAGCTCAGAAACAGAGATTACCTGGCTGACAGGAGGTTTTCAGGGCCACTGAGCTGTCCAGGACACCTGGACCGACACCAGCTGCACCCTGATGCTCCTAACCGTTGATGTTCCTCCTTCAGCTCAAGTTAATCCAGCCTGTTGTGCCAAACATGGTCAGAAACATGGAGAACATTTGGCTTGTACATTTAACCTGTTAATCCACTTTTGAAAAGTTCTTTTATTATTCTGCTGTGCTGTTTTTGGTGCCACAGCAGCTCTGTAGTCGCTCAGTTTCTGTTTCTTCAGTCTGGCTTAATGTTTTTGTTTCAACTCTTTGAACTAAAGTCCCGTAAGGACGACCGCAGTGTTTGTTTGAACGCCGTTCTACCTTAACAAGCAACACGATGGAAGAATAACGACCGACTCTCTGCAGACTGAAGGTTTGAGGTTTTTCTGTCGAGTGAAGCTGTTCTCAGATCAGACTGTGCTCGCTTCGTGTCAGAGGGCTGATGGGAAATAAAAGGTTGTGCAAAAAGTGGAGAGTCAGCAGCTCTTCATCGGCTCATATTGTTCTCACACACACTCACACACACACACACACACGGTCCTGCTTATTCTGCTGTCTCTCCAGCTCAGACTGCGGTCACTGGAGTCAGAGTTTGTCTGATGGAAGCCGAACATCTGATCTGCCGATCATTGGGTATTGATTGATTGGTTGGTGTTGTTCTGTCCTCAGTGCCAAAGATGACGGCATCGACATCGACGCTCTTGCGGCAGAGATCGAAGGAGCTGGAGCCTCAAAGGAGGCAAAGGGGAAGAAAAAGAAGAAAGGAGCCAAGAAAGACGACTTTGAGTACGGATACACCTCCTCTTCCTCCTCATCATGATTATTCCTTCATCACTTCTTTACTTTTTTCCTCTTCTTCTCTTCCCTCTCAGCGTCTGTAGTCATGTTTCCACGTCCCCACGAGGGAGCTGCTGATCTTCTCTGTGTTTGAATCGTGTTGTATGTGTTTGTCTGCAGCGAGGACGACATCCTGAAGGAGCTGGAGGAGTTGTCTCTGGAGACTCAGGGAGGGAAAGCAAAGGTAAGCTCACCTGCTCGCCGGTCTTTTCCTCCTCTCTTTGCTGCAGGTGAATAACGTGTGAGTGGATCTGCGCGTGTTGAACTCTCTCTCCTTCTCTGTGGTTCTGCCTTGGTCCAGTTTCCTCGCACTCCTCGTGTGTTTTTACCTGCGAGAGTTCAGATTTTCAGAAATGAGTTTCACAAAACATCACAACATATTCAGCAAAAACCTGCTCTCTGTGCAGAAGGCAGACACTACGGAGGACGTGGACGTCATTGAGCCTCCAAAACCAGAGAAGAAGAAGACCAGGAAGGGGAAGAAAGGCAAAGCCAGCCCTGAGGATGAGGAGGGTGATGATGGTGAAGGTCAGCTGAATGAAGAGAGCAGTGGTGAGCAGAAAGGCAATAAGAAGGTAAGCAATCAACAAGTCAACACAAAAAGAAAACTGCTAAAGAAGTTTGTTCCCTCTCAGCCCCCGTACCAATCCGTTGTGTTTGAGTTTGAGCCTTCTGTGTTTCCGTCTCCAGGCACCTCCTGCTGCTCCACCCTCTGACTCTGATGATGACAGTGGCTCCCGCTCTCGTCTGAAAGGCAAAGAAGCCAAGAAAGAGGGCAAAAAACCTTCAATGTCTGAGGAAGAGGAGGGAGGAGATGAGGATACAGGTGTGAGGAAAGGAGGAGGAGGGGGGAAGGAGGATGACGACAACTCCGAGGACGATGAGGAGTTTACTTCCAGGAGAGACAAGAAGAAGAAGAAGAACAAAGGCAAAAGGGTGGACAGCGAGGATGAGGAGGAGCAGGACGAGGAGGAAGGAGGAGGCTTCAAGATGAAGTCTGCGGCACAGAAGAAGGCAGAGAAGAAGGAGAGGGACAAAAAGAAGAAGGAGGAGGAGAGGCTGAGGCTGAAGAAACTGAAGGAGAAGGAGGCTAGCACGGAGACTAAAAAAGAGCCAGAGAAGAAGACGACAGAGGCCACACCTCCTCAGGTGGCTCCACCTGAATTGGTGACAGAGGAACAGGAAGGGGCGGAGCCAGCAGCGGAGGGTAAGAAAAACATTTGTTCTCTCCACGCTGCGTCTACATCCAGTGACATGACGACATGTTAACAGAGAGGGATTCTGCGGAATAAATCAAGTTTTAATTCTTTGTTCATTTTTGCTCATTTCAGTTTTTAACTTCCAAAAACAATTTCACAAAAACAAATCTGTCTCTGTAATTGTCTTAAATTTAATGTTTGAGTGAGGAAAGTTTTACTCTGCTGTCATGACAAACAACGTCTTAATTAACAGCTTCAATTTAACGTGAGAACATTTGCGATGGTTCTGGTACATGTATGTCTTCATTCAACAATAAACCTTCTTCTTCTTCTTCTGCATCTTTCTGCAGAGGAGGCCGAGGGCGACAAGAAGAAGAAAGACAAGAAGAAGAAAAAAGGAGAGGAGAAGGAGAAGGAGAAGGAGAAGAAGAAGGGACCCAGTAAAGCCACAGTGAAGGCCATGCAGGAGGCTTTGGCCAAGATGAAGGAGGTGAGGCATTGTGGGAAATGCAGTCACAGAGAGCTGATGGGAGCTTCTGTGATGTCTAAAAGTTCGTCTGTCGTCTGTAGGAGGAGGAGCGAGCCAAGAGGGAGGAGGAGGAGCGGCTGAAGAGGCTGGAGGAGCTGGAGAAGCAGAGGCAGGAGCAGGTAAAACACCTCCTCCTTCACTTACTGTCCGGTCTTACGCATCAGTCCCCGCCGTGACCTTTGACCCTCTGCGTCTGTCCCCACAGGAGCGTCTGGAGCAGGAGCGCAAGGAGAAGAAGAAGCAGAAGGAGAAGGAGAGGAAGGAGCGTCTGAAGAAGGAGGGGAAGCTGCTGACCAAAGCACAGAGGGAGGCCCGAGCTCGGGCCGAGGCCACGCTCAAGCTGCTGCAGGCTCAGGGTGAGAGGCTGCCCACCAATCACATCGCTGCTCACAGTCATGTGACTGCTGCTGCTGACTGAACCGATAAGACGAGAAGGAAGTTTTCCCTCTGAGCTCAGTGTTGATCTGCAGATGTTCCTCAGTCCCACGTTCAGATCGATGCATCTGCTCTGCGTTCAAACAGCTTCATCACAAAGCTTCAGTTTATCTTTGGAGACTAAAAGGGGGCGTGTTCTCTCTGCGCAGGTGTGGAAGTGCCATCCAAAGACTCGATGCCAAAGAAGAAGCCGGTTTACGGAGACAAGAGGAAGAAAAAGCCCAACGCTCCGACTCCTGAAGGTACGACACCGCCGCTCCTAACAGCTGCTGTTCATTCACCATCCAAACAAAAAAACCACTCTGTCTTTGTCCCGCCCCTCGCAGAAACGTCAGAGGTGACCTCACCCACGTCAGAGACTCCAGAGCCTGTTGCCATGGAGACAGAGGCTGAGAAGCCAGCAGCAGAGGTGACAGGTGAGAGGAGGAGTGAAGAGGGAAGACCAAGTCAAGTTAAGATGTATTATCATCGTGATGACGACTTTTTCCTCTGCTCCTGTGTGTGTGCGCGCGCGTGTGTGTGTGTACGTGTGTGTGTGCGTGCGTGCTTGTGTGCGTGTGCGTGCAGAGGTGAAGCCAGACGCTGCTGTAGATGACTGGGAGGCCATCGCCACTGATGAGGAGAAAGGTGAGGCAACCACAAGCACAATGTCCTTAATCTGGAAGTCACTGGAGATGAAAGAACACAACACACACACACACACACACACACACACACACACACACACACAGTTGATTTACAGTCTTCGTACGCAGCTGTTTGTTGTTTGAAAACGTTTCTGTCTTCATGTCAGAGTTGAAAAAAGTCCACATTGAGGTGAAGGAGGAGAACGCTGCCCCGCCTCAGCCTGCAGGCAGTGAGGAAGACGAGGATGAGGACGAGGAGGATGAGGACGAAGAGGATGAGGAGGAGGACGATGAGGAGGAGGAAGAGGAGGAGGAGAGCGATGAGGAGGCGGAGAAGGAGGAGACAGGAGTGAGTCAGACAAAGAGGAGGGCAGCAAAGGAGAGTGAGGACGAGAGCAGCGAGAGTGAGGAAGAGGACAGCAGGACGAAGGAGGAGCGACTGTACGACAGGGCCAAGAGGAGGATAGAGGTAAGAGAATCACCAGAGGAGTGAGAGTTTGTCTCTTTTCCCCCGTCTCTGACTGACAGGTTCTGTGTGTTTCCATAGAAACGGAGAGCGGAGAACCTGAAGAACATCGACATTGACACGCTGAGAGCGCCAGTGGTCTGCGTGCTCGGACACGTCGACACGGGAAAGACCAAGATCCTCGACAAGGTGTCTGTTTACCGACTGTTTGTTTACTGTTTGTTTACTGTTTGTTTACAGTTTGTTTACAGTTTACCAGCTGCTTATTGGTTTCTTTGTTGGGGTTGTTTCATTCATTCTAAAAAAACATTTAATTGTTCAGTTTCTTACTACAGCTGAAGTGATTATAGTGACTTGTTCTTGATGCTGTAATAACTCCTCCCTCTGGTTCTGTGTGTGTGTGTGCGTGTGTGTGTGTGTGTGTGTGTGTGTGTGTGTGTGTGTGTGTGTGTGTAGCTGCGACACACTCATGTCCAGGATGGTGAGGCTGGAGGAATCACTCAGCAGATCGGAGCAACAAACGTTCCTAAAGAGACAGTTGAGGAGCAAACGAGGATGGTTAAAAATGTACGAACACATACACAAATACTCACACACACACACTACACACACACACACACACACACTACACACACACACACACACACACAGCGTCTGTGTTTACTCAGTTCAAGTGTTTGTGTTCGTGCAGTTTGAAAAAGATAACCTGAAGATTCCTGGCATGCTGATCATCGACACACCTGGACACGAGTCCTTCAGGTAAAACACACACGCACGCACACACACACACACACACACACACACACAAACCGTCCTCCAAACCTTTAATTCATGAATAGCTTCGTCTTTTACTACATGTGTCCAGTGGTGGAGGTCATATTCAGATCATTTACTTCAGGTATATCATAAGGAAAATGTACGATAAGTATTTAAAGTAAAAGTACTCAGTGTACAAAAACGTCTCCTGTGACTTTTGAACTTGACTTTAAAGCAGCATCCCAGCACGACGTCATTGTCCTCTGACTAGCCACAAAGGATCACATAAGCCCCGCCCATTTTTACCAAAACAGCTGAAAATGTGTCTGTGTCAAAATCCTTCTTCACGCTGATATTCCAGCTAGCAAGGCAGCACTCAGAAGGAACTATTTTTCCAGGCGGAAGAACTTTGGTTCTCTCTCTCGCTCTCTCTCTCTCTCTCTCAGTGATGTTTGACCAAATAAACTCAGACGTTCTCTGTAGAAGGGTGAATTACCTGTAGCTAGCAGCTCTCACCTGTCCTATAGT
>JAQLOL010000017.1:883485-895171 GCA_029783665.1 Naso thynnoides | reverse complement strand
GTCAAGACGTTTCCTTTAATCTTGCGTAATTATCAGTAACGAGGGTTTTTGCTGCACCAGAGCCTGAAATTCCTCTCAAAACAAACATGGCTCTGGTCGCGTACACTCCTGTTCTACAGCCAGAGACGGATGAGACGTCACTTCCACACAACTATCGTGATTGGCTGATGCCTTTGTTCAGGGTGTGAGAAGAACGCGTGCGGTGCACGAAGACTTTCAGCCACGCCAGCTGCCGTTCAGTCAGGCCTTCTAAAGTCTTCACGGCTGCTGGTAAATTAACCTGAAACTTGGTTCAGACAGGCGTGGCCAACAAAGATTAAACTATCCCGTTAAATAAAGATCCACTGACTTTGCAGCTAGCGCCACCAGCAGGTCAAAGTTTGAATTTGTCACCATGTGGCTGAACACTTCCTGCTTCTCTCTGAATGTGATGCACTGAGACTAAAGTCGTCTGAAACATCCGTTCTGGTGAAAGTGAAGCGTTTCACTGAATGTTGCACTGCTCCTTTAACCCACGCTGAACCTCATCCGTCTCTCTCTGTCCGTCGGGGCCGGAAACCCCTCGACTGTCGCTCTCATTACAGCCTCTTACCTGAAACAATGAAGCAGAACTAAACGCAGCCTGACGCTCAGCCAGCGATCTGTCACAGCTCTTTCAAGCCGACGCTGGAGAGGAGAAACCGACTCGCGTCTGCTGCGACTCAGAGGCTTCAACTGAAACAGGCCGATTGTTCTCAGCAGAAAACGAAGCTTTAATGTGAATTTCAGGCATTTAACTGATGATCAGATGCAGAGACGGCGGCGTAATGAGCTCAGACTGACTTCATTCCCACGGTGACCATCTTAAATGAGTCAACAAACTGCTCATTCATGTGTTTCTTCTCCTGTCTGTGAATGTTTGAACCCTGCGTGATGTAATCGAACACATGACAGCCCGAACAGCACCGACACTCGATTTTTATCAGACAGTTTGTAATGAAAGGTGAGAAACTGTGGAAAGAGAAAAACTCAGAATACTTTTAAAGTGTTGATGGTGATATTGTGTGTCAGAGAAATGAGATTTTTTTAAATCGCTCTGAGTATGTGGAGGAAACAAACAGAAAACTAATGTTTTTTCAGATGAAGAGTCAAAATGTTGCTCAATTAAATATTTCAGATTCTTACTTCTGTGCTGACGACATGCTTTTAAATTTCCTCCTTTTTCTCTTCAGGATACAAGGTTACTTGTAATTACTATTACTTTAATACTAATGATTATTATTTAGTCTAATGACGGTCAAAAAAAATTCAAACCAAGAGTCAGATGAGGCAGTTAATAATGAGAATCACTAAAGGAAGCCAACAACCACAGTTACACGATTCCCCGCTACGAGGGAGGAAACCCTGAGCACAGACTCACAGGCGCTGGCTGTGCAGAGCAGCAGACGTGTTTCATCCTGTCTCACCCTTCAGCTGATACACAACGTCTGACTTGATGTGAACAGACGAGTTCAATCTGCAAACAAGCGTGGAAAGCAAACGCAGGGGGCAGAAAACTCCGCTGATGGACGTGATAAAGTTAATAAAAGTCAGACACTCGTTGGCCAAAGTGAGACGTTGTTGTGAGAAAAGGTGTTTTCAGACACAAAGCGTTCATTCATGTGAAGCCTCTCCGTCGCTCCGAGCCGATTCACACGGTTCCTCCGTGTTGCTGATGGAAGCCGACACACTGAAGCCAGAGGAAACCAGCACGACGAGCAGCTCTAACCCAATTTTAGCCGCCGTCTCCTCACATCCTACTCGGGTGATTGCAGCAGCAGTAATTAAGGCTGTAATAATTAAATAAGTCTCTTTTCACCGTGAGGAGGCCGAGGCAGCGAACATTTCAGCTGATCTAATTAGCTCGTCTGAAACTCTCCGTCTCGTCGGTTTTTCGGAGGGTTCCTGTCTGCTCTCGCATCTGTCTCGGGTCGTGGTCGTCTCTAATCCTGTGGGTTTGTCGCGGCAGGGAGCGTGTACTTATCTGTATGTGTTTATGGGCAGAGGTCAGAGGTCAAGCTGAGCGCCTTCGGCCTAAAGAGGAGGGAAGGCTGTTTGGGAGCGGAATAGCAGTGATTAGCGGCTGCAGGCACACCTGCTCTGTGCGGGGAGGACGGTTGGAAAGTGGTTGCAGGTTGATGGATGATCACTCGATCAGAACTGTGACCCAGTTTTTACAGCTTCAGCTCCGGCGACCAGCTGTCGCGTCACTTTTATTTGTGTTTGATTCTTTTGAAAGCATGCAGGGAGCTCTGCGCCGACACACTGAAGCGTTTCTCTCCCTGCACGACCTCAGACCACTTTACAGCCTTTACAGCTGCGTCATGCACTTTTTAAAAAGGTTTTTTTGGCTTTTGTGCTTTTAAAAAAAAAAAATGATAGGACAGCTGAAGAGTGGAGGGGAAACAGAAGAGAGAGAGAGGAGTGACATGCAGCAAAGGGCCATAAAGGTGGAATCGAACCTGTGGCTGCTGCAGCGAGGACGCAGCCCCTGCATGGGGCGCCTGCTCTACCCACTGAGCCACTTAGTCAAAAACAAAAACAACAAATGTAACAAGCTAGATTTGCTAAAACATTACAGCAAAAATGTTAAAAACTTCCTTCACTGCACATTTGGGAAAAAGTGAGAATTCCATCATCGGCGACAAATCCTGTCCAAGTCTGGGAATCCATTTGGAAGTCAAGCACCTTTCTGCAAAACGCCACTCCCACTGCCACGCCCCTTTTCACCAGTTGGCATTAACACACACACACACACACACACACACACACTTGACCTTCCTGCCAAATTTCAGCCTCCTTGAATGAAAATGGTGGACCGAGCGAGCGAGCTGCGTTCATGATTTCACGTGCAACTTTTATGAATCTACAAAAATCCAGTTTACTCATCGAAAGACTCAACGTGAGAATCTGAAACAACAGAAAAACGTTGTGAAACTTTTTAGAATGATCCTTCAGTCGAACAGAAAATGTATCGCAAACTATCTGCGTAACAATTGACTGTTTCAGGGAATTAAACACCAACAATGTCCCAGTTCAGTTTTTCAGATGTGAAGATGTGATGAAAGTTTTTTCTTTGAGTTTTGGATCAGATGAAACATTCGACTTTTCGTCTGACATTTCACAGCTCTCACAAAAAGGGACAAAAGTCAAGAACGCCAGTAAAACTGAAAAACATCTGTTCAAAATCAAACTCCTGTTTTAAAAAGCTGCAGCTCCAGATTTCTCGTCTTACTAAATGTGTTTGTCACGGCTCAAAAATAAAGTAAAATAAAACAAACCGGTGCTGAAAGCAGCAACATGTTCGAAGTTTAAAGGTTTTATTTGTCATTTATGCAGGAGGTGAAATATGAGGACGACTAACACAACAGCAAGAAAATTCATTTTCAGTGATGAAACACGAGAACTGAAGCACTCTGAGGTGCATCTGTTTGGATGGACTGAATCCAATCCGATAGTTTCTCTGAATTCTCTCCAGAGTTCCTCTCTTCATCTCGGTGTGTTTAAATGGTTTTTAATGAGTTTGTGAGCCTGAGATTATTTTACACCCGTTTTTGATTTTCTGTTTGTGCTTTTATTTATTTGGTTTGTGAATAAAAAGCATCCTAAGGTTTATTTCAAGAATTAAGATTTGGAAGAAACATTTGAGTGCACGTGGTCTATTTCAAAGCTTTCACAGTGAAGTGATTTGGAGACAGTTTGGTAACAGCAGATTTAAAAGACAAACACGTTTAATGTCAGAGAGTCTGAGTTTAAATCTTTACGTGTGTGAAGCTTCTGCTCTTCCTCCTAAATGCTCTCAGACTAAGACGTGTGTGTGTTTGCATACTCAGCGTCTGTGCAGGGCTTTAATCAGCCTAAAGGGGGCGCTGTGCGTTAATTAGACTGCATCAGGAGTCTCATCTTTAACTGAGTTTTTTTTATTTGGAGGAAAATTCCCTCTTTTGTTTCTGTCGTGTGTGAGCGACCGTTTACAACCAGATGACGGTGGAGTAAAAATGATGAGATTCAGTAAAAAGGAGATTTTTAAATGAATCTGCGGCTTTTTAATGACGTCCTGACGAGAGTCAAACTGTGACACCATGTTGTCGGGATTTTATCCTGCTGGATTTACAGTCAGGATGAAGTTACTTTCATAAAACTGTGACAAAACAGTTTCATTTGAGTTTTACAGGGAGAGATTTGCTGAAAAGTTGAATCGTAAAAACAAAACGACTGCATCCAGAAATACGAGTTTGTGGCTTTTTTCTCCTTTAGAACGAGTCCCGGCGACCTGACGGAGCGCTTTGGTCTCATCACGGCCACAGAGAAACTGCAGGAGTGACGTCACAGTGACTGTCAGGCTGTTTACATGCTGGTTCTCGTTATTCTACAGACGTATTAATGAAAAACAACAAATATTTAGATCAAATCTAGTTTACAAACAACAGCAAACAGCACCAAAGAGCATCATGGGTAAAGGAGCGTGTCGAAGCTGAACACAGGAAAGAGAGTAACCAACATTCAAACCACTGACAAACAATTAGTGCTCTGCGTACGTCTGTACAACAACAACAACAACAAAACAACAACAACAACAAAACAACAACAACAAAACAACAACAACAACATATGTGTTAAAAATGTCTCGACTGTCGACCTGCTGCTGCCTCATTGATCCACCTGAGAGCTGATGAACGTTTCACTGCAAAACACGGCTGCTGTGTGTGTGTGTGTGTGTTGGTGTGTGTGCGTGTGTGTGTGTGTGTGTGTGTGTGTGGTAACACAGACAGGTGACATTTGAGGACAAAATCTCCCATAAAGTTCAGCAGGAATCAGACTGGAGATGATTTAACAGCTGATTTAAAGTGGATGTTCCATTAATGTGAATTTGAATAAAATCTGACTTTATTTTTTCCCTGCAGTGTTTTTGGCCTGTTTAATTGTTTAACAAACATATTTCTTCGTTTATTTCAAAAGAAGAAAAATGTAACGGACGGAACAGCTGATGGAAGCCCGATTTTCTCTCTTCAGTTCAGAAAGTTTTGATTTCTGGGCCTGGATTTAAAGATGGAACGAGGTTTTTCTGCAGCGAGGCGATCGATACAAACCCTGCTGGCTGCCAGAAGATACTTAAGAAACTCAATCCCCATCAGCCTCCTCCCTCATTGGATCAGCCATCGTCAGGGCGACCTCGGCGGCCAATCAATCGAGTCCCTTTCAGCTGTGATAATCAAAAATCCAATCGGTGCTCTAAATGTTAATTGACCCGAGCTTTGGGACAGAAGCTCAGCAGCGTCTCCGATCGTCTCTAAAGACGAGTTTCCAATATTTGATCTGAACAGCTGAAGATGAAATGTTGAAATTTTACTCACCGCAGGCAGGAAGTGGAGCATTCGGACGTCCCGCCTCTCTGTGTCTCTCTGCATCACACACCTGACAGAAAATAAACAAATATTTACTCTTTGAGTGCAGAAATCCTCCGTTCTTCCTCAAGAGAATCAGTCCAACAAAAGCAAGAAAAAAAATTCAGGCTGAATTTCTTTGCACCAAATTTCAGCAGCTTCACAACAATCAGCATGAAGACAGAAGTTCCTGTGACGTCATCCAGAGAGTGGCCAATCACATCGATGCGGCCACACAAACAGATGCGTTTAATCAGACCAACGAGTGTGACCCAAAGAACTCCACCTGCTTCAGACCGACCAATCACAGGCCTCGAAACTTTCATCTTCGTCACAGCACAGAGTGTTTCAGGAAACTCGTCACCAAACTGCATCAAAACTTTATTGAAACTCTGACGTTGGACAGTTTCACTGACGAACGTCAGTTTGACTTTTGAGACATTTCACCGATTTGTTTTTCTCTGCAGTTCAGTCTGACAGCGCCGCATGTGTGTGTGTGTAAGCGTGCGTGTGTGTGTGTGTGTGTGTGTGTGTGTGTGTGTGTGTGAGGAAACGCAGCCTGGCATTTAGAGGCTGATGTAAAGGTTGATCCGGCCGCTCCGCTCCGCTCCGACTGAATGGTGTCGAGCGGCGTGTGTTGCTCGGGGCGACGTCCGCTCCGCCCGTGCGGCCTCTGCGCGGCGCGGCGGCTCTGCCTCTCAGCTGCAGCCGCAGTTTCATAATTGCTTTTCCCGCCACATCCCCTCCACTTTACAACAGGCGCCGCTAATATCAGCCAACTCTCAGAGATTGTGCCATTTAGCTTTAGATTTAAACGCGCGGGGAGGGGGCGGGGTGGCGGTTTTGTCTTTTTTTGCATCAAACGGCGTCCCGGTTGATGCGCGCAGACGGCGCTCAGCCATTCAGAGGCCGATTATCACCAACAAGCAGCGAGTGATGATGGCACCAGGTAAGCAGCTCCTATTAGAGGAAGCTTCATTTAGTGCAGTGATACACTTACTCTCCAACTGCCCCCCCACCACCCCGTCCCCCCCCGCCCCCCCCCCCCGGCTCATAATGGATGATGGCAGCGCTCGGCGTGCATGCAGGAAAGGTTTAATTAAATCATAGTCCAATCATAATCCATGTTGTTAATTAAACTGGATAATTTATAAGTACAAAAGAGGATATTTATTAGCTGCTCTGCGGCGGCGGCGGCGCTGCGGCGTGCACGCGGCCCGCGCACACACGCTCACACTCACAGCCCCCCCCCGCCCCCTCCCCTGCCTTACAGCCTTTTACTATTGATGCCCCCGCATGATTGATAATGAGACAGAGACTGCTGTACTATTTGTCTAATGGCCGTGCAATTAAATTCCCTTGTAAATGACCCATGCCTCATTTCATCCTAATCTATGGAATTTTGATTGAATTTGTCAGCCTTAATTGAAAAATACTGCTATTTAATGTCTGCATTGCAGTTGCAGATCAGGCCGCCTTTAATGAGATCATGTCCCAGTGACCCTGAGGAGGAGGAGGAGGGAGGAAGGGGGGGCACCCATGCGTGCCCTTGACTCAGCCCAGGAGGGGGGGGTGGGGTGCTGGGGGGGTCAGAGGTCGCCTGCGCCCTCTGTGGCTGCGCACGGCGGTGTGTTGGCGCTGGTGATGTGGACGAGGTTTGTTTGAAATGATGAGGAAGTCGTTCCAGGATCCGCCGTGACGCAGTCTGATGCCGGCGCACGAGCAAACATCGTGATCTAAAGCTCTGCCGACCACTTCCGGCCTCATCATGACTCACAAACACGCGCGCTGTGGCGGAGCGACGCCGCGGCTCCACATGATGTTTCTGCAGCTGTGTGGATTTAACGCGACTGTCAGAGATTCAACACAAAACGTGACGAATAATTAAGTTTGTGTCCATGTGGTGAAATTAGGCCTGAACTTGTTGTTGCAGCTGGACGTTAGGATGAGATCTGACCACCAGGGGGCGCAGTCAAAGTGTTTCTGTGTGTTTTAACTCTGTGGATTCTCCAACAGGGTCCCTAATTAAAGTGGGTGGATGCTGAGTCGTAGTCGTTCATTTCCCCCCCCAAACACATTCACGTGATTTACAATGACGATAATCACACGTCAGCGTTTCAGGCCCAACACTTCTTCACCTGAAGCCCCAAACAGGAAACAACAACAGATTCACTCATTCACAAAGTGTTCAGGACCAAATTCATTCCCCAAACTCTTTGACTTTAGTTGTTTCCAAATAAAAGGACCCGCTGGGCTGACAGGAAGGCCGCCGACGTCATGTGACGTGTAAACTTTGGTTGCAAAACGGTTTTTTTTTTCAGATGAATCAAAAAACAAAATATGAAAGTGACCTCATGACAGATTTTATTATCTCCTGTGTGTGTCAGTGAGACAGAGACAGGTCGGGGACAAAGTTCAGTTTCTCCTGTAAGAGTGAACGACTCAAGACTGCTTCCTGTCTCCTAAAGGGGCGGGGCCATGGCGAAAAACCATGTGGCACTGATACAGGAAATGACCGGACAGTGAGACGTCTCGCTTTCATTTAACCGTCTCTCATATTACTATTTATGTCCGTGTGTTTTAATTCTTCTTCTTCACTCAGAAAACATTTCTTCACAGCACCACCTGGTGGTCAAAAGCTCGACAGCGTTCCTTTAAAGCTAGAACCGAACTTCTGAATTTCTGTCCGTTTTTGTTCCGCAGGAAGTTTTTACTCAATAGGGTGAAACTGTCCATCAGTCTCACACACACACACACACACACACACACACACACACACACACACACACACTTTATGATACCCAAGTAAGGACAGAGGTACATGAACGAGTTGTTCATGTTGCTGAGCGCGCTGACATGAGTTTCTGAGCGGCAAACAGGAAACAGCAGCGTGTAAAACGGCGCCACTCGTCCTGCACTTTAACGACGGCAGCCATGTTACTTCAAAATGTGTTCAAGAGAAACTGAACGGCAGCAGAAGCTCCGCTGGTTTGATTCCCAGTGACATCACTGCCACACGCTGCTCACTGACAGCGAGCATCAGAAACCTGCTCCCACGTTACAGACGCGTTTGTGTTCGTGAGGATGGAACGGCGCCACAGAAAGGAAACGTGTGCACGAGCATCACAAAAAGTGTTTATGTGAGCTGCAGCGGGAAGACAACTAAGAAAATAAAAGACCTTCAGAGGTGATTTTCAAAATAAAACTACTGAATCTCAATTCACAGTAAAAAAAAAAAAAAAAAGAAGCATTTTAGTTCATAACATAAATTTGATTTCTTAAATTGCTGTTGATGTGTGTTAACTCCACACACACACACACACACACACACACACACACGGGGTTCATAGAGCGATTACATACGACTTATTATTTACGATGACGTGTTTTCTCTCCTAAACGGCCTGCGGTCCCAATTTGTGTAATTGGCGTTCATCCCGGAGACCAAAGGCGCGCCGTCACATCATCCCAGCCGTCCAATCAGAGGCCAGAGCTCGGCGAGGGGGCAGAGCTCGCGCGGGGAAGGCAGCGCAATTAAACAGAGGGGAGCGCAATTTAAATCCAAAACATCTCCGGACGCGCGCTGAGCGGCAGGACTCCCGCTCACATACACACACACACACACTTCCCACACACATGACACACACACTCAGCGGGAGAGGGAAGGACAAGTGTCCGGTGCTGTGATATCAGTGTCCGGTCAAGTTGAAGCGGAGCCTCGCGGGACGCTCCGCTCTCCAAAGTGCGCACGGTGCGTCGGCGGAGCAGCGAGCGACGCAAACCGGAGCTGCGGTTGATTCGTTCTGCGGGAGAACTACACGTTGAGCTTTTTTCTTCCCCTTCCTGTCCGGAACTTTCCCCTCTCCGCAGCACCGATGGAATGGTTTGGTTTAATCGGATTATCGCTCCTCTAAACTCCGGTTCCCTCAGAGAGGCGGTGACAGCCGCGGCTCCACCGGGGCTCCTCCGTCCCTCCGCAGCCGCCCACAGCGCTTCTTCTCCGGGCTCCTCCGAGCTGCAGCGGTCGTTCATATGAGCGCGGCGTTCGGTCCGTCCTTCATGGTGATGCAGCGGCCACTCGGAAGCACCACCGCCTTCAGCATTGACTCTCTGATCGGCGGGCCCCCGCAGCCCAGCCCGGGACACTTTGTCTACACTGGCTACCCGATGTTCATGCCGTACCGGTCGGTGGTGCTCCAGCCGCCGCCTCCGCCGCCCCCGGCCCTGCAGCAGGCTCTCCCCGCCGGTCACCACCCGCACCCGCAGATCCCCAGCCTGCAGAGCGGCTTCTGCTCCAGCCTGGCGCAGGGCCTGACGCAGGGCATGGCGCTCACCTCCACGCTCATGGCGTCGCTGCCCGGCGGCTTCTCCCCGTCACAGCAGCACCAGGAGGCGGCCAGGAAGTTCGGCTCGCAGGCGCTGCACGCCGTCTTCGACAAAACTCAGGAGCTGCGGCTGGACGCGGAGGACGGAAAGAGTTTCCTGCAGGGGAAGGAGTCCGCGGCGCTGCAGGCTTTCCACGACACGGACCCGGCGGTGCAGACATCCACAGGTAGGCGGCTGCTCAGGGTCGAACGTCCGCGGAGAGAGCGGCGGAACGGACGGGACGAACCGGAGCCTCCAAAACCAAAACACCTCACAATTTGGATTTAACTGAAGTGTGTTTATTTCTGCGGAAGCTTTTTCATCTCTGAGGAAATTTTCCCATTGAGTTACTTCTGAGGTCATAGTTCAGAAGCCGGCAGGGCGTCAGCTTTCAACGATGTTTAATAACGTCATTAATTCACATTTCACAATTTATTTAGACTGAAAAAAAAGAGAAACAACTATGATTGTTTATTTTCATAAACAAAATAAATGACAAAGATGAAACTGCGTCGAATTAGAAAATTAATAAAGATTCAAACGGAAACACGTGAAGCTCATTGGAGGGTTTGGATAAAAAGTTGAATTTAAAGCTAAAAACTTGCAAGAATTTATTTAATTTAATTTTTCACACGTCAATAAAAAGTCCAAATTATTACAAAAAAACTGAATATTTCCGAATTAGAAAAAAGAAAATTAAACATCTAAAATTAATGTATTGGCGTCATGAAAACAAATTAATTCAGATTTGATCGTGGCCGTAAAAAATCGAAACAGATTAAATGTTTTTTAGAAATTATTCTGTAAATCTGAAGCAGGATTTCTTTTTTTTTTGTTTTGGGCCTCAATGAATCGATTCATTTCAGTTTCTCTGGAAATTAAAGTTTCATCTATGAAGTCATGAAAATGTTGTTTGATGTCTCAGATTCTTTTAAAATTAAGACTTTCACCTCCGGAATGTTCACGCGGATGAATTTCACCTTTAATATTTTTTTTTTCTTTTTGAAACAAACAAACAAACAAA
Source organism: Naso thynnoides (assembly GCA_029783665.1). Lineage (NCBI taxonomy): Eukaryota > Metazoa > Chordata > Actinopteri > Acanthuriformes > Acanthuridae > Naso > Naso thynnoides. The sequence goes on along the minus strand of JAQLOL010000017.1, from coordinate 884,380 downwards.
CAAACAGGTCGCGTCACTTTCCAGCTCGGATCCTGGTTTCACTGGTTTCTACGTTTCCCGGTGAATCTGGTTCTCTGTGACGGAATCGGACGCTTTCCGCCTCCTTTACACACACACACACACACACACACACACACACACACACGCCGCGCGGAGACGCTCCGTGCGTAATTACGCGTGAAAAATAAAAAATCCCTGCAGAGCGCGTGATGCGCTCTGATCCAAACACTGATCTGATGATGGATATTGACACGGGACAGGAGGACGCCCCCCCCCCTCACACACACACACACACACTCACACACACACACACACACACTCCTCCCCCTCTTTAATTCACTCCCACAGATGTCACACTCAGCTCTGACTGGAATTGACAAACACACTTGGTGCCAAAATAAAATTGTTTCTTCTACAGATTTGATTTAATCTTAAATTATTTTTTTTAAGGAGACATTTTAATCTTCTCAGATAAAATGTGATTTTTGACAGAAATTATTAGGGGACGATGTTTATTTAAAAACAGGTTCAAACCTTTAAAATGATCTCTGAAAGCAGCGGGAAAATGTTCCGATTAGGCGGGAAAAACGTTTTTCGTTTCGCCTGTCAAAGACTTTTGTGAACTGGTGGACTTGGAGTTTATTTTATTTTCTGACCTGCATCTTTAGACAGTTTGGGCTTTTTGTGATGATGATGATGCTGACTCTCTCTCCTCTTCCTCACAGTCAGGGCGCACAGTAAAGAAGACTCCAAGGAGGACGAGTGCGGCCGGAAGGACGAGAGTTTCTCCATGGACAGTGACTTGGACTACAGCTCTGACGACAACCTCACCTCCATGTGCCACAAGGAGGACGCGGACGGCGGCGGGGCTTTGGACGACGGCCCGCACATGCAC
>JAQLOL010000017.1:767622-782787 GCA_029783665.1 Naso thynnoides | reverse complement strand
GGGGGGCTTGTGGACAAAAGGTGCAGAGATCTCAGCATAATTTCTCAAGACAGACTTGCGTGCTGGCAGCGCTGTGGCGGCCAGCGGCGGCGGTTATGTAACGGCTAAAACCCTCGTTTAAAAGCATCCCCGTGTCGTTTTCTTCCTGTTCTTCCTGCGAGCGGCCGACCATCAGCCGCGGCGTTGCATAATCGCTCTGTGACGGACGGTCCGCCTCCCTTCAATCTGACACAGTGATACTGTTGTGATGTCACCTGAACAGGAAGGAGAGAGCGCTGCAATCACACACACACACACACACACACACGCGCTCTTACAGGTGGGATCATGGGGACCGTCATCCTGAGCAGGTCTGCGTGGACTCAGCCAACATGTCCGTCATCAAGCGGCACGTCTGAGAGCGTCAACGCCTCATCACCTTTCAGACCTGGTTTTTGTCCCGACGCACCTGAACGCATCGTCCTCACAGCTGTTCGTCACAGCACCATCATCATTTTATAATCCGTCATCACCTTTTTTATTTTTACAGTATGTTTTACTGACATTTTCTTTCTTCTAAATTTATTAATATGTCTACATATATTTAGAATTTTTCACTTTTTTTTTTAAAGAATTATTCAAATTTTATTTAATTTTTTTAAATTATCGTGATAATATTGTGCATCACAATTATTTTGACCACAATAGTCGTGACATTGAATTTTCTAATCGTCTCACCCGGAGACGTTGTTGACTTCAGCACTAAATCACAGTTAAACATCTTTTCAGAATCGTGCAGCCCAGATTTAGAGGAAATTAAATCATCATATTTACACCAACTTAAAGTGCAGTGTTGTAATTTCACAACATTTGTCTTTCTCTTTATCCACCTGCATGTGTCAGGGTCCCGTTTGTAATGAATAAATTCCATGTAATGAGATCGGAGCGCTCACTGATTTCTCCTCCTGGATCCTGGAGGGATCCGACTTTGGACTCTGGAAACTTTTGCACTGTTTTGTTTCGTTTTGGTCTGAAGTTGAACAGACTGAACTCCACCGTCGGACATCAGTGATATCTGTGCTGCTGCGTGTTCGGTAACTGTGCTGCCGAGAGAAGAGGGTTAAATAAAGCTTTGTTCAAATAAAAAATAAACAAATGATTGGATTGGCTCGAGATGAGAGAATGTTTACTTTGGCCTGAAGGTGAGCGGCTGAACCTTAAGTTTTCAGAGGCAGGTGACTCCTCTGACAAACACTCGCTCTACATTTAAACCCTGTTTGGAGTTCATCTCACTCCGTGCCAGCGTGAGAGGGCTTATCGTCTCTACAGGTGTTCTGAGCGCGGCCCGTCTCTTCATCCCGACCCTGCGGACGACAGAACTGCATCAGAGGCGGCGCAAGCGGCCGAAACGTGAGAATGAGCGTTATGTGGGTGCAGTCCTGACAAACGGAGAGGATCCAGGGAGCCTGCAGGGTGAGCAAACACACAGCGCTCAGGCTAACTAGGTCACATGCTGCGTTCACTGACTGCGAAGCTGGACCGCCGACAAAGTGAGACAAAAGCAGCTCGACACAAAAGGCTCAAGTGGAAAAGAGACGTACATGTTACTGGAGAGCCGCTCTGATAAACAAGCAGGAAGGATTAAAGCAGGCTGCCGCCGCCGCCGCCGCCGCCGCCGCGCTCCCACCGACTGTAATCTACTTTCTGCTCGCAGCAGTCGGCCTTCTCCTCCTCTGAGAGGCCACAGCCTGAAAACACACGGTTCAACCTGCTCGTTTGGATCGGCCTCATATTTTTCAATTTGGTTTTCAGGCCACAAACTCTGACGGACTGTTTGAACTTTTACATGTTTGGAAAGCACCAAGTCAAAGACACACACAGAGCTCACTCGCAGTCCGTCTATAAATCTATTTTAAAATAGAGAAGTTGATAAAAATGGCAAAAATTTGAAAACAATCCACAACTTTGCAAAGCAAAGTCTTCAGCTGCTTTGTGCCTTTTCCTGAAAACAGTTAATGTTCGTAATGAGAGCTGCTTTCAACTGGAGAGAAGAAGAAGAAGAAGAAATACCTGAAGAAGTCTGACACCTCCTGAAGCCGCATATTCCACAAGCGAAGCAGCTTTTTTGGCCAAAAAGTGGCATTTGGTTTGTATCCTCAGTTTGCATCAGGGACGCACGACAGTATCTGAAAGCTAACGTGTCGGTCCATGCTGGCCAACAGGCCGACATCCGGTTGGGTTCTGCTATGATTCATCTTCATCATCTTCATCATCATCATCATCTGTGTGTAAAGTCAACTACAGAACGCACTCGATGATTTCTGCGATTAGGCGCCAGAAAAAAAAAAAAAACACGGTTATCGGCCAAATGAGTTGGAAAATATCGCCAATAACTCCAACATTGGGCATCAACACTGTTTCCCACAATGCACTGCAAAGTCACAATCAAAACAAGCCGGGCATTTGTTGATTTGAAAAAAAGAAGAAAAAAAATTCACCATCTCTGCCAGTTTATGCAAAATGCATTCTGGGTAACCTGCATCTGTGCCACAGTGTAAACGGATGGCATAGTGATTGTTCACTCAGTACGCAGTATGCAGTACGCAGTACGCAGTACGCAGTACGCAGTATGCAGTACGCAGTACGCAGTATGCAGTACGCAGTATGCAGGCGGCTTTGATAAGAGCCTGTTTCCTGTTTTCAGCCTCTTCTTCTTCTTCTCCTGCCCTGTTAACTCGTGCTGAGGCTCCACTCTGCACGTCCACAACATACAAACCAGCTGACGGTGACACGCCTGATTCAAATTGGCTTTTTTTTTTTTTTTTTTGCAGCATTTTCAATGTTTTATTTTCACTTCTCTCGACATTTGGATGAAAACACAGCCACTGATGAGACTGTTCCAGCTGTTGAGCATTTTTACATACATCAGTCGTTTTCTTATTTCGACAGCTGATCAGAAGTTTAACTACAGCATGAAAAAAAAAAAAAAAAAAAAAAAAGCATTTTTTTGACGGTTTTACAGCTCGGCACTGGGAGGAAACTCCTGGTTGATTTTTGTTAGAACGCCATCAGGCCGAGCGATGACGCGTTCAGAAACGTTAACTTGACTTGCTGTTGAATCTGACTCTGGCTCTTGTAGTTTCCCTCGTGCTCTTTTTCTCTCTGGTTGTAATTATCTGAGTTTTACTGCCTTCAAGTCTGTAAAAACACTCGCAGGAAAAACTTGTTTGTTAAAAATCGCTCTTTGGCGAAACCTCCGCTGCGCTTCCTGCTGTGGGAAAATGAAGTGAGTGATGTTCACAGCAGCCTGAGTCCTGCTGTCTGTTCAAGCGCTCACAGAAAATGGGTCAGAGTCACCTGGCTGGCAGGACACCCACCCATCCATCCTCACACACACACACACACACACATGTCACATGCAAATGAGCCCCGCGCCGCCGGAGAATCTGTGGCGAGATGTGAGTCACAGCGCAGAAACTAGGCCGAGTCTCACCTGCTCCACAAGAAGCAGAGCTGGGTGATAAGAGCAGCTCGAGTTTTTAACAGAATCGAACAACTCGCTTACATAACGACAACACAAACACGAGGAGGACGGCGAGCTTCCAGCTGAGTGCTTGCATAACGCCACATAAAGCTGAGCGACACATCCAGATGTGCACTGAGGGGCGAAGACAGAGGATGACAGCAGCGCTGCTGTTTTGGGTTATTTCCAGCATGAAATCAGGCTGAATGAGTCACTGCGTGCTGGAGAATTCAGAGAAAATGGAAACGAGCGAACGCACAGCGAGTCACAGCTCCGACTCCTTCTGTGCAGCATCACACTCACATAAATGCTTAGATCCTATTTGTGCCCAGATCCATAAGTACTCCTTTCATGTAATCAATAAGCCTTTTACTGGGAGATATCTGAAGTTTCAGGAGCTGCAATACTTCTCTTTTTCTTGATCTAATGCACTCAAAGTCTATTATTAGCACTGGGTGGCATTTTCTGGGTGGTAAGGTCCAAATCCTGCATGAGAACGCATCAATGCTGACCTTTACAGCTGCGCGTAAACACAGGGAAGTTCTGCAGAGCTCCAGACGTGTTTCTGAATCACATGCTGTCACTTTTTTGGCCCAGTCCCACTCGTTTTTCTCTCCTTCGAGCGGCTGAACGCCGCAGGCTCTCGCTGAGTGCACGCAGGTTGTGTACAACAACACGCAGATGTTTCCAAACAAAATCAGCCAACACACAAACACAAAGCTTCCAGTTTACAAACATGTTTTCCAAACAGACTCAGGTATGAAACAAACACACTCCACAGTGTGCAAAACCTTCATCGTCATCATCATCATCATCATCATCACGGGACTCAAAGGAGCAGACTGAACTCTGGGCGTCTCCGCAGATCAAATGAGTGTGTCAGTGAAAGCAGGTCACCGTCATGGCACACTTCCTGCTGCGCTGACCAACAAGAAGCAAACAGCAGACCTGGAACTAACAGCTAAAACCATCAGACCACAGAAGTGGAGCAAAAACGATTCTTCCACTTCAAATCTGTCACTGCATCCACTTATTTTTTCACCTGTTTGACCTCTGGGAGGTCCTGATCCCATCCACGCCGCTGGCATCGGTCTGACACTCGCTCAGAGCGCCGATACGGCAGCAGCTGTTTTATTTGAGCTTCGCGCCTCAAACATTTTAAGATTAGGGGCTCGTTTCTCTTCTAGTTTCTCTCACAGTGTCCCTCTGTAGAGTTAAAGTCAAAGTGAAGTTGAAAATGTTATTAATGAATTAAAACATGCATATCCTGTTTATGCAGGAAATACATCACGACACAGAAGTTAGATACAGAGATAGTCAGCCACTAACATAAGATTTCCCACTGCACGCTGCACCAGTGGTGTGAAATGCTACATACACTTCCTGTCTCCTGAGTGGGCGGAGCCACGTCTCCCATGGAGACAGTTAGGAGCCACCGTCCCTCCGCCTCGTCTGGAAGTGTTAGAACGTCGTGTGAATGGATTAAAGCAGATGGATTCTGCGTCACATGATGTTTGTTTGATGTAAGTTTGAACGTTTTATTCATGGTTTCACCTGTCAGACCATTTAAACGTCCGTTCGTGTCCGTCGTGTAGCGAGACGGGAAGCAGCGGCTCACAGAGCTCGTGTGTGTGTGTGTGTCACTGAGACGGAGACACAACAAACTCGGACAAAGTTGATTTTCTCTTGTTTGTGTGTCTGACGAATTTCACTTTTGTGTCGGAAGACGTCTTGTGAAAAACGCCCAGTGTGTGTCTTGGCGACCATGGGGAGAAAGAACCGGTCACAATCTGTGATCATGTTCATTTGTCCCGCAACAATGAATGGACTCGAGACTGCTTCCTGTCTCCTAAAGGGGGCGGGGCTGAGCTGAAGCCCATGTGACACTGACACAGGAGATGAACGGCCAGTGAGACGTCTCTGTTGTGTACTGTCACGGTGCTGCTTCAGGTGAGTCCGGACATCAGGGAGAAACGTGGACTCTCAACAATCTCCGTAAACGTTCCGTGTGTGACAGCAACGAGCATCAACAGAAAATGAGACGCCTGAGAGGGAAGGCTGCGCGGACAAACACTGACCACAATCACAAACTATCACGATCAATCACCTCTGTTAATAACCAATAAATCAATACTGAGCTGGTATTGCTTTGTACAAGTGCAGCTGTTCAGTTCATCTCTGTTAGCATGACGGGACGCTCGTTCCACTCTGTTTGTCTGTGTGCAGCCACGAGGAGAAAGACAAACGATGTGAGAGAAACAGCTTTGGCCCAACAGGACGTTGAGTCTGCAGGAACACGAGAGGAGAAGAGGAGCGCCTGTGCAGAATCGCTCCCAGGCCGGGAGCAACAAACTCACACATCACACCGAAAAACAACGACTGGGCTCGGCGTCACTCTGGAATACCCACTGTGGGGTGTTTGCTCCTAACGTGACCAGATTTTCTCTGGTTTCACACCAAAACACTCGAGAGAACAGACTCCTCAGAAACCTCGGAGCGCTGCCCAAACATCCAAAGTTCTCAGCTCGTCCAGAGTGTCTCTTCACACACACACACACACACACACACACACACAGACTCACTGACAGGCCTGACGGAATCGAACCTGTGACTCTGCCTCCGCTTTGACCCCACTCTCACACTGATTTCACACTCTGTTCAAAGTGCAGAACACCGATTTCACCCTCACACAGACAGACCTCGAAGCCGGTTCAGCATCTGGAGCTTTATCCAGATGTGAGGCGGCTCTCCCTCCCTCCCTCCCCTCCCTCCCCTCCCTCAGCATCCTCCACCTGTCCCACCTTCGATGGCGATGACGTGCTCCCGGATCTGGTTCTGCAGCAGCGGCTCCTCCACCCGCTCCAGCAGCTCGTAGATGGAGTAGATGTTCGGGTGGACGGACTCGAACCTCTGGATCTCGGAGCGGATGGCGGCCGAGTTGGCCAAGTGCTGCTGGTAGTTCATCGCCGCGGCTCCTTCCTGGGCCGTTGATTCGAACAAAGGGGCCGTTTGTGGCGAGGAGGAGGCTGGTGATGAGGAAGGTGAAAGCTGTGACCTCCGGGAGGTGGGAACGAGCGGAGACAAGCCTCAGATCCGGCTTTTCTCCTCCTTCTGCGGGTCACCTCCTCACGGCCGTCGGACCATCAGCCTCTCGGGTTCGGGTCCCTCCGTGTTTCTCTGGTGTCTTCGTGAGCGCTCGGTGTCTCCTCCGCTACATCCCCGGAGGTCCGGATGTCAGCGGGATCTCCGGAGCCGCTTCAGGCGGAGGCGGTCACAGTGGCCGCTGCTACTGGCCGGTGGACGCAGCTGTTCCCCGTGGCGTCCCGGTTCCCGATCCCGGTGCGGTGACAGATGTGCGGCAGGCTGAGCACGGCTTCCCCATATCCTCACAGGCCGCCGGAGGTTGGAACGACACTTGGCCGCGTTCGGCTGAATTTAAAGCAGCTTTTACGGTCCATGTGAGTCACTCCTGGGCAGAAGACGAGGATAAAAAAACGGCCTTGTTGCTAAGAAGCTAGGCTAGCCGGCTAAAGCTAACTAGCTGTAGCTTCCAAGTCGGGGGGAAAGAGAAAAAACTCACCGTCTTCCAGCCGTTAAAGTCCGCTCCACACAGCGGCTGAGCGGCTCGTTCGAGCCCCGGGGCTGAAACTAAAGCGTCCGTCGGATAAAAACACAGTGAAGCCTCCGCGGCGACGGAGCGGCAGCCTGGCGAACAGTTCGCGCAGCGCGGTGCGGAGTTAGGATGCCCGCTGCCGTCCCTCCGTCCGTCCGTTGTTTTGTCTCCGGGAACAGCTGCGCACGATTCCGTCCTCAGGACGCGATTAAACCCGCAGCGCCAGAGCCCGGCGCCGTCACGGAGCCAGGTGTGTTAACCGAGACGTGTGTCACAGGTAGGTCCGGCACACGGCGCACAAACACTCCGCCGTCCCCCCTTCCAGCGCGGTCAGGTCCATCCCGTGCAGACTGGAGCCACAGGATCCAGCCGGGACGTCATTACCCCTCAATGCGTTTCCTCCCTGCGCGTCACGCAACGCGCACCGAACGCGACGGGTTCCGGGCAGGATTTTCAAAATAAAACAAGCGTGATTCAACCTTACAGCAAAAGGTCGGCTAAGAAACCTGTCCCACGGGTCAACCCCACCCACCTGAAGAAATATTGACTTAAACTCTCCAATTATTTATTCTGACTCAACGCTCATTTGTGGCCATTTAAGTTCAGAAACAATAGATTTACAACACAGTCAGTCTGTCTGAATGTCACACAAAAACGTCCTCTGCTGACGTGGATGTGGGGGAAAGTTCTGGAGAAACGCAGTTATCCTGTTGCCATGTTTTCAGAATACGGAAGAAATTTAGTATTTGAATATTTCTGAATATTTTTTATGTTTTTCTGCTGATGTAAAGGCAGTCAAATGAAGTCAACTTTCATCACACAAAAAGTGAAATAATCCTACAAAATAAATATTACAGTAAAATGTCTTTAATGCAATGCAGACTCAAGGGCCGACCTGCATACAGAGTGTTGGTTGCAGCTTTGGACTGTGTAGATTTTAATGTTTAATAATGACCTAGTAAACTGATTTGACCTTGCTGCTTTGTTTTATTTTTTATGACATATATTTGTAATGAAGAAAAACATCAAACATGTCAAAGTGCAGTGGCCCGGTTTATTCCTAAAACTGTGACTCACTGAATTCCACGAAACACAAATTAAAATCCCTGGTTTTTTTTTCAAAAAAGCACAATTATTCCACTGACTAATATACTATTCTGTTTGTCACGTCAAAATTATTTTGCATATCGCAACAATTTATTTGCGACACATTTGATGCTCTTATTTTGAACACTAAGCCTTCCTTGTTCCGGTCCTTCTCTTGCCGGCAGCTGCGCGCTTGACGCAGCGACATTCAGAAGGTGCGTACTGCGCGCACGGTGCGCAAAACTGTTTGTTTTGGGGGTTTTTCCCTTTTAAATTTTCTTCACAATAAATGAATGACCTACAGTTCAAAATTAAAATTAAATTGCGAAGCAAAAACAAAATAAATGAGGCAGCAGAGCAGAAAAAGAAACAACAATGTTAATGCTGCACAGTGAACTGTTTATTTGCTACACAGACATGAAGATATTTGTAAAGTATTTTCTGAATTTGTGATTAAAACCAACAGAAAGCCAAAAGTCCGGATCCTTCATCAGGAAGCACAGCCAGCGGCGTTTGAATCTGCTGTGTTCGGGTTCACAGAATGCAAAAACCTCACTCACAGAGTCTCTGTGACAGTTCAGCTCTGCTCCACCCCTCAGCTCCGTCACTGTGGTGCTGCAGGCTGGACCTTCTCTCCATCCAGCAGTAAAAAGTGCACGATGCCGCTCCTCTTCTTCCCACTGCTCATAGCCTTGATGCAGCACTCGTGTTCCCCCAGCATGAAGTGTGTCTCCGTGCCGTCGTCCACGAACTCGCCCTGCGGACAGTCACGCTCAGTTAAAAGAAGTTATGAGAACGTCTGCACACCTCAGGAGGGCAGTGACCTCTTCATACATAGGATTGTTTTTGCTCAGTAACCTGAGGAGATTTTTCCATGCAGGTGCAATTCTGAAAAAGTTGGAGGTTCCCCTCCACCCACTGACCCACACGGCCCACACCGGCCTCCGTCTCCTGCTGACTTCAGTTTCGTGTCCCAAAATAAACATAACTGAGGAAAACTGCACTTATTAGCATAGAGGAGCTTCATGGCTGACCTTCGTTTATCAGCGTCTGTAGGTTTAAATTGCTTGTTTAATTTGAATTGGAGAGTTTTTTCACAGATCAGATTGATGCAACAAGTGTGAAATGCATCTCCCTCTTTCCACCAACGTGGAACTGGTTCTGTTCTGCTTCACGCATCTGGCTTTGAACATCTGAGCATTTTCAGCAAAGTTAAATTGGTGTGGAACCCAGAGAGTTGGTTCCCGGCTGGAACCTAAAAACAGCCGGTTCTCCTCGGGAACCGGAGCGGGCGTGTCAAGTTCTGTGGGGCCCCTGTGGATGTTCCTCCACCAAACTGACTCTGGTGCTTAAACTGGTTCTGTTCTGGACTCTTGGAACCTTTGAGCTTTCTAGTCAACCAGTCTGCGTTTCCACCAGTTCTGAGCAGAATTATGGGGATCAAAGATACGCCATCAACAGAGGGCGCTGCGCAGCACTCAGGGACCTGGAGAACCCGACACGCCTACTTCGGTTCCCACAGACAACCTGCTATATTTAGGCTCCAGCTGGGAACCAACTTTCTGGGTTCTCAGAACGTTTCAGAATTAAATTTGGTGTGTGACCCAGAACTGAACCAGCTCCATGTTGGTGGAAACAGGTTGTGTGTGCGTGCTGTGCAACGCCCTCTGTTGATGGCGAACATTTAATCCCCATAATTCTGCTTAAAACTGGAAGAAACACAGACTGGTTCACCGGAAAGCACCAAGGTTCCACAAATCCAGAACGGAACCAGTTTGGTGGAAAAACACCCGCAGAGGAAACGGTGTGAGAGGGCATCGACCTTTTCATCAACAGCTTGACTTACAAACAACTGTAAACTTTTATTTTGAAAGAAACTCTTCAGAGGATACAAAGGCGTGTCTTCGTGGAGGACAGCAGGATGCTGGGTATTTTAACATCCTTAAGCGCAGATTTGAATGAACTTTTTGTGATGATACTTTTCAAAAACAGCATCAAAGTTCGACCTTAGATGATTCTTTTCATGCATTTAGCTCCTCACAGGAAGTTCGACAGTACGATTCTCTCACCGAGCTTTAAACTGATGGATTTTGTTCCTGTTTGTGTTTTCAGATTGTGAGTGAAAGTGCTCAAAGTGTTTCTCACCTTTGTTTCCATTGTCTGCCCGTTGCACCACACATCCATGGTGTCCTTCTCTGTTGGACAGAAGAACAGCAGAGTTTAAACACACACACGCTGTTTGCTCCACATTTGGCTCCTCTGGTTTTCATTAAGACTCATGAGCTCAGGTTTAGTATCTGTCATCGGTCCAGGGTGATGCTGCTGCTCATGTTTCCTAAAATAAGAGCAGTGACGTTGACCTGAGCAGATTAAGCTTCAGTGTGTCAAGTGTTCACCTACATTTCCCTCCTGTAAACAGAGACCGCGCTGCTGTTGCATAAGCTCGCCCTGCGCAATCAGACCTGAGCTCAAGTGAGCGGCGGTGAAGCGCCTCACCGAGAACGACCCTGTAGTCCTCTCCGTCCACTCGCAGCAGCCATGTTTTGGTGGTCTGGGCCCGGCTGTCCATGAACTTCTGCAGACTCATCCCGGCCATCTCCAGCGAGTACTCGTAGGCGAAGCCAGTGATGGCCTCGATGGTGATGGTGGCTTTGGTGTTGGCGCTTCCCACGGTGAACGTTTCCTTTCCAACCAGCTTGAACATCCAGTCCTTCCTGACGACTTCCTGTGGAGGAAACGTGCTGCCTGCTGTCATGATGAGAAACCTGACAAACCTGCTGCCGTTCATTTGTTCACATCACTGCTCAGATTACTGCTGGAAGAAGAAAAGCAGCAAAACCTCAATGAAAAAAAAAAAACTGAACATCACAGCAGCGCCTCTGAAGCGTCTGACCGACACGTCGTGTTTCATTTTTACAAAAACTGAGAGTTTTAAAGGATCTCAAGGACCAGATGGTAAAATGGTGCTGGTAGACACATTTCGTTCCCTTTAGACAGACAAGTTTCAGTCCTTATGCCAGGCTAAGCTAAGCTAACTGTAGGCTATTTATACCTTATAAATCATGCATCCCTGTTAAAGCTGCACTAATCAGGACATGAAGCCTGCCGGCGTCGCTCACATTGTGAAAATCACAAACTCTTCAGCTTCCTGCACTCGTTTCTTTACATTCCTGCGTAAGTCTGAGTTCTGGAGCATCAAAAGCAGTTTTGCTGAAAAATCTGAATATTTATTCAATCACTTGTCGAAGGTTTTGTCCTTTAACAAGTGAGCTGAGTTCTGCCTCCACATTCTGAGGACAGTTTTGTGATCTGTACTTCACTGCATGTGACGACATTAGTTCCTGTTTCACATGATCAATACTAACCATGAATCAACTCATAAGTTCTGATGTGAAATTTGCTCCACACTCATCAGCTTTAACTGGTGATAAACACATTGTTACAGTCACAATAATGAACCATTGATCTAATCTGGAACATTTATTCCCTCTGCTTAGTGAGCACTTTTGCTTCAGGCACATTTGGATTCTCTCTCCTGACTTCTCCCGGTGAGACATGAAGCAGAAACTTCCCTCACAGGTGGACTGCGCGTGAACGGTCAGAAACCCTCTCACCTGTCCGTTGACACAGACGACACGTTTCCCGGTGGTGGTGCCATGGGCGAACTCGATCCTGTAAACGCCGTCGCTCAGCGCCACCTCCCACACCGCCACCAGATCTCCCTTCAGCATCTCTGCAGCTTCCTGTCCTGCAAAAACACGGAATGTCCTCACAGCAACATGTCAGGGGGAAAGTGGCGTCCTGGGAGCTGCGCACTGAGTGTGTGTGTGTGTGTGTGTGTGTGTGTGTCGGCTCAGCAGCAGGTGCATTACGGTAAGAGGCTTACAGTCATGAGCTCACTCTGACAACCAGGACAAGCTGGGCTTCATATCTGCAGCAGAAAGGCGTCTTTTAATCCTCAGCTGGAAGACTCAGAGACACTGAATGTGTGTTTGTGGGCTGATGTTCTGTGGCTGACCTCTGACCTTTACAGAGAGAGACAGACAGAGAGAGAGAGAGAGACAGGTCAGATGTGGCAGATCATCACCTGCAGCCACACAGAGGCACACAGCTCTCATAGCTCAGAGTTCATCTTCTAAATTAATTTTCTTGAACTTTTTCATAACCAGCGTTACAACTTCAAGAAAGAAAGGAGAGAAAAAAGCAAAAGGACTTAAAGTAGGAGGGAGAAAAACAAACAAAGAGGGAAAGAGAGCAGGTCAGGTCAGGATGAAGAATGAATGTGTCGCTCTCAGCTGGTTTATGTGGAGAGAAAAGATGAGAAACATGGAGGAAAAAAAGAGTAAAAATAAGAACTTCAAATTCAAACATTGATCTGAATTTAAAAAAAGTAGAAATATGTAAAAATAATAATAACATCATAAAGTGTTTTGGTAATATTAGAAAGTAGCAGAAACCACAAAAAACCCAAAACACTGAAGTGGCAGCGTGTGTTTCTACGAGTGTCCAGCAGGGGTCGCTGTTCTGTGAGAAACTCCGCAGCAATTCACACAAAGCCACTATTGTGCTGTTGTTCCCGACACACACACACACACACACACGCACACACACACCTGGGCAGCAGCCAAACGACATTTCAGTGAAAGTGTTCGTGAGTCAGATGATCAGATGGAGGGAAACTCGTCTGTCAGTCATGTTGTGATTTATTTTTTCCCTCCTTTGCTCCCACACAGCCGCACTGACTCATGGGAATAAACTCACTTCATGAGCTCAAAGACAACATCTAAAAAACTTTCTCTCTCTTTGAATCGAACCCTGCAGTCACAAAAGGTTTGAATAGAAACTTGAACTTCACTTGATGGTCATAAACATCACAGACATTCTGAATTTTTATTTTACATTTATTTCTCTCACTGTATTTTATAACTATATATTATTTATGATATTGTAACCTAATTTCTAATACTTGTATTATTCTTTAAATTAGTAAAATGTTGCCCTTTTTATTTCTGTATTCATTATTGTTGCTATTTCTAACTTAAATGTTGAGATGTTTCGACAACTTTCAAATCTTTTGCTGCTTTTCTGCACAAAATGAAAAACAAAGTTCAAGAGCAGGTAATGAAATTTATAATTTCCAGTTATTACAATAAAGATTTTCCATCTTGTCGGACCTGCCACCCTGACAGTCTGTTCAAACATCCAGAACACATGTTGATATTTTCTACCATCAGTGTTTGTGAAGCATCAGAGGAGGAAGACGAGAAGAAGAAGAAGAAACCAAGAGGTGCCGCTGCCGGTCAGACGAGTTTGACTCGACTCTGACAGACGATAAGAAGCTTCACTCACTCACGTTTCAGTTTCACTCCTGTAGAACAAAAACACAACAAGAGTCTGACTTCATTTCATGTGATGAGTCACAAACTGTTTCCTCATGACAAACTGATCAGAGCTGAGATTCTCCTCCGTCTTCAGCTGATATCGACTCTTTGAATGAGCCACAAAACGCATCATCACAAAACTGTTGACAGGCTGTTTGCAAACATGAACACATGAACACAACATGAACACAACATGAACATGAATCCAGACACATGAAGAGAAAAACACTGGCAGGGAACATTTTACTGCAAATACTTCAAGTGTACTTACTACTAATACTACAGTCAGGTTCCAAATGCAGGACTTTTACTTGTATAGTTGTTTTAATGAGGGTCAAGACTGCCTGTAAACTTTATGAATGTATGAAATTTATACTAAAAAAAAAGAATCCAAAGAGGACAAAGTGAAAAAGTTATTAAATTAAATAGATTTTGTCACTTTTTGATGAGATGCCGACGTGCCTCTATTCAAAAGTTGAGTCAGTGATGCCATCTAGTGGCAGAAGAATACATCACAGCTAATCTCATTCTCTCAGCATCTTAACTCCACATTTTTGTGGCAGATAGAAAATTAAATCCAAGAATTGTGAGGAGACTCAATTGACTGAGTTTCTGTCGATTGTTTTAACTCTTACTTTGTTAATAAAGACAATTGTTAAACTGCATCTGGCAGCTCTCATGAATTTCGAGCTGCTGTGCACAGACTAAAATGACTCGTTATATTCTCTATTTTCTTTAAAATCACCGACAAATCACAAAGGTCTACAGAAGCCTGCTGTGCATCATCACGCCGTGATTCGTTTGAGTGAAAAAACAAAACGCAAACGACTCGACCCCAGGAGACTCAATCAAATGAAGCGTCAGTGATAATTCAGTCTTTTATTATCAAACGGATGCGAGTGTGTCTGAGGCGACGACACACAAACATGTTTGAGCTGGAAAAGAAAATCAGACGTCACAAATACACAGTGATGTCAACAGTGGATTCCCTTTTATAACTGATCATAAATTACACTTGTGTTTGTAAGGGAAGTGAACGATAAAGCTTTCGTACAAAAGGAGTGTGTGGAAGTGGATTCATAACACGTCAGGAATGTTCGACAGGAGTCAAAACTGGACGAAGGAATGAAGCTTTCAGCTGAGACCACAAACGTGTCGAAGCAGAGACGACAGGTTAAGGCACATGAACATCTGCAACATCTGGAACGACACATTTCCTCTGCTGATACTGGCCTTTCTCCAAACTTCAAAAGCAACATGAACATGCACGGTACGTAAGAGTGTGTGGCCATAAGTAGATGGACACTATTTCATGTTAAATTCTTTGGGGTCTGAAGTTTATTTTTACAGCTTCATGGCGGCTGCACCAACTGTCACACTGAAGAGCATCCATGTGGGACTGAGTGACACCATGAGTCAAAGGCAGAGACACGAGACACTAAAAGCAGCACTGACTTCAGTTCATGTTGTTTAAAGGGATACGCCAACTGTTTTCTTCTTTTTGGGATTTTCCTCCTGAGTTCCAGACAAGAAGATAGATCCCATTCTTTGGACTGTGTGTGCAGTAACAAGGAAGAGACGGG
>JAQLOL010000017.1:727385-742460 GCA_029783665.1 Naso thynnoides | reverse complement strand
TTGGCCAGTTCAAACACACACCTTCCAGATGAACCTGTAGAGAAGCTCAGCACACTGTGACACACTAGTGGTCTGAGGTTTAAAAAAACCGACGAGAACGCAGCGTTCAGAGCCGTTAGAAACAATCCACGGGGATCACTGCTACACACCCTGACCTCGTGATTTCAAACTTTGGCTTCATTTAAAATGGCAATCCAACTCTGTAACATCATTTATAGCTTGGAAGAGACAGAAAAGCAGAATATGACCCCTTTAAGTGCATTTTTCCTTTGGGTAGTTTTATGGTCAAACTGCAGTATTGTACACTGAGCTGTTCTCACGCCATCACATCACAGCCTCCATTTCCCTCTGCATGGCGTGTGGAGTGGTCGCACTTTGCATTATTGGTTGTCTTCACGCCATCTGCAGCCAGAGATCAAAGAAACTACTTGAGCTACTTAACCTAACCAACAAAATGATTCGTGGGTTGATAAAAGGCCTTTTTCTGTGATGATGAGGCCATCTGATGTGATGCTGTTTGTGAGGAGCCCTGCAGCCGACAGCAGGAGGCCGTTAGCTACAACTCTTGGATTTTGAAGGAGCCAACCAGTTGTTTGCTCCTGAGTTGACGGCGTTCTCACTGCAAACAAACCGCGAAGTTAGAAGTTTTGCTCTGTGACATAAAATATGTCAAGAATAAACCCAGTTTTTGAACTTTTCAGGTTTTATGTGTGTTAAAAAGTCGGTTACTAACAAGTGGCTCAGTGAGACTCGTTAGACGTCATTACATGAAAAATGAATAAAATGTATAATATCTTTGAAAAAGGATGTGAGACGAGCGATGGACACAGCCATGATCACTAACTCCATCAGGTCACGCTAAGGGGAGAGAGTTTAGTAAAAAAGTTTGGTGCTAAATCAAATCAGGAGCTGAACGCTTCAGTCATGTGACCACGATCTAGTTTGTTTAACATTAGCTTTTTGCTTCAAAAACGCACAAACATAGTGTTTATGTGTGAAGATAATCATGCTGAACAAAACGTGTTTGTGTCTGTCACAGAGCTGATTTATGATGACCCAAAATCCCACAGTCAGCTTTTTGCTGGGGGAACCAGCGCGATGCTAACTTCCAAGAACAAAAATCTGTCATCCCTTAAGCGCTCTGTCAGCATTTAGCTTCCAGCATCACTGTGCAGCCTCACAGAGCCGCTGCACAAAGATTTTAGATTTCCCACTCGACATGAATGAATATCACATTGTGCCCTTCTTGTCCTCCGTTATTCCTCATGTTTGTCTGTCTTTCTTAAACTGATCTGAAGCTGCAGAGATAACAAACCACAACACTTTTCTTTGTAACAGAGTATTTTTCCACTGCCAAGTATCTGGTCTTTTTTCCACTGCTGGTTGCTTGTAATGTGGGTGATCTAACATTTTTCTGTCCTTCAGCGCCGTGAAAAAACAGTCACTAAAACATAAACATAAACACATTTAAGCGCCTTTTTCAGACAAGTGGAAACTTTCTCAAACAAGGCTCATTAAGTGGACGTGAACTCCAGAGAGCCATGACAGCAGAACAGGAGGAGAAGAAGAGGGATCTCGCTCTGAGGGGCGTCGCCGCTCGCGCTCATGTATTTATGGTGGAGAATGACTGGAATGTTCCACTGCACTTATCAAAATATGCATGTTACATCTCCAGGTTTTCTGTTGGCCAAGCAGCCGCAGCCATCGCCTGCAGCTTCATCCTCACCTTATCAGGCCTCTGCGGTTTCTTCAACACGCTGTAACGTTGCAGCGAGGCGGACGCGATCAGCAGCTCACCTCTGATACAGGCAGTCCTTCTCTTTTATGAGATGATTCACATGATTTATAAACTCACAACAAACGGCTCTGAAGCAGCTGGTTTCTCTGCAGTTTAGAGTATAAGGAAAGTATAAAAATAGATTGAAAGTAAAACCTGATTAAAAAATATTTAACTTTGGATTGAGAAATTTTTTTCTCAGTTCAGTATTTTAATAATAATGCATAGTTTTTTCTCCTTATCTCATAATTTTGACGTAAAGTTACATATTTTCCAATCATGTGACAGCAACGCAACCCTGGGGACTTTGCTTCAATGTCTAGAGGACTCCTGAGGCTTGGCTGCAAGCACGCTTCACTACGGCCAGCTCCGTCTGCGGTCTGATGGCGTCCAGACTGAATCGCCAGTGCGTTTTATTAACATTAACACACTGACACAACTCGAAACTTAACCAGGTGACCTGTTTTTCTCAAACAGTCACGGAAACTTACCCCAAAACTTCTCCGCTCTTCTTGTTGGCGTCTCCCTGCTGGTCTTTCTCATTCATCAAGATGAGCCCACCCCCTAGCCCGACAGTCATTCCGTTTTACACTATAATTTATTCACAGTGTGTCATTTCTGCCACTAGATGTCTCTCCATCAAAACATTAAAAACTAAAGTCATAGTTTGATGACGGGGTCAGACAGGGTGGGATCATAAAATCTGTTTATTTCCTTGTTAAACAGTCACGCCCCTGAATGGCAGTCAATGGCAAAAATTATTTTCTTTAATTTCGCTTAAATCGTACCACCAATTTCAAATACGATGTTTGTCAGTTTAAAAGATGATTTTGCAGGTAAAAGAAGTCGCAGTTTACAGTCATGTTAGCATTGGTGACGTATATTGTGCTGAGGTGAGCGACGTAGTTCACTGAGCGGCTTCACATCAGCAAAGTGCTACTGAAATATCTTCACGACAGACTGTGACTTCATAGAAAATTCTTCCAAAAGAAAGTCCCATGGGGTCCGCTGGCGGGGACGGGACTGGCAGAAACGTACACAGTCGAGGTAATGTGTCAAAATTGGATCCAGGTTACATTTAGTCACGACTTTCCTCACTCTCTGACAACTATTCACCGACTGCAAACGGTTAACTTGAATAAAATAACAGATTTCTCTCCATTTGAATGTTGTTGGAAACACTTTTAGATAATGTGAGAACACAACCCAACCACATATGAGAAAAGATAGAGAAGTTTTTCCACATTTTAATGTGGAAATTTTACATGTTGCACATTTGAGCAGGACGATAAAAAGTGCTTTGTGGCAGCACAGACGCATAAACGGTGTCCCCACAAACAACTTAAACTGTCGAGCTCAATGGAAAAACACAACCACAGCTGAACAAATCAAATCAAATGTGGAGAAAAGGAATGTTCTCAGTTTGTCTTTAATAAATGTTAATGTTGTAGCACATCTGAAATATTTCGCCCCCCTTATAAAAACCAAAACAGCAATAAACTGTAACAGAATTCAGCAGCGATGAACAATAAAAGCAAGTAGAATAATAAACATGAAAAGTAGCAAACTGTTCAGAGAAAATGAGAAATGTGAGCGAACATGGATGCAGTTCGTGACACAAACGTCACATCAAAGACGAGGATTCGCTGAACTTGCAGGGTTCGCTCTGGGCCTGTTTTTCGGGGACTCAGGTGTCGGCTCTGACCTCTGAAGATGCTCGCCTCTCCTCCTGCAGCGGCGGGTGGATCAGAGTCTGGCTTGTGGTTTCCTCCTCGGCTTCATGTTGTTCAGATGCTTTCTGACTCACACTTGAGGCATTTCACTTCACCCGCTGTGTCTCAGGTTTGCAGGACGCCAGCTGCTGCGCCGCCCTGAAACACTTGTGGACATTCAAGTGGGATACTCTGGGATGCAGCTCCGGGATGATAAGTGTGGAGATGAGTCACAGTCTGAACGTCTCCGCATCTTAAAATAGCAATATGAGCCGCAGTCTCCGAATCACAACAACAACTCCGCCCTGATTAGTCAGGAAGGCACGCGGGACTCGAACGACGGCAAACAAACACAGATTTTTACAGGTTAACTGTGAAGTTTAAAGTTAAAACTTTGCAGAAGCAGCAAAAATATGATGATTTTAAACACAAAACTATGGACAATTACACCCATGATGGTGTTTTTCTCCTTAATAAAGACAAGTCTTTGTTAAAAACATCAAAGATGAATCTCTGATGTGGAGAAAATAAGAAACCTTCCGCACAGACTCGTGATGCTCTGTTTCTCAGCAGTCTGGACACGTCTGACTGCTTAAATGTTTGCATCTGACCAGTTTAATTGTGCTGTGGGTTGAAGTCGTTACCAGGTTCAGTGGCAGGGAGAAAATGTGTTGCATTCATCCGTTTCTGTGTGTGTGTGTGCAGCTCCGTCCTTTGAACTTTAATTGTAGCGTTCAGGTGATCCTCTGCTCTTCTTTTCATCTGTCAGACACTGATGTGGGGATGCAGACTGCACTCACACTTACTTTAAATCTTTTTTTACATCTTAATTTGTGAGTTTACGGTGGAGTTCAGGCAGGAAATGTGGGGGGACCTGAATTTTTCATCATGTTTGAGTCCATCATGTTTTTATTTTTGCTCTCTTTTTGTGAGAAGTAACAAGAAAAGGCTGCAGCAACAAAGACGACCCACTGAAATAATGATGATTTCAAGGCTTGGCTTCATATTCACCAGTGACAGTAACGTGTCACTGCAGATATTTATCAGAGAAAAAGGAAACAGACTTTGGTGAGAATTGTGGGAAATATCCGGATGTTAGTTGCTCTTAAAGCCAAGCTGACAGCGCCAGTCGGGATGAATAAAGACTCGACTTTTGAGGACACGAGCAGGATTGTTTAAGTTGTTTCTGAGACCGAGCGGAGAGGGTCGATAATGTGAGTGCAGAGCTGGAGTCAGGGTGTGGTTAGCCTAGCTTAGCATAAAGACTGGAAGCAGAGAGAAACAACTAGTCTGGCTGTGTTAGTAACTTTAAGGCAAATGTAAAAATGTATTTTTTAATCTTGTGCACAGTGTGTGACGGATACAAAGAGTAAATATAATAGAATCAATAATCTTAGTTTAGGGGTGCAGGAGACTTTAAACAACAAGTTTCAGTTTGATCAACTTGTTTTTGAGCTTCCACCGAGCTGAAATCGGGCGCCGTGTCTCTTCAGGAACTTAACCTCACATCAGCGACGATGGAAGGATTTTTTGGACCTGATGTCAAATGTGGCACACTGTGCTCCCTAAATGCTCCAGATGGCTGGTTAAGCCGGCGCTGCTGCTGGATCACTGCATCCTGCTGAACCGCACGGTGCGCCGTCGCTGACGAGCGTCCTCACGTCATCAATATTCATGAGGAGGAGAAGAAGAAGAAGCTTGCTGTGGAGAGCAAACCGGCCCAGCCTCATTAGAATATTCATACTGCCGAGGGTTCATGAGAATGACGTGCCGGCCTTATGACTATTCATGAGATGGGTCTAATCTAATGGCGAGGACGGAGCGGTTTGCCCCTCCGATGATCAGCGCCTCTAATAATGAGAGCCTCATTCATAAGTGTACAGTGAGCAAGCTGCCATTTTTGTTGCCTGATTAAGCCTGATGCTTATCCCTGTTTCTAGGTCAGGGAGAGGCATACCAAAAGCATTAGAGCATCAAGAATCGGGCTGATGGCTTGCTTAAGAAATCATACTGTACGTTGGGACGTTGTTTAACCCCGACCACCAACTTTGACGGAGCGAACCACTTCCTGCAAACAAGCAGCAACCCTCAGGATTTTACACCCGCTTGAGTTCAGCAGCTTTTTTGTCTCTCTCTTTTTTTTTGTCACTTTCATTGTTGCACCCAGTGCCCGAGAAAAGTAGGACAGAGCAAGATGCAAACGGCACAATGGGGGACAGTTTGCTTTTCTTGGTAACTCCCAATTAGGCATTGTTCTCACTCGAAATGTTTCTTTTGAATAATTGACAGTAATTTAAAGGAAACTTAAAAAAAAAAAAAAGAAGCACATCTATTATCTAAATCAGGCCACGTGTCTCTCCAGGCTTACATCAATATTATTTAAGAGCTCTCATTTGAGTGAGGCACCGACACTGTTCCTGTGGAGAGTTAGCCGGCTGCCCCCGGCACACACTGCTGCCTTTTTTTCCCCTCTCCTCCAGGAATCAAAGGTTGTGTCCGGGCAGGTTTGGTCTTGTTTCCAGGCTACGCTCTCTGAATAAAGGGTTAAAGCTTCGTTACAGAAGCTGATTTACTTTTTTTCCTCCGTCTCTCTAAGGGTGCTGGGTCCCTGAGCTGCTGCAGCGTCTCTCTAGGGCACATACTTGTGGGGCACATATATTCTCTCTCATTAGTTCTGCAGATTTGGGGCCCTCAGGGTACTCCTGTGCACATGTGTTGGGAGTGTGGTTCCCACTGTGCTCTGCAGCTCTGATTGAGTCTCTGATTGCCTTGACATTAAGGGGGCTGCAATTCTTGTGTCATGGCCGGTCTGATGAATTGGCGGTGCAGGAAGGGGAGGTGGGGGTCAGCACACACTGAGCTGTTGTTGTCGCCCTGTAGTTCACATCTCGCAGGCTGCAGCCTGACACTGAGGGACTGCTGGAATTTAGCTCCAGCACCTGATTGATAAAGGATCCTGATCAGTATTTAAGGTGGGTGGGGTCGCGCTAAAGAGGATGCTTTACAACATGTGGGCACCAGAGTGGCTGAAATACCTGCATTCATTCACTGTAAGAAACTCTGAATGTGTCCTCGCTCATTCTCTTTACATGCAGAGTGCACAAAACTGTGATGAAAGACAAAATATAAATCATCAACATCATCATTGTCAGCGTCAACCGCTTATCTAGGGGTCGGGTCACGGAGGCAGCAGTTTAAGCAGGGGGCGCCAGACTTCCCTTTCCCTGGACACGTCAGCCAGCTCCGACTGGGGGATCCCGAGGTGTTCCCAGGCCACTGCGTCGGCATTAACTCTCCACCTGGACCTGTGTCAGCCCGGGGTTCTCCTCCCAGCTGGACGAGTCTGGAACGCATCCTTATCAGATGCTGAACCACCTCAACTGGCTCCTTTTAACGCAAAGGAGCAGCGGCTCTTCTCCGAGTCCCTCGGATGACTGAACTTCTCACCTTATCACTAAGAGAGACGTCAGCCACCCTCCTGAGGAAACCCATTTCAGCCGCTTGTATCAGTGATCTCATTCTTCCTGTCATAATCCACCCTTCATGACCATAGTTTAGGGAAGGAACACAGACTGCCCAGTGATTCAGTCCTTTTGGCGGTAAAGTGAGCGCAAAACCGCTCCCGCTGCTCCGATTCTCCGGCTAATCTCGGGCTCCATAGTCCCCTCACTCATGAACAAGACCCTGAGAGACTCGAACTCCTCCACGTGGAGTAAGGATGCATTCCCTACTCGGAGTGGCCTGTTCACCGCTTTCATGCTGAGCAGGGAACAAAATATAATAGCAGTTCTTATTTGAAATGAATGAAAGCTGAACCAGAAAGACTGGATGAAGGGTGTGCAGCAGTGACACTTGTGGCCTACCAATGATTTTTAATTCTCAACAAAAATGAAATGATTGCCAGCAGATTAACAATAAAAATAAAAACAGACAGATCAATGAGAAATTAAGGGTTCAATCTGCTGTAATTTTGCGTCCTTTTCTAAACCTCCGTGTTTTATCAGCCACAGCCAGGTGCTTTACGTACGTCTGCTAATGTCAGACGCCATCATGAGTCCAAACATTCTTCACCGCCTGGTGGCACCGAGCAGAAACCTCCAGCACCTCCACATCTTCACCTTCCTGCACTGCAGCTGAACGTTGGTGCTGCATGTGAATCATGAGCTGCAGAATCGCACAGTCTGAATGAATTTGATGGACAAGTCATTTATGGAACTCTACTCCATGTAAACGCACTCAGCGACCTCTGGATTTGAACCCAGCACAGAAGCGTTGAAGGCGAACGTGTCGGCCTGCCCGCCTCCACCTCACGGCTCTGAACTCTGAGTGTCAACCTGCTGTTTGCTTCTCGTCAGTCCTCCTTCTTGTCAACCTGTCAGGCTGGGGAAACAGAACTCTGCACACAGTGTTCTCTCTGCATTTTTAATCATCACTTTGCTCATTTCAACAAGCCCAGCTGTGCAGAGAAAGACGTCGCCATCAGCGCGCACGCTGCACTTTGTTTTTCTCACTGACACCTGCTCTGGTTTCAGCTCCCATGCTTCTCTCTCTGCTCCTCAACAACACAACGACTGCAGCCCACGTGCACCTGAAGGCATCTCAGTCCACCTCACCTACCTCACATCACGGGTCAGCGACGAGCCGCCTGCTGTTTTTGAGGCCGAGGCCTCCCAGTCGGCTAATCTCCTGGTATGAGTGACTTCATCAGTAAAGAAGGCGTTTGCCAAAAGATTGTACAAATCATATAATTAAGAGGCTTAGACGAATTTGTGAAGAGGGACAAAACGCCATTATGGTCTTAACGTGGATTTGGTGCTGAATTATTTTCGTTATAGCCACACACTCAGAGGATTATGTGCTGAACGGCTCGCCTCAGAGCTCTGAACTGTACGAGCTGAAAGATTTATGAGCACACTTGTTTTTCCAGGAATCACAGGAGTCGGGATGTTCGGAGAGCGGCTGCTGCGCTCGTGGCTGAGTTTACCAAAGCAAACACTGATCATGTGTTTTTACATTGTGATGATTAAACTGCAGGTGTGGAAGGAGGTTTGATTCATGCAGAGCCCAGCGAATCCATCACGCTAAATGCTGAATACCTCAGGCTAACTGCAGCATTGGCTTGCTGTGTTTTCATTATCGCAGCAATGATGGAGTAAAACATTCAGATCTTTACTAAAGTTAAAAAAAGAAATAAAACAGTCTGTGATGTGCAGCTGAACTGTTTAAACCTGGAAAACTTTACTTGAAATTCTAAACTTTTGATCTTTTTGGTGTTTTCTCCGTGCAGATTTAGGAGGCTCATCGCAGCGTTTCCTCACATGTTTTTGGAACAGATGCTTTTGAGTGTTGAGCTTTTTGTCAACAGTTTCATGCATGTTTGTGCAGCTCAATCCCAAACAGGGAATCATATTTTATAACTGGAATTTAAAAAAGGAATCTGCATTCAAAACAGTGTTAACAGCTGAGTGAACTGAAGGAGGGATAACATTAAAATATGGAGCATTTTAACGTTTAGCTCACTGACTTTCAGAGGATGTCCACGAGGTCTGAACAGGAAGATGACAGTTTTATGGCCTCATGATTAGCAGCAATGCTCGATGATGCGGCTCTTTTCTTCACTCTCATACCATGACAAAGCAAAACCTCAACACACGGCTCTCCATCGATGAATTTGCATAACGAATCATCACCAAAAACAGGCCGAGCCAACATCCAGTCGGCTCGTTTAACCTCTCTTGTTTCAGGGCATTTCTGATCATTGACTGACCTGGTAATAGCACGTGCTAACATGTGTGGAAATAAAGACACACACACACGCACACACACGCAGCATTCTCCAGGAGAGATGGCAACGATTCAAGAAGGCAGCTATTAAAGAGCTTAGCTGAATGTGAAGCGCCGCTCAATGAATGACATCACTCGCAGCTTGTGTTCATACAAATCTCGGACCCAAGATCTCATTCGAGGCAACTAGAACAAATATTGGCAGGGACACACACACACACACACACACACACACACACACACACACACAGAGCCTCAGTTTTGATGGATAAACAATTTAGCTGCAATCACCGTTGAGTCCTAATACTGAGATAATTCATGGTAATATATGTGCGGCTGTATATTTACTTTAAAGGCGCCTGATAAGGATCATGTGGCATGTTTCTGCTGAGCGTTGGGGAATACAATTGGGAGATTTGTTGCGGGGCTCTGGGGGCCCCCGCGGCCCCCCGTGGGGCCTGAACAGAGCCGCTGTGGTCTGAACACACTGAGGCAGTGTCTCCGCCTCGGGCTGTGTCCATCACTCACAGGCTGTCCATCAGAGCAGCGCGTCCCCTGGGTGAGTGAATGGGAGGCCGGCGGAGCGGCACAGGGACGACGATTCATTCCCAAACATGATGCAGCAGCTTTTCTCAGCAGATTCTTCATTCAGGGTTTGAATCAAGGAGCTGGAGGAGAAGCAGAGTCTATTTATAAGACAGGAAGAATCACTTCTTTATCCAGAGACATCAAACTCTTAAAGCAAGCGGACACATTTTCACTCTGACTGCATCCTTTCAGAGTAATTTTACTGTGTTTGATGTCTTTGGGTCAATGATCCCAATGATCAACGCTCCAGCTTTAAGATGATTAACATGAAACTGCAGTTCTGATTTTCTTTATTTCCCACGTGTGTGGTCACGTCTGCACTCCGACTGTGTGGAAATAAAACCCACAGAACAGATTATTCTCTTCATGTAATCGTCTCTACATTGTTCTGTTGATGCTTATGCTCGCTCTGATTGCAAAACAGGCCACGAATATGACAGTATCGTCGTATTTATGGCTGCTAGCAGAGCAGTCGGACTCACTTTTGCCTTTTTCAGACTATAAACGGAAACATTCAGGTTTGTGAAATGCAACTGAAACACAAACATGAACTCAAAAGGTTCAAGTTCATGTAAAAAGAACGAAGCAGCAAACAGAATTTTCTGGAAATTCAAAAACAAAATGCAGATTTGTTTTTAACAAACACACAGAAAAGTTTTCATGTGCAGGAACCTGCATCCGTCACAGCTCAGAAAGGCCGAGAGATGAGCTTCATCAACGTCTTCATCAGCTCAGTGGAAACACGTCTGAACGGCCGAGTTTGGAACCTTTTTACCTGTTTTAGCGACTAACAGGTGACCGATCACAGCTGCTCGTTTGAGCCATTATCGAGAGGAAACAATTTATTTTAGTATGATGAAGAGGCTGTTTTTGTCACCTAAACTTTGTCTGACTTTTGTTTTCAAACAGCATTAACAGCATTTAATATTAATGCTTCATTTCTCGTCTTCCTGCCGTCTTTGCACTCTGTGCAGCTCTGTCTCCACCTCCTTCAGAGTCGAAGGCCGGTCTACAGGTTTGTTCTTTTTTTGTTTTTTACTTTTTATTGTTTTACTTTGCAAAGTCATACACAAGAACACACCCAAAAGAGAAGGAACACAAACAAAAAGCAGGTGGAGGAACAAAAAAATTATATACATACATATACATGTACGTACATAGTAATAATTAGCCATGGGAGGGTCCCAGTCTACAGATTCTTAATGGGACAGAGGTGGCTTCCTTTAAAGGTAATCTATCTGAGCATCAGGAAGCAATGGGTTTAAACTGCACACAAAGATTCTAAATATATAAACACGAAATATGCAGCAAAATAGAAATATTGCAAATAAACTTCACAAACCCCACAGGACAAAAAGCTGAGACACTGCAGTTTACACGACTTTTTACAGCATGTGGACAACATTACGGGTTCAAAAATCGTTCAACATTTTAGAACAAAGCGGTCGTTTTGTCTTCAAGGGTTCATTTCACATTTTAAAGACAGTAAACCGAGAACAGAGATTCTTGTCACAGTTTGAAACTGAACCCTCGACTTGTTTCCGGCGCTCAAACATGTTTTTCTTCTCTCTGATCAGAAGTTTGTGTCTGAAACACAAAAGCTCCTCTGAACGAGCTGCACACACACCAACACAAGGCCGATGGCTCCAGGATCTCCAGCTCGCACACTTTGGACAAGACGTCGTGTCGGGGGAATAAATCACCATCAGAGGTGACTCTACCAATCACATTGTGGGCGCGGGCCTCTCCTCTGCAGCCTTCTAATCAGGCCTGAGAGCGGGGACACAAACCAGCTGCACCACTGATATGAAAGGAAACGTTTCATGAGAGGGCAGGTGAGACGCCTCTCTGCTGTCTTTGATGATTGTGAGGAACTAAACAAAAACACAAACGGCTTTCCTTCCTCTCCAGTCTGCAGCCGTGCGGCGGCAGCAGCAGCATTACCTCCAGATGAGTGATTTCCAGGCTGCGCGGGCTCACATGTACAGTAGTTGAGACGTTTCAGGATGTTGGAATGCTCCCATATCTCAGCATAACTGGAACAAGATGTCCTCTGGGTTGATGGCCAGTAAAAAGGCGTGTGTTTTTTGGGAGGAGGGGTGGGCGGCGAGGGCACGGTGTGAGATTGAGTTGGAAAGGCGAGGGAGAGAATTGGAATGGCAGTGGGCCGGGTTCCTAATGCACACAGCCGAGGACAAAGTTTAGAGCTGCTCTGTGCCGGGAATACCAAGCGCCTGGCTCCCTGCTCGGCGGACAATGGGCCGATGGGCGTGCTACGGCAGCTTAATTTCAAAGAGTGAGAGGCGAGCGCTGCCCATCTCTTTCAGCGCTGAGCAACGAGCTAAACGGCATAAAGACACGTTGTGAACGTGGCAGAAACCGAGCGTCCGTGTTTGCACAGAAACCTGTAAGGTCAGGAAATGCTGAGCTGAACCTCAGTCAGCTGGAGGAGAGTTGCACTGACTCTCAAACCTTTTCCAAGTCTACTTACAATTTATGGCAAAGCCGGAGGGGTGAGGGGGGTGGGGGGTGTACCACCAGTCAACAGCTGAACGCTGCTGAATGCAGGCTGGGTCGCTCACCAGCCGCACTGGCAGGTTTTCTGCCATTTATAGAAAATCTTTTGGCTTCCACAAAGATTCTTCTTCTTCCAGCTCGGGCAGATTTAGGCTCTTTTTAAACGGGAATTCCAGAGATTCAGTGAATGTTTCTGGACTAAAGAGACAAGTTGAAAGAAAAAGGTGAAAGAAACAG
This sequence comes from Naso thynnoides, assembly GCA_029783665.1. Lineage (NCBI taxonomy): Eukaryota > Metazoa > Chordata > Actinopteri > Acanthuriformes > Acanthuridae > Naso > Naso thynnoides. Next base: position 729,845 of record JAQLOL010000017.1, on the reverse strand, counting down.
CAGCAGGCTGAGATATCCTGACTGTTGATCTCTTTATGAGTCAAACTCCATCCATCACCGGAGCCTACATTACCCATAATGCCACTGCATAGCCTGGCAAAGGTCTATAGCTGCTGCCAAATCTTTGAAAAAAGATCAATTTTGTCTTTTTCTGAACACTTTCCTTCAACCTCGATGGAAAACATCATGAGGCTGAGCGGGAAGACGTGTTCAGGTGGACTCAGGTAAACACTCCTGAAGAGCCCGACTGCACTTTTAAATATTGCGCTAATTTAAATGTTGCTGCTTGGGATTGCGTTAATTCCTTTGGTAAAGGATGTGCCTGTGTTTGAGCGATCACAGCACAAATCACCACGTTACAAGAGTCGGAGAGACAAAGAAAAAAGCCTCCATGCTTTGCTCGTAACTCAACTGTCATCAAGTCCAGGCTGAATTCAATCTGTTGAGTTTTCACAGAATTCAAACATGCAAAGAAAATAAAGTTTCTGAGACTCAGGAGACAAGAATGACATCGACATTTTAGGACTTTTCCACTTTTAAACCTGCATGTCCTTTGGAGACGTGAGCTTTGTTTATCAAACGCGTGGGAGCTGGAAAATGTCCTTAACTGATCAAAATGATGCATATTTAGTGAAGCTTTTTGGAAGAGAAGGAGCATGTTGTCAGTGTCGTTTGCACAGGAAACTCTTCTGATCCTGGCTGATTTCACGCTGAGGCGTCCTGACATGAGGAACTTTGATGACAATCTGCTTTAAGGGTCATTTTGTGACGACATTTGAATCATTTTTGTGAATGACGTAGTTGCAGGACAGAGCACATTTCTCTCACAGCTAACTCCAGCGGTGATGAATCACATGACCTCAGTGTGCGTTCACCGTGGCGTCATATTTCTGCAGACAGGTTGCAGTTGTCATAGTTCTGCTCTCCAGCTGTGCCTGTGATGATGAATGTCGGAGGTTTCTGCTCAGTGAGATGCTGAAGCTGCGAGGAGGCAGCGCGCCGCACTTTGAGCAGGAAGTGTTGGTCCTGACGGTGGCTCCGCTCCACGTGTCCCATGATTAATCTGCTGGTCATTAGGCTCCGCGCTGCGCCGCTGAAACTCAATCCTTTTCACTGCTCACTTTTTGTGTTTCTCTGCCGCGGCACTGAATTAGCAGAGAGAATACATTAGCATACTAAATACCAGCGGCAGGACCGGCTGAGTGGAGCTGGGACCTTTTCTCAGGAAGTCAACTTTACATACAACACATCAGACCTCCGAGTCCTCAGGAGGAGGTTTAGAGAGTTCATGTGCAGACAAGCTGAGTTTTTTATATTTCACCTGGATGAAGTGGAGAGCTGATACATGTGCTTCCACATGATTATTCTCAAACATGAAGTTGAATCAAACTCCTTCCTTTGTTGTATTTGTGTCCTGTTGAAGAAGTCTGGGTTCACAAACAAGAGTCTAAAGTGTCTGAAATAGCTTTTTCATGAGAAAAGAGGAATCACACACAGTGCAGCTACTTTCACAGCCCCGATAAAGAAAGTTAAGGACAACAATGTGAAATAAAAAAAGCATCCATGATTTGTTTGGCGTTGCCCGTGAAGCAGGCAGGGGGGTTCATTAGCATAACAAGTGCAGCGCAACCAAAAGCCATTTTGCTCCCTTTGTTTCAGCTAAGCAGCTGTCATTTGCAGAACATTATGCATGTTGGATTCTTCTATGCTAATTTTTTCGGGGGACAATTTTTTCAACAATAAGCACTCGGGCATCTAACAGAAAGCCTTTCATGGCGCAGACCCTGGGGTGCCCCGAGCCGTGCCAAGTCAAACAATGGCTTATTGCTCTGAGCAAGCACATCTCAGCCCCTCAAAGCAGCATTAAGTTCTCAGCACACTGCAGGCGAATCCCCCCGAACGGCTCACACACACGCAGCACAGGCAGGCCTGGGCCCCGGGGCTCGCAGCCATTAATCAAGATATTAATCAATATTGACCGGGACATGCATGGAAATCAATTGTTACAAGCTGAACGGTGTGAACATGATGAACTGCACGTATCACAGGTCTTCAGAACGGGACGGGTTCAAGAGATTGGACATGTTCCTGAGCTTAAAGGAGCAGTTCGTCAAAACTGTCTCATTCAAGGGCCACTTACTGACTTACTACAGAGCTTTCAGCCACACTGGTTTATAATGCACTGATGTGGAAACAGGTGCAGATCTGCTGGATCGAATCAGAGCATCTTCACTTTTAACTGGAGTCAACAGTTTTCTTTAGCTGTTTAAACCTGTTTTATTTAGAAATCATATATGATATACCAACTAATTTACAACAGCAAACTTGGTTTGAAGGAACACGGATAACGTTAACATGTCTGATCTTCACGAAGCATCCCAGTCTGTGTCTGACTCGTGTCCATGAGCAGAGGTCGTCTCTGTCTTCTCCAAATGTCCAAATGTGACCATGTGTTACTTC
>JAQLOL010000017.1:714158-727285 GCA_029783665.1 Naso thynnoides | reverse complement strand
TTGAAACAGGGGATAGAAACACTATAGGACAGGTGAGAGCTGCTAGCTACAGGTAATTCACCCTTCTACAGAGAACGGCTGAGTTTATTTGAGAGAGAGAGAGAGAGAGAGAGAGAGAGAGAGAGAGACGGGGAGGGAGCCATGGAGACCAAAGTTATTCCGCCTGGAAAAATAGTTCCTTCCTAACTGGAATATGAGCGTGAAGAAGGATTTTGACACAGACACATTTTCAGCTACTTTCTGTGACGTTTATTGAATATGGACAACATGTGAACAAACACCATATCTCATGGATAAAGCTATTTTGGGGAAAATGGGCGGGGCTTATGTGACCTGTGTGGTCTAAGTTGACATGCAGGAACCCTGGGATGCTCTTTTAAAGGCAGTGTGAGCGTGTGTGAGCTTCTCATCCATAGTCAGTGTTTAACCTGCAGCAGATGACGTGCTGCCGTCAGGTGGTTCAGTGTTTTAAATGGTTAAAATTTGGAATCAGATTTTAGAAATGAGCCTTCAGTCACAGTTTTTGTGCACATGGACGTGGCTGCCACTCACACTCTTCAAATATAGGTCACCCTGTTGTGTGTAAGCTGCCACTCTGCCTGAATAACCGGGTCAGACTCAGCAAACAGTACGATGTTACACAATACTGCTGTTACACTAAGTACCTGCTGAAGAACACTTGATTATTTTCTGTTCCTGCAGTTTTTTCCTCTTCTTGTTTTCGGTAAGTTGATCAAATTTTTAAAGTCTAATTTTAAGGTCTAAGTAAGCATATAAATTGTTTCCAAATTTTGCCATTAATGTGTCTTTTAACTCTTAGAGCAAATTGATCTTTTACTAGGGAAAAAGCTTCCTGTGTCTCTTTCTGCACGAATATCACAGGAAGCTCAAACTCTTCCCGGCTCCTGTTGGAACGTTCGATGATCAAATGAATGAATAAAGTGAGAGGAAATGTGATCAGGAACAAACCATCATGTCATTGTGGTCAGATATTTAATTTAATTCAATCAAATCTCTTGTGAGAAATAAAGTCGCTTCCTCTCGTCTGTCGATGCTGCAGCGCACAGCGGAGCCTTTCAAAAATGAACTGAATTAGCAGAGTGATCATGTGTGGAAGTGTGTGTACGTGTGTACGTGCGTGTGTGTGATAGCGTTATGTTTGACTTCATTGTATTACTTGAATTATAACAGTGTGTAGCCTCGGGCCACGGCTCTCCCTGAACGGGCAAAGTCAACTCAAATTGGGTTATTGGAGACCTCGGGCTGAGCAGCCAGGCCACCAGGAATCCAAAATAAAGCAGCGGCCCCTTCTCCCCCCAAAAATAGACCACCACCGGCAGCTAGAAACCAGGTTACGGCTGAGAAAAACTTCCCAAGGATTTTCAGTGAACTGGCATCCTCCTCGTCTCCTCCTGACCTCCGGGACGCGATCGTCTCGGCACACAGAACAACAGATGAAGACGCCAGCTCGTAATGTGATTTTCAACCTTGCGGTCCGAACAAAAGAGGGCGGTTTGGAGGTCATCGCTTGACCCCGGAGGGCAAAATCAATGGCATTATTATTACCAGGAACAACAAGATTACATTCAGCCAGCTGACATTTGAGAGGACGCGGAGGTGAAAGTGCTCGACGACGAGTCGGCCTTTTTACTCCGCCACATCTCCAGCTGACACTCAGACAATAAAGTTGGTTGTCTAAAGAAAATTCAGAGACCATGATGCTTTTTGGACGACTACCTTGTGGCAATAAAGCCTGAGGGAAGGTCAACACGGGGAGAAAAGGGAGAGAGATGATTGTTCAAACCCACCAACTGCAAAACCTGTTTCATCACCATCACTGATGGAGGAAGGAAACCGAGAAAACAAGATTCAAGACTTTACGGAGCACGATGGTGGTTTTCTTTGACGTCCGCTGGGTTTTGCATCGTGAATTTGTCTCCATGGTCGGACACAGCCAAGAGGTTCCTCACATTTGGCTCCCTGCAACTTCTCTCTGTCACCCAACATGAAGATGAACTTGAGGAGTCAGTGTTTTAGATCCAGACGTGCTCACAGAACGGGACTTCCAGGGAACGTTCAAAGTGTGGCAGGATCGCTGCACAAAAGGACAACTTAACACCTGAAGGGCCAGAGTTTCATTCCTACCAGAAAGGCTGTGAGAGGTCGTTTTGACCGCCATATTCCAAATTCTATCATCACTCATGATTAATACTCAATATAGAGAGTAATGCATTCATTGTGTTAGGATATCTGTTTAAAAAACAAAATAACACTTGGAGATATGCCAAGGAGGAAGAGACAAGGCCCACTTTCATCAGAGACGGATCATCCAGATCCACTCCCGGCTGCTCTGCTCTGCCGCGCTGCTTTGAGCGACAAAAATCGCTTTAACTGAAACTGGCGGCCACTCTTGAAGTTTTACTTATGACAGAGGCAATGACAGGCAACCATCATTATCATGTTTTGTTTGCCTTAGTTGCACGTTTGCGGAGGTGCATGTCAGGCTACAGCGGAGGCTGTGCAGCAAAGCTTCAGGTGAGCCGCAGGTACAACGCTGGTTCACACAGAAGCGTTAATCCGACTTCAGGAGGGGAAGTCAGCCATATGTAAAGCAGGTACGGTTTTGGTTTTTTTGAGCGTAGAGTTGGAACTTTTTGATCACACCTGGGATTGACTAAGTCTGTTTCCGTTTGAGTTGAATCACACAACAACTGTTAAAGTGATGATTTGTTCAACTTGTGGAGGAGGAGAAAATGAATCCTCTACACTTCTGCAGAGAGCCTGTAAATCTACAGCAGAAGTCAAAGCACAGTGACTTCAGTAAAACATGAGTTTCCCATCAGTGCACATTCTGCCGGCTGAAGCTGAAGTGAAAACGTCGCATTTCGTCCTCGGCTGGTTTAAACTCATGAACAAAGGTCATGAAGGTTCATTGATGGATTCATTCTCTCTTTTTCACAGGATAATCATGCATGACTCCACCATGCGGTATGGATCATATCGCATGTTTCAGAGTGGGGGTGGGTGAATATGTGTGTGGTTTGTGTGTGTGTGCGTGGGGGGGGGGGGCTCTTTACGTGAAACAGGGGCTGCAGAGCTCAGGCTTGTCCAAACATCTTGTCCAGCCTCATTCTGACAGCAGGATTAGAAGCACCTGCCATCGAGACAAAGGCAGGCCTCAAGCCAGATGAATGAAGTGCCACTAACCGCAAGCTCCGCCCCCGTCCTCGCCGCTGCAAGTCCTCGCTGATCCTCGTCCTCTGCAGCGAGGGCCTCGTCTGAGCGCAGATGTAATGAGTCACTTCAGCTCTGAAGGCTGCTGCCGTGACACCAAAGTAAGAAAGAAAAGGTCAGAAATAAGAGTGTGTTGGTGGGAGAAGGTCTCACATACTTTAGTGAAGTAGAAGTAAACAAGTAGCTGCAGTCAAAGTATTTACAGAGAAGAAGTTTCCCGAAAACTGCAGTTTGGAGTTTGGGGGATTTTTATGCTTTCGGATCAGATGGGGAAGAAAAAATGAAAAATGCAAATAAGAGACAGGACAGGAAGACAGGAAAAAGAAGCAATCTTTAAAGTGAAAACCGCAGTGTTCAACATGAGGGTTGGGTCATTTCAAAGGGTCAGGAGATCAGCTAAAGCGGCCTCCATCATTATTTATTGTATATGTGAAAACAAAACATGTTCTAGCGCCAAAGACGTCGATTTCTACTGTTCATCTCGGCTCTTGTGAAAGAATCATGCACTGGCCAAACTGGTGACATTCTGCAGACCAGTGCTGGGCAGAGTACTGAAAATCTATACTCAAGTAAAAGTGCAATTACTCCCCCAAAAAGTACTCAAGTAAAAGTAAACATTACCAACTGAGAAACCTGCTTTAGTAGAGAAGTACTTTAAAAGTATTTAATCAAAGTATTTTCAGTATTTATCAGCGTGTTGGGGTCAGTGCAAAATAAGAAGTAGACCTAATGTAGTTCTTATACAATTACAGTTCAACTTGTAGTAGCCCGAATGCTGATTCATGTATTTAAACATATCAGTATGAGGTGGGCTGTACTCAGAAAATACTTTGATCTGTACATGGTAAATATAAAATGTGAGTATTTTTAACCACAGTAGCCTCAGACATAATCTAAGTAACTTAAACTATTACAGCAGTAAAAATATGTAGATACTAAACACAATTAAAATTCAGATCTTCTGTGCTGTAGTATTTCTCCCTGTACCAAAACCTCAGTCAAAGTAGAGAGAGAGAACTTCTCTCATTCACATTTTTCGTTTGGCGATGCCAGTTTGTTTACATTTGGATTATGGATTGTGCCTTGAGATGTTTTCTCTCTAACAGCTGCTGTTAATCTGCATGCTAACATATCAAATGAAAGGGAGTGAGGGTGCAATAAACATCCTGATATTTTGACCAGATACCTACCGTAAAAACGGGTGTGGTCTCCCCCAACATTTAGTAAACTAGACTTTCTAATGAGGTACAAAAGGCAAATGCAGCGAAGTAAAAAGTAGATTCCTGCCTCAAAAAGATGCTGTAGTAAAGTAAAGTACTTGTTTCTTAAAAAACTACTTTTTTACTTGAGTGCTACTTGTAATGCATTACTACCCACCCCTAGACGTAAAGTACAATCTGTGACAAGGTGCTGCAAGAAAAAAATCTGGATGAAGTCATGATGGAGAAGACAGAATCCACCTGGAGGAAGGCTGAAGTTTAGTGTCAAACAGGGCGAGTGCCGGCTCCTGCTCAAGCTAACGTTAGCAAACACGCTACGTCCGTTGGTGACGTGTCCCGGTCAGCTTGCTCGCAGCGGCCGTTACCGGTTTTCTGCCCAATACTCTTTTGCTGTAAACAATAAACATGTTTGACCACTACAGGATTATTTGTGCATTATCCGTGATGTGAAAGCTCTCCTGATATTGATAGAAGCAAATCAGACTGTAGGCGGCCATATTTGTCTTCTGTTGAACACCACATCTTCATCACTGACGTGAACAACTCTGAAGAACTCCATCAGCTCAAAGCTACGGAGCAAAAAAAGGTCTTCAGGGACGGAAGCAGCAAAAATCTGAACTGAGAGTTGTTTTTCATTTATAGTCACACTCAACAAGCCAACGAAAAGAACTTATTACGTCCGTTTGATCACAGGATCAAAACTACAGACTTTCGTGTGACTGGGTGGAAGAAACCAGTTTCATTATTGAAATATGGTTGTAAGTGCAACAGTGAAAGCAGTCTAAGGTCATAATCACAGTTTCCACTGGCTTGGTGAGTCATCTGTCTCTGAGCAGAGAAGTTTGCTGCAGATTTAAACGTCTGTTGATTAATTTAAATAGTCTCTGCAGAGACGACGTCCTTGTTCCTCTGGATGACCCTCAGACTTCGCTGTGAACAGTTTCCTGCTTTAAATAAAACTGTTCACTGAGGTTAAGTTCCTCTCCTTGCAGCACACAGTGTCCATGAACTCCGTGAACCTCTCGGCAGGTCGAATGTCCTGCATGTGCAATAAAAGAGATTTTCATACATTATGGTGAAGACGCAGAATGATCTGTCAGTGGAGGATAATGTCCTCTGCTTGGGAGACCCCGAGCCTCCCTGAACACGGGGTTTTGAGGTTGGGGGGTTGTTGTTGATGGAGGGAGGCGGGGTGGGGGGGCTGGGGATTACAGGGAGGGGGGGTTGTGCAGGGTGACGGCGCCCTCGGGGATCTTTCTCCTCAGCGCAGCGTGGTGCTTGTCCCCGACTCTGTCTCCTGATTGAGAGAGCGACCCGGGGGCTGGCAGGCCAGCGGAGCTCGCCACAGGCTGCGGCCACGACGAGTCAATCTGCATCAGATTCAGCCTCCGACAAGCAGGAAGGAAGCTGGACGGGGCCATCAGGTGCAATGTGACATGGATACAAACAATCCAGCCATTAATTTAAGCGTCCATGCAGCTCTGAACGAGACTTTAATGGACTTGAGGCTGGAATTTTCTTGATTTGTCTTTTGGAATCAGATTTTTTGGGGATTTATATCTTTGGATATTTGCATCTTCATGTTGCAATCTCAAATTGCTGATAAAACTTTTCTTCTTTTATGTAGGATTTTTTTTTTATTCTCTGCAAACTTGCAGGAAATTAAACTACTGTTCCATGACAAGAAAATTTGGCAACTGCAGAAAAATCTGGACTTGTGATTCGCAGTCCAAAGTTTATTTGATGGCAGACAGAAAAGATGGAAAAGTTCTTTTTTAATTTTTCGAATTTTACATTTAAAACATTTTTGCCCTTTTGACAAACTTATAAGACGACCAAGCACCAAATGTAACATGGTTGATCCTTCTTTAATAGAGTTGGTTTGCTTTTATTTAATTTGTTCTACCAATTAAAAGATGTGCCAACCAATTTTATTTTTTCTCAGCAGATTTTAACGTGACCTGCCGGTTGAGCTGCCAGGACACTTTGATGGTATCTCCAGATTTCAGCGTGCTGATTCATTTAATTTATTAGATTTGCAGCAAATTGTCGCGGCTAGAGGGAGTTTGATGTCGGTGATCTAAAAGAAAACAGGGCAAAGCATCGACGGTCACTCACTGGTTTGTGGAAGTTGTTATGAAGCGTAGAATGCGGCATTATGGCCGTCACCATCTTGTTTTTTCAGAGCCAAAAGTGACTGTAGGCCTATTTAAATAGGAGGGAGGAGCCAGTGTAGTTAATTATGCATAATTTTAAGCCTGAACATAATTTAAATGAGTGAGTTGTATAAAATTGATCCCTGTATAGTTGTCATCGCGGGTAAATTAGACGTAGTGACTAAAACTGTTTTTATCAGACTGTAAACGTGTTTATCTCTGCTGTGGAGTTGGACGTGCGGAGGCAGTCTCAAGAGGCCATTTGAGGAACTGCAGTTTAATAAGGTAGAGCGAGGCGTATATAATAAATGAGTAGGTGAATATGTGACAAAGGCAGTAAAGAAACAGTCTGCAGCCTCGCTCCGTGTTGATGGACACTACACGTCGTGCCAGCACTCGTTACTGCGTCCAGTCACGCTGCTCTCACACCGTCCCTGCTGGAGGTGGACGGAGGTCTCCCCTCAGTCTCATCCAGCTGTCAAACATGAGCGCTCCCCACCGTGATGTATTTGGAACAGCCCTTTTCTGGGTGGTTCCCCCCCCGCCTCCCCCCTCCTGTGTTTTTGCCTTTCTGGTCCAGTTCCCATTTTTAAGCCCTGAGGTGTTGACAGCTTCATATATGATCTTTGGGGTTCGTGTGCAAGTGCAGACTCCTGTTTCTTTCTTATTCTGAGCGCCGAAGGAGCCGAGGTGCTGAGAGAGAGCTGCTGTCTGACGCACAGGTGAGTGTCCGGAGCGATTAGTCGATCCACCTCGGCACAGAGCAAAAACATCAGCGCTCCTTTCATCCTGAGCATCAGGGCTGACGGGGTTAATCCGTTTGTGAGAGGGTGAGTGAGACAACAACTTGTCAACAACTGAGAGCCAAGTCTGCGCATACGAGATGAGCTGTGATTTCAGGCTCCTGTAAGTTCTCTAACATGATCCCCAAGGTTGGAAAAGCTATCAGGTAGTGAATGTCTCTTCAGTTGAGATGCTGAGCAGGTTTGTCTCGATTTGTACTGATTGTCAAAGTATCAAAGAGTTTTGGCTTCTTTCAGATAGAAATTCATGACAACTGATTTCAAAACATGATGAAAAACAACAGAACACATCCTCCCAAATACACAAGTTTATATTTGTTTGGCTTTTTCATTCCATCAGACAACAGAGGCAAAAATAAACATGAAATGATGAAGAGACCAGTAAGCAGCAGTCAGTACGCTCACATGATGTTAATTTATCAGTCCGACTGAAGCTGGACTTTTAAAATACATGTGAACATTTTAGTTGGACTGAGTGGAATTTTTCAAGGTTGGACTAACAAATCTAGATGATGCAGTTTGGTTGATTTCCTCAGCATGTTTACGCCTCAGCCAACCCCAAACTGGCTGAAGCGTTCTGCGCATGATCAGTCGTCCTCATGGTGTCCTTAACCTGGAACTGGAACAGCATACATGTGCAGAAAAAATCTGAGAGGAAAACTAAAATCCCGTGAGCACAAGAGGAAGCCTTCATTGAATTTGTACCAAAATTTAAGGTAGATATGAAGTGTACAGGGCTGTAAAGTTGTCCATGTTTTCACCGTGTGACATGGAATCCACAGGCTGGCTGCTAACTTGTTTGTAGCTTGTTTGGCTAACTGAAAGAAGGTCCAATAGCAACTAGCTACACGGTGCATGTCGCTGCCGACTGTGGCGGAGTCTGATAACAAAAGGATTCTCCCTCGGTGCCTGTATACTGGGACAAGGACAGGAGTCCAATTAAAAGACAGAATTGAGCTTTAACTGCTAGCTCGACTTTGCTGTGTGTGTAAACGTACTGAGTGACAGTGGCAGGAAACCGTGGAAAGAGAGGCGGGTGTACGACATGCCACGAAGTTTACCAGCAGGAATGTGGTGGCAGGAACACGGAGCCTCACTGGACTAAACACCAACTGAACGTACATGCTTTTAACGTTTGGGGAAAGCAGAGTTCTCAGAGGAAACCTGTGCAAGCCAGGAATCGAACCTAGGATCCTCTAGCTGTGAGGTGACAGTGTGCGCCACTGAGATGTTGACAGGCGAGTTGCAACAGCAGGTCTCACTCCAACGTGTGTAAATGAGCAGAAATCGTTGCAGCAAACGTCAAACTGAGCCAGTTAAAGACTCAAAAACACATTTCAGAGCATTATCATGGGGAAGAAAAAATAAAGTCACAGAAGCCTCACAGTCCCCAGGTTTAAAGAACATCCTTTGCTTTCTTCACGAGCACTCCAACACGTTTGCTTAATTTAAGTGTCCTGACAGCAGATCCAACCCGGCGTGTTTTCCCTCAGATATCATCATACTTGCACGATCGCTGGTATGAAACGTGACTCTGCGTGACGAATGCACTGCTGGGGTTACGTGCGGCGGCCTCGGCGTTAATGAGGCTTCCAGCTACAACAGACGCAGCAGAGAAAACAAACGTGTGAAAGGAGAAGCTTCTCCAAACAAAACCTGGGTGGTGCTGAATCCAGAAAGCTAATCCTCAGCTCAGCGTTTCAGCTTTTATTTCACTCACCTGCAGCTGAGACGGTGGATCCCAAAACTCAGCGGCTGCGAGTGTGAGTTTACAGTCCACAAACCGTGAGTTTTAGCTGCAGATGTTCTCTTGCTACCTGACCTGATATGTGAGAGCTTCAGGAAGACTTAAAGACATTTGATCGATAAAAAGAGTTTTGGCTCCTTTCTGTCAGAATTTGGATGGTTACACTCTGGAGGACATGAACAATTATCCAGTTATGGAGGAGATGCTGTGATGTGAGGCTCACTTTGTTCCACAGTATCTTGTAATCAGTTGGCGTGTGGTTTCTATTTTCATGTGACAATCTTTTTGTTTGTGTTTCCTTTGAATAATAAAATCTTGTAGAGGACGGATCTGCTGCAGCCAACTGTATTTTTGTGTCTCCGAGTGAAAAAGCAGCTCTTGATCTCAGTATTTTCATGGCTTGAAGTATCAACTTGTGTTTGTGTCTTCACCCTCTCAGAGAAAAATGCTCCTCATAATAATGTGACATTGATCCTTGCAGGAATTTTTCTCCCCTTTCTCTGTCTGAATCTGCACAGAGGTCAAAGGTCAGAGGCTGCAGCTTCATGTGCTTGTCACGGACTCACATTCACTGCACTTGCTCTTATTCTGAAAAGAACACATTCTGACTGAGCTGTTGTTCTAATAAACATCAGCTTTGCCATACTTCTGCATTGCCAAAAACCTGTTGAGTGTTTTTATGACGTTAAACAGTTCATGTGCGTCTCCCTTCAACCAGATACGTGAGCTTTTCTGTTGAGCCTGCATCTCCACCTCAGCTTCACCAACTGTTGGTTTTTACAAAGCAGATTTTTAACAATAAAGACTTACGAGGCCGTACGTTGCAAACTGAAGTAAGAGACCACAATGGATACGTACAGTATGTTCTAAATGTACTACTTGGCCAAAGAATTCTTCTTAGGCAATAATATCAGCTTATATAGCAACAAGTTCAGACCAAGCAATCTGATTAGTCAATAACACGTTTAGAATATGCTCAAATGAGCTGAAGCTCGCCTAAAGGGCCGATCGCACCGAGAGGCGTCACCAGCAAAACCATTTTTTTCCTCTGGTACAGCGCCCTGCGAGGCGCTCCTCTCTTGCTGCAGCGCGATGCGTTTTTCTGGCATTTTTCAGGCGCGCATAAAAGGTGAAATGATCTCATCTTCTCAGCACAAGGTGCGAAGTCGCACCACTCGTCAATGTCACTGCTGGCCGATGCAGCCAATAAAAGAAGGAAGAAGTATAAAGAAGGAGGCGGGCTTTCCTATGTGCCACATCCATCCTGTTTGGTTGCCGTGGGAACAGCAGCGACACAAAAGGATAATGGCAAACGTGGACAAGAAGTTCATACTGGCTGTATTTTCCTACAGATGCGTTTTTGGAGCAGCCAAGCCTGGTGTGACGCCTCTCTGTGTGATCAGCCCTTTAGGCATGACCAGAAATATTATTCTGCCATCTCCATGGCAACGTTGTGGACAGGTGCTTCCCTCCTGCCATCGTGTGTGTAGTGTGTGTGAGAGCAACAGTTGTGAGCGCAGTGAAATTGTTTTTAGAGGTTTAAACACAAACAAATATGGCCTGACGCTGAATCTGTCCTTCAGATAAAATCCTGTTGTGAATTTTCAAAGTGATGACGTTTTTTTTCACTTAATTGTGACTTTTAGGCTTTTGAGTGTCAAAATATTTTTCTTCCTCCATCAGCTCAGTTGCTGACACGGTGCTAGCTGTTAGTGGAAAAATGATTTTTTGGGCAGATTTGGCAGAATTTTATCTGATAGTATTTACTCAGTTTGGGAAATTCCACGACCTCTTCAAAGCATGAGCGTGAGCTCAGAGCTCCCTCACCTGGAGCTAAAATCCTCTCTGTTACTAAAGGTCAGAGTACTTGCTGGAGTGGTGAGTTTTAGCAGGTTTCATTACAAATAGGAGTCTACTGACATGAGTGATGTATTTCCTCGGTAACAGGGATCTCACTCACAAAAAACATTTTTAATTTTCAGAGCTAGTTGCCCCACGACATGAATAAATTTTAAATTACATGTTATATTTTGTTGGCAACAGTTGTATAATCACAGAGTTACTTCAGTGGTGCTTACAGACCTCTACGAAAGCGCCGCGGTCCTGACCGCGTCACTGTGAGACCTAATCTTTGCACAAACTTGAGCAACACTGGATAATTGTTTTCCATGTGAACGTCATCACTTCTCAGCAGAGTTTGTTTCTCGTGCTTCATGCTGGACGGATTGTCTAACTTAATTATTGCATTCGAAGGGATTTTCAAAACTCTTTGACTGGATCTGTGACTCCATGACGAATGCTTTCAGGCAAATAACAGGTTAAAAGTCATCAAATGTGTCGTAAACGTTTGTTTGTTTAGTTGTGTGATTGTGAGACGAGAACATGAACTCCTGATGGTGAGAACCAGAGGTCAGCCATCAGCTCACACACACTCGTCTGTGTTTGTGGGTACTTACGGATCCAGAATGACCTCTGTTGACTGGTTGTGGTCGACCACGGCCGTGCTGCGGTTTGGCCTTGAACTTGACATAAACTGCTGCCAACCTGAGGGAAAAAACACAGAAGATTCAAACAAGAATCTGTAGCTGCACAGAAATGCAGTCCATGTGTTTCATTTTTAGATTTTGTATTTTCTCTCCTCAACAATTGTTTTTACACTCGTGACTTGTATTGATTGTTGCATTTGAGACAAAAAAAACCTCGTCTCTGAAGAGAAGCCGTGTAAAATTGCAAAACCTTCTTCCTCAGTGTGCAAGGAAACAAAATGTGTTTGATTTCTGCAGCATAAAGAGCTCTTTTATCTATGCAATCACATATGAAATGATTATTTTATTAGTGTCACATACTGGGGTTGGAAATCAAACAGGATATGGCCTCTTTATAAACTATGTGCCTTTTTTCCCCCTGGTTGCAGTTTGTGGCTGCAGCTTGAAGAAGGGATTGTTCCTGCAGCCTGTGAGGGACCCAAACCTCAGGCCAGTGGGTGTACATAATTTATGTATAATTCAAGCTGTTAAATGTCCCTCTAAGCATGCAAAGGGACCTGACTTGCCCCTCTTTAGAGCGTCCTTCACAAACATTATTAATCAGGTCCCCATTCTCACAGGCCTCTGGTCTGGCTCGAGACAATGGGCTAAATGAATCCCAGCACATCGAGCTTGGGAATGGCTCTGCTGCACTTACAGTATCCATCAATCATAGTCTGGATCCTTTGTCAGGATGCTGAGAGAGCGACCTCGACACTGCTGCCATTAAAGGCTGCGATCTGGGAATGTGAAGCTTGCCCTGCTGCTGTAATAACATCAGCTAAACGACTGAAATGTAAATGCATGAAAATGTTCGATAAAACAGTGAGTCATGCCTGCAGCTGCTCTCTGGATCCTGGCAGGAAACGAACACACTCGTAGTTGTTTTTGTGCTCGGAAACATTTTAGATCCTCAAAGAACCAAAAATAGAGTTGGCAGCACGACTTCATTTATGTAACATTATATGAATGCTTGTATTTCTAAAATCTGGTTTCTTTACTGGAAAAACAGATTTTTATAAGGTTGGTTAATTAAAGACTTTTTCCAGTTCAAACCATCAGAGCGACTTTCTGCTCTCTGCAGGCAGCTCCTGTCCTCAGCTCATTTGTGTTATGCTAATGTGAAGCAGAATGACAGAATCCTAGTTATCATCACATTATTGCCTCTGTTGCAGCATTATCAACAGATGGCGACATGTGTCTCTACAAATATTTGTTTATTTCAAGGGATAAGCAAACTTTTTTTTCTATGTAATTTGTCTTCAGCTGTTTACTGGCGTGCATGCGCCCTGCGGTTTACTTCCTGTACATATTTGATTCTAAAATGACATAAAGTGCAAATCTGAGTGTAAAAGTAACATAACGTGGTAAATAAACAAGTCACAACAAGCACACAGGACTGTTTAGAGCTGTTGGAAAGTTTATCTGATGACTTTAGGTGG
>JAQLOL010000017.1:683458-707166 GCA_029783665.1 Naso thynnoides | reverse complement strand
CTTTTTTAACATTTCATTTTTCCGTGCGGGTAAGAGCATCAGTTTGCATGTGGCTGCACATTTTCAAAAAATGGTTGCTGAAGCAAAACTGTGCACGTACTAGAAAGGCACGACCACCTGGAGGAGGGACAATAATGTCACTAGGGTTGCATGGTGTTGCCTTCGCAGCGGTTGAACTTGGTGAAAAACGTTTATTGTCCTATTTTCCACAAAACTTCAGCAAGTTTTAAGTCAATGGATGCAAACCAAAGACTTCAACAAACCTCTGCAGAGGTCAGTGTTTGTCGTGGTCGCAGCAGAGCAGAGATCAGTGAGCAAACCCCTCAGTATTCCTGCACTTGTGTGTGTGAGTGTGTGTGTGTGTGTGTGTCAGTGTATACATCTGTGTTTACAGGAGCAGATGTTTGCCTCAGAGTGGCGTGTACGGAACAACTAATTTGTCGTGGTTTTTACAGGAACACGCTGCAGCGACACAAGTTCAAATGGATCCAGGAAGCAATGGCCTGGAAAGAGAACAACAAGCTCTTAAGTGTCCTGAAACTATAATGAAGCATCACATGGTGCTGATTGCCGGCCTTTAATGTGGGCAAACAACACATGAAAGGGAGCCATAAAGAGTCCGATGAATAGATAATCTATCTCTCTTGACAAACGAGGGATTTAGAGGTTTACTGCACCCAAAACGCCCTCGCTTTTATCGGGTGTCATTGTCCTGAAGGCCTCACCCTGCGATGCTTCATGTATGGCTCTCTGCATCCACATGAATCTGAACATGAAGAAAAAGATGCAGCATTCAAGCTGTCGTGGCCTCCTCAGAGCTTCTGTGAGCAGCGTGGAAAGCAAAGGGTTAATCAGCACCAACACACTAATTGGCAGAGACTGTGCTTTTCCCATGACCTCTGCACAACCGTTATTAGCTGTATTGTTCTGGAAAGCAGAATTATCATATAGGCTGCACAAACATCACAATTAGCAGAATTTGACAGAAATAAATGGCACAGCAGGCGACTCAACCCGCCGCTGAACTCTGCGAGGAAGCAAACAGATGCACTGATCTGAAACAGTGCCGAGGAAACCAGAGAGAAGAAGAGTTTTAATCCAACGTGCGCTCAAGTCCACACACTTTTAAAGAGAGAACGTCAGAGATGAAGGCCGTTTGACACACATCATGCCACCGCCTAACATAAGCCAACAGCATCCTTTGCAACAACTGAACCAGGAAGCACATTCAGCCAATCATGAGCTGTAAAAGATATCGGTGTCGTGAAATGTTGCAAGTGCTCGGTAGAGGAATATGAAGTGTTTTAGGACCATCCTGATCACGTGAGCTCAGCATTTCTGTTTTGTGCTACGTATCGGTTTGGGCTCCCAGCTGCAGGAAACGATTTCAAAACATCAAATTATGTGCAGCCAATCAGGGCCTGCGCTGCGGTTGACAACGTAACCAGCTAATCATGGACTTGCTGAACAGCAATGGCGGCTCCAAAAGCAGCGAGCACTAACATTAATGTTGGTAAATACAGCAATAAATGCAGTTATTGCAGAAACAGACTCCTAAACAACAAGAGCAGGAACAAGAGTTTGAACTAACAGAGTTTCTCAAAAGGAAAGATGTTCTCGCTGCTCTTCCAGCTTGATTTATCAGCTCGTTCCACTGATGGTGAAGATGTTGCCCGGCACAAATCCAGTCTTCATGACCGTTTGGCCATTTGTTGCGCTAATGGAGGATCAGATATGAGAGGCTTCAAAGCTGAGGATCACAGCCATGCAGATCAGTTTGTGTTCACAATGCTTCAGACAGACGATATGGATGCTGCCAGCTGGTATCCAGCAGTCACACAAGGCGAACTCTCCTTCCCAGCTCCGCCCACTGAAATCGTTTTCAGTGACACAGATTAGTTGAGCTTACGGATAAGGATGGTTTTACACCATGCAGTGACCGTTAGAACGAGCTTCCAGCTCTCTCTCCATTCACTTAGATCCGGTTTCGTCTTGTTTGCCTGAAATAGCTGCGCGGAGGCGGAGCCAAGATGGCGGCTGAGTGTTCGGACTTGCCCTGATGGACTTGGACGTTAGTTTGAACTCTGTCAGATTTCATCCCTCCTCATATCTCCTGTCCTCTACAGAAAAAGAAGATACTGTCAGTCCGAGTGGATTCAGGATGAGACTCACACCTCGCTCCTCGTGTACGCCCCCCCTCCACCTCCTCCAATCGACCCTTCCTAACCACGGCAACTGGGAAGCATGCATAGCTAACGCCTGCAGGATTGTGTGGGGGCCTTTGTCTGGCCCGCAGGCACGGTGAGAGGACTTGATCGCCGGGCCTTCTTTGGCATCACACCCGATCCACTATCCATTTTTCTTTTCTCGAGGATGCAAAAGGGCCTGTTGTACAAAGCTGACATGCATAATATGAAATGTATTCCCAGGCCGGGCCAGTTAAAATTCATTTTAAACTGTTTACCCGAGAGAAACAATGGGCACCGGTCACGGCTGTTATCTGCTGATTTATTAGAGAGATGCAGAAAGAAAGAATTGGCAGGCATGCAGCGCTGACAGTTTGGTGAAGGGGGAAAAGGAGATGGGTGGAGGGGGCAGAGGGGGGCAGAGTAGATGCACTTAAAAATCACTTCTTTCACCGTTACTCCTTTGGCCCTCGTGGGTCGGACAAAAGGATGAAAAAGTCCTGGCACTGAGAGCCCCTTTCACTCAACACAGCTCATCATTGTGTTTGGAAAATGAGCCAATTTCCATAAGCGATTGGGAGGACAATGTCTTAAACAAGCGTGCATGCAGAGTGACAATGAGAGAAACAAAGGACGGTGTGGGACGGTCTCGGTGTGGGCATTCCTCATGTTACAGTAGAGACGCTTTTGATCTCTGAGGTTCAGCCTTAACCCAGGATGAAACAAAGACAGAAAAATGCCAGAAACTCAACAAAATGTGAGTTTTACAGTCTGCCTTCTGGGTCTATTTTAATCTTTAAAGTCAAAGAAGATCCCTGGAATGCTAACTTTAGGTCCACCACTAAAGAAAGTTATTTATTTTACAGGCTACATGTTGTATTAAAATGTAAATTTGAAAGACTCTGATGAAAATAGCACGAAATTGAAATCAGAAATCTGAGTTTGTTTGTCAGACAGAAAGCTGCGAATGTGTAAAATCAGGCAAATGTTTGGGTCAGATTCCTTCATATGCACAACTGCAGCCAACAGGAAAATAGAATAAGTCATTTATAATAAAACTACAAGCTTAAAAGTTACATTTTAAAGTTAAAAATTGTTTTTTTTTTCTGACGTGACACCTTTAATGACAGCTCATCACTCATCTGTCCCCTCCAAAACAAGTTTCTGTTGACTTGTTGTATCTGCTTTATGGACAAAGTTTGGTTTGAATGAAGTATTAGAACAGTTTTGCAGGGGGTCACAGTACTGTCTCCTGATTGGTCGTCCTGTGCGGCTGTCAGGCTAGGAGGTGGGCATACCTCGTGAATGTGAATTTGAGGGGCCAAGTTGATGAAGAGACGAGAAATGCTGGAAAGAGAGTGAGAGAAGTTGTCATCTTGAGATTCCAAGAGAAAAGGATTGTTGGAGAGAAACCCTCTCTCGTTGCTGAGTTAAGTTTTGTGTGTCAGTGTCGATAAAATGAACCGACGGGGAGGTCTGGACAATAAAGGACGCCAACGGACAACAGGCGGAGCAGGACGAAGTAATACGGTGAGCCCATGCTTCCTTTTAACTTAGCCTTCGGCCAAGCTTACCTAAATATTTGCATGGACATCCCAGCTCCAGATGTGCTAAACATTAAAGGCAAATTTCTGAGATCATGGTGACGAGACAAAGGGAACCGTTGTGCCGCGAGTCAAAGACGCCAACAGTGGGTGTTGGTAGTGGACAGCTGTCTTCTACACTGAAGTGCCACGTTTTCTCGCCTCGACATCGTCCCTACACGTCCTTCACTGCTTAATGGTCTCTGCATTTTGGGATACTTGCTGAAACTGGTGCTGCTTAACAGGAAACTCTGGTGCCACAGATTCCTTTTCGAGCTTTAACTCTTTCCTGAACTGCAGCTGTAACTGCACTGACTGTGTCCGAGTCTGTCTGAGCCCGTCGGAAAACTGTTGGAGGACGTCAGCAGCTGCTCACCTGCTGCCAACAACAACAACTCACAGCCAGCGAGCAACGTGCGGTACGTGATGTCACTGCCAGCCCGACTCCTCATTGCGCACCATGTCTGGTCGTTGGTAGACGCTGAACGAGCTGTCGCCATTTACTCCACAAGGCCGTGATGTCAGAGAGACGCGAGGAGGACGGCGAGGCTATCCAAGGACACTAACGAGCTCCACTTAGCTCGTGCTTTGAGGGGATGAAGAGTGACAATGAGGAGCAACATGGGAACCAGAGTGCATCTGGGCTCCACACACACACACACGCACACACACACGCATTCACTCGGCCTGTGCAGGCTTGACACTCCCTCATGGTACATTCATATGGCATTAATGCACACACATGCATACCATACACTCTAGTGCTCCCTCCCTCTTTTGGACATACAAAATACACACACACACACACACACACACACGCAGACTAGGGAGTGAGAGCTTTGTGGAAGGATGTCACTGGCCCCCCGCTGTGCTTCACACTGCACTTCAGTGATGCTGCGAGATGGGACATCGCATGACTGGGAGCACAATAATGTGTGTGTGCACGCATGTATCTGCGTGTGTGTGTGTTAGAGGTCTTTCTTTTAATGTACCCCTGCTCACACACACACACACACACTCACGTCACTGGAGTGGCCCCCTGCTGTGTTCCTATCAGCGTCAGCAGTGAATCGGCGCGCTCAAGCAGCAGTAAAGCCCCCGAAATCTCACTCCACTGACCCTGTGCGGACAATAAACTGCATCTAATTACTGGCGCATGCACTCCCAGCACTCCCGGCGCGGTGCTTCCCAGCACTGGCCATGGATATTCACCAAAAGCAACCGGAGCGCGGGCCAACTTCTCTCAGAGATATAACGTTTTTTGACAGCTTAAGCCTTTGCGGGTGATGCGCTGCGTGGCTTACAAAAGGCTGCACTTGAGGTGCGGCAAAAAAAAATAAAAAATCATCTCTATGTGGACATAAAAGCCTCGTGAAGTGCAACATGTTGGCCCATCGTTAGCCCAAGAGGGCAAGAACCATGTCTCTGTCAGTCTCTGCTGCCGCGTTTAAGACTTTAAGGTTCTGGTGTCATGTTGTCTCATTTCTTGAGAAGAAGTCTGACAGGTGAAGAAACAGCAGAGAGTGAGACAGGTTAGCAAAACGAAGGTAAACATCACCCAAACTGTCTGTTGTAAACGCCAGATCCACTTCCTGCTTCGGTACCGTACTTACTGTAGCTGTGTGCACATAGTTTTGGTTTAATCCCTTGTTTCAGTCTTGGATCAACGTTGCTGTGTGTCGATACCTCGGTGGTTACTTCAGTACAATCTCACTGACGGCTGATAACTGATGCAGGTTTATCTCTTCAGCAATCCAAATATGAGTTTCTTTGCAGTTAATCTAACCAACTGGAGAAACAACTGACCAATCACAGCTTTGCAGCCGGAATCCAAAATGTTTTGCTGCTGAAATAGAAAAACGGCTGCAGGCACAGATGAGACTGAAGCAGCTGAGAAAGATTATACGTTAAATGTTTGGGCAGACTTTTGCAGGCTTCACATTTTTGACTCCTCAGACAGACAGAAATGCTGAACTTACACCAAAAGTTGATGTGTTTAATGCTTTATCTGTGTCCCTGCTCCACCCTCTGCACCACCTCTGACAGTGCAGACATGTCAGTGTTCCTTCCTACCTCCAAAGGAAGCGGAGGAGGGGACTGCAGGCCTCGCCGGCTGACAGCAAGCTTTTATTAATGACAGGTCCCCCACCCTGCTTTGAAAAGGTGGGCTGAGGGAGACAATAGCCGTTGTTGGGACGTTGGAGGAGCAGCGAGGCTTTTGAAAAGGCCTCGGCCCGATGACAGGTGCTGCAGAGAAAACGAGCAGGGTGTCGGTGCCTCGGTGGCCTCGCAGGTGTGGAGACGTCAGGGATGACAGAACACCTGCGACGTCCTTCCCTTCACGCTGCTGATTTCACTGTATCGCTTTTCATACAGCGCCATGATAAAAGATACAGGGGCGAGGTGAGGGCCGCGCTCTGCTGACAGCACCGCCACGCTCCACCTGCCCACCTCATAACAACACATGCACCGAGGCTCCAGCATGAAGGATGATGTGCCGATGTGTTCCAGAAATGTATAAAACGACATCTTCCACACTGCCAAGAACTTTAAGTTATGAACGAACGTATGAACGGCTGACTTCTCATTCTGAAGGCTTCATCTTCTTTGGCTCTGTAAATTGTTTCTAGAAGAAATTATTTTAAAAAAGAGCAGAAGCAGCTTTAATAATTTAAATGTTTAAACATTCCAAGAGGTTTTGTATTTGATTTTTGATTGAGTATCTGTTTCTCTCAGTGAAAAACTGATGTGAAATGACATCCTTCAAGTTTTTGGGGCAAAGTGAAGAGCTGGAATGACGTGTCGGGGGCAGCGTGCACAGCGCAGCGTGCACAGTGCAGCGTGGGTGGCTGATAATGAAATAATTGGCTGCAGAAGGTGGGAGGGACATGGGGGAGGGGCTTATCACCCAACGCCCAACACCCAAGCACAATTAGTCTATTAAGCCAGAGATGGGGAGCAAATAATCATGTGCTTTTGTTTCACGGCAGCTTCTTGGTAAATATGTATGAAGTGACCTGGAAAAACGCACAATGGCAACTTTTGCCTCTTAAGTCGGCAGCAGGAACAATGCTCACATTCACCGACAGAGACGTCGTCATCATCAACAACCTGCCGTGTTTTGTCCCTCATCACTGCTCATTAGGCACATATGTCTACACACACACACACACGAACACACACACACACACACACACACACACATGCCATTCAAATGGTTCCCAGGCAGCATGTGTCATATGAAGCCTGAGAAAACACATTTTTCAGAGTAAATTAGTGTTTTTAAATGAGTTCAAAACGTCCTGCAGATATTTTGTTTCAGTTCAGATGGGAACAACGGTTGCATCATCAACAAGTCACATCTATAAGAGAGTCGCTCAAAAAAAGCATCGCAGCACATATGAATGTGTCCACAAACTGCCATTCTGACATTTTGAGTAAATTAGAATAAATAAAAACGTTCACTCTTTAAGTATTTTTCCACGTTCACTCCAGTGGTCTGTGTCACTGAGCTGGTCTCAAGCATCATAATGAATTGCTTTAACCAGGCTTGTGTTTACTTCTCTGTACTGTACACACAGGTTGGCCTGTGTCGGATTTATTTAGATTTGGTTTTTCTGAGGTAGAATATTGGTTCAACCATCTACATTAAAGTGTTAAAGCTCCTCTCGACATATTTTAAACATCCTGCTGTGATTCATATTTTTAAACGTGTTTTGTTTTCCGTGTTCAAGTTAAACAACGTTCTGAAATAGCAGCGGGCATCAAGTTGTGGGTGTGTTGAGCCCCTAAACACAATTTCCGGCCATCCAGACAAAAATCACTGAACATGGCGACATCTCTGGTCGCGGTTCCACATCGGTGGTCCTACGGCGCACAGTGAGGATCGCAGACGACCTGAGACGAACTCCTGACAGTGCCAGAAAATTTAGAATGAATATTTCACAATGTGACAGCTGCTACAACCCACCTTGACTAAACAACCAATAGAAACGTGGCCACCCTTGCACAAGTCAATGCCCCTCTTGGGCCACCCCAGTTAAAAAAGTCGGGACAGGCCTCTGTTTACCTGTTTTTACAGAACTGGCAACCTAAGGTGGCCAGTTTTCACCGCCGCGTCCACACACATAAATGCTCCTACAGCAACAGCTCAGTTCTTGTTTGGCTGCACGCAAACACGTTTCATCGATGTGCGTCATAACCTGTGACTCAGCTGGTGACATTATCATTTAGTCTGCATACATCAAATCTGATGTCGTCATAGTTTATATTAGGTCAGTGTTGTGCAGCGTGGCTGTAATAAACTCAGAAGACTGCGAGTACGGAGCAGCGCGTCAGAGGCTTCAGCCGGAGCCAGATTCTGATGAGGAGTCTGTCTTGCACCAAAATGAAACATCTTTACCTTCATCTTCATAAGGTTATTTAAATCACATGATCATCTTACACATGGTGTTTCCACAGTTTGCAGGGATTCTCCAGCACGTTGGTCAAAAAATTCAGATTTAAAGTTCATTGATTTAAAGTTGTGATCATCATCTCCCATCAAATTTGAATCTGACTGGCTTCTTCACGTGTTGGGCAGATTTTCTTTGAGGCTGTTGTGTCGTAAACTTCTGCCAAACGCTCGTCGACAGAGACAATCTCCGACTTACATGAAGCAACACAGAGCTCACGGTACAAAACAATGGCCACAAACAAACACTACATGCATTTGCATGTTGGCCCAGGAGCACAAGTGAATTGTGGGAAACTGGGCAGACAAAGTCAAATTCCACTAAGTCGGGAGTTTGAATTATCATAATTGGAGGCCACGGCGGTGGGGGAGAATTTGGCAGCCACTTCCAGAAGTGATATTATGAACCCTGAGCACACAAACAATAGACGTGATGTATGATTATGCATGAATCTCCTCTGCCTGACGAGCCAGGAGCAGAGGAGAAGAGTCCAAATCTGGCATCAGTTTCCTTTCCTTTGTTGTCAGTTTTCTTTTTGAAGAAATCAGAAAAGACAGGCGGGTTTCCAGCCCCCCCACCCCACGATCGAGGCTCTTTCCAAGTCACTAACCATGAAACCGCCGCGTTTGATCCTGCCTCAAAGATACAGAGGTCATATTGAAGAATGATTGCATATTTGTCATCAGTGTGTGCTGCTTTGTTGTCATATTTGGGACAAACAGAAAATCAGCGCTCTTATTTTTCACCGCTGAGCATCCTCGTCTCTGCAAACTCGCCCACAAATCAAACTGTGGGCAGGTCAGGAAGTGAACACACGGCGGTGGGATGCGAGTGACCAAAACACATCTCCTATTCTGTGTTCTGGTTTTTTTTTTTAGGGCAGGATCACATGAACACATGTTCAAGCTGGGAGGAAACCAGGGGATTTGAGGAACCATCTGTTAACCAAAGCCTTTGGGAAGCACACTAAGATGATCTTCGGATATTGTTCTCCCCAGGTGGGAATGGCAGGGGCTCCGCGGGGCCCCTCGGGTCCAGCAGAAAAGGGAGGGAAACGGGGAGCTTAAGGAGCGCCGGCTCACTGATGCCATAATCTCATTTTCATTCATAACGCTTGGGCATTTCAGGTTAGAGAGAAAAGGAAAATAACCGAGCATCACATAGC
Source organism: Naso thynnoides (assembly GCA_029783665.1). NCBI lineage: Eukaryota > Metazoa > Chordata > Actinopteri > Acanthuriformes > Acanthuridae > Naso > Naso thynnoides. The sequence goes on along the minus strand of JAQLOL010000017.1, from coordinate 697,778 downwards.
TGGACTTGTGTAAGGAGAGCAGGTCAGAGGGTTTGAGTGTGCACACTCTTTGAAATTAACTCCACAAGCACAAAAAAGGGATTATCTACGTTTTGAAGCATCACACACGAGCCGACAGGAGATGGTTTACAGGTCAGGAGAGACAAAAGACGAGGATGGAGGGAGCGCTCCTGTGATTAGACAGAGAGGGGAAGAAATCGCCAATCGTCCGTTAAAAAACATCCGTCTGATCACCTGCAGGGAGGCCGGGGCCGGTTCAGCTCAGGTGGACGCCTCCGAGGGCTTAAGCAGCTCTAATACTTTTCAAGAACTTTAAGTGATTCCCGCTCCGCTGTGAGATCATGAAGTGAGAGCCGAGACGTGGCTCCACAGAGAAGCTTTGCTCTGAGCTTGTTTGGCACTTTCAGGTCAGTTTACAGTCTGCAACAGACGGCCGGACGACTGAAAGAAACAGTTTTTAAATCAGTGTCACGCTGCTTCTCAACCTGGAGCGAAAACCCGCTCAGTCGTCACTCGTCATCCTCTGACTCGCCGTATTTGTCTCCCTGAGAAAAAGTCTGAAGGTTCAGTTCACTTGTACAGAATGGGGATCTGTAGCTGCGGATAATCGTCACTATAAGCATCAGTGCAACTTTAATTTAATTACTGAATGCTTCCTCTGCGTGAGACGGGTGGTTTTTGTAACGCAGGGGATTGAACGCTGCAGCCACACGTTGGGAATCAAACCCACAGCCTTCAGATTACAGGACAGAACCTCTGCTGTCCAAACATGGCCGTCGGTTGGTTAAAGATCTCCTAAAAAGCAGCTTGTCCACTGTTAGGAGTATTATGGATTAGTTACAGTCTGCAGGCGCCAATAATTACCACAACAAACAGGAGAGCTGTAAGCCGGGTACTTTTGGACTCCGCGCTCAGACTTTTCCAACCTGTAATTAGGATTTTACTCGTTTCCTCCTCCTACTTCCGCCTCCCTTCTCTGCTTAAAACCACCTCCTCACTCTCCTCATCCTTATTTCCTTCCCTTCTTTTTAACACCTTCCTCCTCCTACCTCCTCTTATCCTTTTATTCAAGCTCCGTCCTCCTCCTTTCACCTCCTCTCCTCCTCCTTGTCCTTCTCCTCCTCCTCCAAGGTAATAAGTGATTTAAGTCGAGGAAAAACAAATCTTGGCGGGGCGAACAGATTGTTGGATGCTTGTTGACCTGTCAAAGCGAACAGAATTGTGGCACAGGATTGAAAATCTAAATCTGCATTAGAGGCTTTTGTTGGGCCTGAGGCGACTCGCTCTGCACGAAGGGGTCTTTATCTCACCATGGAGAGGAGGGGATGGCACACACACACACACACACACACACACACACACCCTCTCTACATTTAAAGCCTACACAAAGTCAATGCAATGTCAGCGTCAGCGAGCAGCAGCTTCTTTATATAAGTTGCTTTTCTACCTTCCACACAGCTGCTCTCAGTTCACTTCAGCATGACGGTAAATTCAACGTTAAAACAAGTCAAAGCCTCATTTCAGTCCAGTTATGTTGCAGTAAAGATGCTGCAGGCAACAATCACGTCCTGAAAACTCCTTAGTGATGCTCCAACTTCTGAACGTAAAGTTTAGAGCAGGAAAACCACATTTAGGGATTAAAGCAACTGGAAAAACTATTTGAGTTGTAAATTTCAAGGATATCATCTCTTGACAGTTGCATTAAAAATGTAATCTGATGTTTCAAACAACCAAATCAAGACTTTAAACCCAAATTTGGACTATTCTTCCAAAATTAAGACAATTATGTTACGACCTAAACACGCAATTATGTCTTTAATCCTGAACTGTAACTGCGATTTTATGATTTGAAACCAAAATTAGGACATTATTCTAAATTTATATATTAATTGTATATAAACATGATATATAAACATCAAATGACTTTACGTCATGACTTTAGTTGGAAAATTGTCATTTTCCCTGAAATTTGTGAATTTAACTCTATAATTTGAGCCTAACACTATGAGTTGATGTCATAAGTTTGACTTCCTGGTTTAACTCTTCTTTTTGGCCCTAATGGTCTTCCATACACAGGTAATAGCCGACAGCACCTTTAGCAGTATGATGACAGCCTGATGATGCTTTGTTTTCTTTTCTTTTCTCTGATCGTTTACCTTCTTAACCGGCTGACGTAGAATCACTGCTCTGCAGGTTGAACACAGACGAAGATTTGTTTGTGTTTGCATTCACTGTTTGTTTATTTGCTTGTGCCGCTCGCTGTCATATGTGAAAGCATAAGGGTCGTTGGATGCGGATAATCCTTTCTGTGGTTAATGCCGTGGCCCAGATTGCCGCACAGACCGACGTCCAATAGATCAGATCAGTTTCCTAAACTGTGGCTCCTGACTCAAAATGGGTCATCGCAAAATATGTCTTAAAGATCCACGAAGAAGAAAAAAGGAAGAAAGAGAATTAAAGGGGACGAGAAGGAGGAGGAGAAACGACTACGACTGCTGCTGCTGCCACTAAAACAGCCAGTACCACTACACTGTTACTATCACAACTGTCGCCATAGGTGTTGTGATGGAGGATGATGGGCTGTCGTCCTCATTGTTTACTTGTTTACCTGCCGTCTCCTCCATCCAGCTTCAGACAGAGTGAGTGTTCAGGCTGGACTGCAGGATTTTAAAACCCTGATGTGTTTTGAAATCAGGCTGCATAATGAGGAAAAGGAGAATCTCCACGGACTCTTTTCTCTCTGATCTCAAACATGCACACATTTTAAGATTTCAAAATAATAACGCATCACACATGGCAGGATATCGTTGAAAAAAAAAAACGAGCCTGGCAGAGCAAAACAACATCTCATGTGATCACACGCTGCCGCAGATGTGAACAAAAGGAGCCGGTTAAAGGAAAAGTCAGCTTTTTAGGGATTTTTATCCGATTCATCTGAAATCCTTCTTGTAAGACAAGAACGTAAATATCTCTGTGCTTCTCTGTGCGTTCAGGAGTTGAGCAGTTTTACATGGTCAGTGACAGTGACGGGGAGACGCCTTTACCGCCGCCAAAAGCCTCTGAAACATCCATCTAGTGTGGCGAATGTGCAGTAACCACATAAATAACCACCCTGTGTCCAAGGTGCGGCGCCACCACGCCCAGATAACTAGTTCCTCGGTATTTGCTCCCACAGTGACAATGTCTCTGTAGCGTGTTGAATCTGCACGATCACAACATGTAGATGAAGCGTGTTGGAGATGTTTTGATGTGTCCTGGATGCTTTAGACGGCGGTGAAGGCGTCTCCCGGCTCACTGCTCGTGCAGGGCGAGTATCTCACGACCCACTGAACCCACAGAGGAGAGAGAGAGGCATCTGTGTTCTTGTCTCATATCAGGATTTTGGATGAATCAGCTCCATTCCCAAAAAAACTGCAGTTTTCCCTTGAACTTGCGGTGGTGATATTTTGCACTGAGCAAATAATGAAGCTGAAGAGAGAACAAACAGGTAGCTTTTTTGTTGTCTGTTTCAGCTCTCTTGTTAGTGTGCCGTCCCAGCCTCACTCTGGAGACAAATTAAGATTGTGAACCTAAATATCAGAAACATTTGGGAATAGCAGAGATTTGTCTCTGTGCATATCAGGAGTTATTAGATCGCTTATTAATCGTCTGGACACGCCCCTCCTGACAGTCACGTTCCAGCTTTGAGGCCGGTCGTGACTGGAATCAGCTGATGATCCCGTAGTTTGGGTATTGATTACTGTGCTGTGTATTGATCAATCCCTGGAACTGTCCGTGGTGCTGGAAGAGCAAACAGGTTTGTGTTTGTCTCTTTTTCTCTCAGTCACCATGGACAACACTACAAATACTCAGTTCTGTACTACGTTGTAGCATTTATGCAAACGCTGTATGTGGTATTACTACAACAGTCCTGCCATATTTTTATGATCATTCCGTGTGTGCTGCTGAAAAAACATCCAAACCAAGTGGAACCTGAGAAACACGACAGCAGATTCATTCAGGTTTTTTAATTGGGTTGAATTTTCTGCCGTCTGCCTCTTTTACAAGTCACAGACTGACTACAAGCACTACTACAGCAGCACTACTACTACCAGTACCATTACTACTTCCATTACCACCACCAGTACACAATGTGACAATTATTACTTCTAGTAATTCTCTTTTTACCTTTACAACTACAGATACATTTACCAGTACTACCACCATCACATACCTCTAATACTACCACAAATATTTATACCACTACAGTAACCGCAGTATTAATGTTCTGATAATTAATCACCAGTGACAGCTTTTAGTCCTCTTTATGAACTCACTATGGGACATTTATCAACATTAAGATGAGCACAAATCAAACACAAAGTGACTTTAGGAAAATGCTCGACGCGTCTGCAGTGGACAGCAGACCCGTCAGAGCTGGACAACGGCGTCCTTCGCTGCAGTCACATGGCTGCAGGACAAAAACCGGCAGGATTAATTAAACTGATGCGTCCCAGCGGCGGCTCTGCTGATCAAATCAGCACAAAGACGCTTCTTATCTGATTAATAGCTGCAACATTAAGCCATTAAAATCTTATCACAGAGTAATCATCTATCAAGGAGTCTATCAAGGAATTCACTCATTCATTCACGGCTCATCCACAGCAGCTAAGTCCTGATTAGCATTAGCGGTCAGTCCCAATGACAGCCTGCCTGAAACACAGAGACGCACAGAAAACTGAGGATCAAAGCTTTTTACATCTATTCATTAAATGTCTCAGTTTCAACAGATTTCATTTTAATTTACAGCTAAATGTTTGTTTTCATTGTTGCAAATCATCTTTTCTCTCTTTCTTTCTTTCTTTCTTTTTTTTTTTTTACGAAAAGACAAAATCAAAAGCATCTTTCCTTTGATCCAAACTCAGAAAATTTTAAATGTCAAGCTTCATCCAGGACTGAAACATATTACGGTTGCCATGGCGACAAACTGACATCAGATGTGATTCCCATCACTGTTCCTGAATCTTCCAGTTGTTGCAGCGTTTGAGACTGAGAACTGTTGCAGCAAAGAATCATTTCACTGTTGCAGAAACTGAAATGTTTTGAAATGTGCAGAAGCTGGTCATTCAGTCTTTGCATCCAGTAAACCTTGGACTTGTCGTTGCACGGCTGGCTCTGGAGCTCAACTGAATATCTGACAGATGCAGGACCTGAACCTTTCTCTGCTGCAGCAGTTAGAACTTTGGCTGCTGCACGCCTTCTCCTCCTCCTGACGAGAGTTTGAACCTTTTCAGTTTGACAGACACTCATCAAGCAACTGCTGCAGCAGGAATTAAACCTTCAGACCTCCACGGGAAAGACCTAAAATGTCTTGATGGTTTTTTTACATTCAAGACAAAAGAAAAAGGTGAAGAGCATGAAGTCTTGTTCCACGTCACTAGTTCTGGAAGGGATGTGGGTGGTGGAGGAGGTGGTGGGTGGCTGCCAGAGCAACAAAACACACCTTACAGTCACTTTTGTGTGGCTTTGATGTGAGATTACTTTCATAGTCCTGAAGAATGCACGACGAAAATATCTCACTGTACATCTCTGCAGTTCCCTTCCGCTCTCTTCTTAACCTGCAGTTCAACTGTAGCCGGCTTTGTTCATTCTGAAAACCGACGTGAAACACAATTGAAAACTTGGCAACAGCATTGCAGATACATCGTAACTCAATCTGGACTGGTGGCTTTAAACTCTATCTTAGGCAAGGTGGCTTTTGTAAACCGTCAGACAATGCAGAGCTCTGTTGAAGGCACAGAGGTTGATTTTCACCTTTTAAGTGACGACACCAGATACCTGCCTTTTCACTTTGTTTAGTTTGAGGACAAACTTTCTTTCTCAAGGCTTTTTTAAAACATGAGCACAGGCAGAAACATGACACAGGGTGAGTGAGCGTGCTCCACTCATAGCTCCAAAAATATTTGAATTGCTCAAGAATTTCTCAGGCAGTATTCTGTCTGTCTGTGACAGTTTAAAAAGCAGTTTATAACTCTGTGATCACCGCAACACGTCCGACCCTGTAATTTGATCAGTGTAAAAACATGCTGAGCTGTCCGCGGGACGGTTCAGATGTGGCTGAGATGCAAGGCCACAAGATTAAAACTCCACTTTAAACCACTTGTGCACTTCAAAAAGTGTCTGAAACAATTAGATCTTTTCTCGGACTTTTGGTTCCATAAATGGAAGGGTGTGCTGCTGTTTCCTGCAAAAAGAGGAAGTGAGAGAACTGAACACTTTATCTCTAAAACGTCACAACCACGTTCGCCTGTTTCTGCTAAACATGACCTCAAAGCGGAGGAGGATGTTAGGAAATACTGAAAAATTTAAATGATCACACAAATTTAATCCTCATTAAAGCATTTCACAGCTTTTAACCTCTTTTCTTGGTGAGATTTTCATCATTTGAGGCTCAGCGGGTGCTTCCGTAGTGAGCATTGTACTTTCAAACGCACTTTGAAATCTTGAGTTATGGTCCATCCCAGCTTGTCCTCTCCTGCGAGTTCAAACTAGAGAGGTGATGCGTCCATTAACGTCAGGAGATTTCAGACGGCAGCATCTTCAAAGACCTTCCTCACTTTTCATCGAGCCGTCGCTCTTTCTCTAAATCCTTTGCAATAACACACACAGCACACCGCACATCAGTCAAACTGGGATTTTTTACAACATGACAGTCGCACAAAAGCAGCTTTCTTAAAAAAGCGGATGTTTATTTTCACAGGTCAGCTTGCGCTCCTGAAGGAGGCCCTCTGACATTTGAGAGCGGCAGCGGGCATCGAATATTGAGCAGCTGGAGGTGACGTGAGTGTCCGGGGGCAAACCTGGAGCCAGAGCGCGTCAGGAGGAAGTCCAGTCACATTCGCTGCTGTTCAGACATCAGCGGTCCATTTGTCTGGGCGGAGAGCAGCAACATCAACATGAGAAACATCTGGACCGGGTGAGTTAAGTTCCTCTGATATCAGTAATGTCATCTGGAGCTGTTGTCGAGTCAGGAATCAAACTAGCAACCCTTTGCTTCACGAGCAGCTCAGCTCAGACAGGACAGGTGTTTGTGCACTGCAGGTGTGATACTGGATGATGTCTGATGTCCAGTTTGCTTTGTGAAGCTGAACACCAACATATTTACAATAATGTTAAACTCGCAGCTCAGCGATTACTCGCCGTCAACTGATGCAGCTTAAAAATTAAAATTTGAATTTTTCTGAGCAACAAACTTGAGACCAAATGTTACTGCAGCCTCAGAAAAGTCCCATGATTTCATGAAAAACAACCAAAAAACACCGAAACATATAAAAGAAACTTTGTCTTAGGTTTTAGTGTCAACATGCTTCATCCCTGAGCCCTCCTAAAAAATGTTCTCCCACCAGACGTTGGTCTCTGCGAACTGATGCTGCTGTTTTGAAACCTGCAGCACTGTTCCTTCATCACATGACGAGAGGGAACTTCCATGTGAAAGAGCGAAGTCAGTGTTTGAGGAGCTGAAGAGGATCGTGTGGAGTGATCCATAGCAGGAATGTAATGAACTGAAGATGCTGCAGGAGATCAGTTTGATTCGTGTGCTGCCCTCTTCTGCTGTTTTAAGGCACCAGTAAAATCAGTTGTTGCATTGACTGTGGGAGCAGAAACGTTTTTCTGGACTCTGAAGTCCCGAACATTCACTCTGCTTTGTGTTTTTCTGCATCTGCGTCCCTCCAGTGTTTTACAGTAAAGCACTTCGGCTCCACCTCGCCTGTCAAAAGCCTCATGAATAAATTGAAGTTACTGTAATTTCACTTCAGCTCTGCGAGTCAGCAGAGTGGAGAAACGAGGGCACGACCCCGACCGACCCCTCCCACGCCGAGGAGATGTTCTGTTTCCCACCTGCCACTGGAAAATCATCAATCTGTATTTACATCCAGCTAATTGACGGCGTGTCTATCCTCCGCCTGCACCGTTTTCACAAAGTTCATCCCTTAATTCAGAGCCGTGAGGAGGCGTTGAGCTCATTACGGATGTGGCACGCCGTGGATGACTTTAAGTGGAATAAAGTGAAGATTTGCTCTGTCAGATTTTAGGTGGACAGACGTTAAAAGGAGGCAGCAGAGAAGCATCAGATCTGAATAAAAAGATGCTGCTTATCCTGATGCACTTCCATCCACACACACACACACACACACACACACACACACACACACACAGAGTCATAAGGCTTCCCAAGGGCAGCGGTGTCTGTGACAGGTTAGTGGAACTAGCGACGTGGTGCTAATCAGCTTTATTTGTGCCACTAAAACCAATCTGTGAGGATCAGACGTGCCAGCTGTCTGCACTACAGGAAGATTATTGCCGGCTTTCATATCACACAGCTCGAGACAGCAGTTACGAAACACAGCTGAATCCTTCTGAGCTGCTGCTGCAGCCACACAGTCGAGTGACTCGGCTGGTTCGGTGGAATTAAGTGCGACGGCACTGTGAAAAACCGCAGGTGAGTGAGTCATCACATCAGGGAGTCACAGTAAAGTGGGACCGTGATGGAGCCGTGGCACTGAGTGATGCTGCTGCTGTGGCTGCTGCCTCCCTCGGCTCCTGTAATCTGTTGGTGGATTAAACGATTCATTAGCTGATTAGCGTAAATCGATTAACAGCGCCAATGAAAACAAAAGGGAGTCGTTCGGGGGAGGAAACTAAACGGCCTGAGGAAAAACACAAACAACTTTAGCTCGAGCTTAACCTACATTCTGCTTCGTCAAGGTCTGACTCGGACCAAAAGGCTGAAACCTCTGGACGGACTGAACAAATTCCGTTTGTGTGTCAGTCGCTCACCCTTAGATGTCTTGAACTGAAGGATTTTTTTTTGCCTCCAGTGTTCCTCCATAGTCAACGGCTGATTTCTAAAATTGGCTCACTTTTGCTTGCAGTCTACGGAGGTTCACTTGTGAAAGCATCAAAACTTTCTAAAAACCCTCTCATTAGCTGCTTGTGCTACAATCCCAGTTGTCTTTATTGTGTGATACACTCAGTGCTTCTAAAACACTTTGATTTGGGCTAGAAAGATACTAAATTAAAACAACTTACAAATTTGGGACAGCTTTTATTAACTGTGAAGAAAAGAACACAAACGCCTGGTGCAGAGAAAGACGGGTTTCTGCGGTTCTTGATGGAACCATATTTACTTGAGCCGGAGTTCACCAATGTTTCGAAAAACCGTGACACGTGACAGAAAACATTGTATCTCCATAGACTGCAGGCAGAAGGGAGTGGCTCGCTTTACTGGAATCACCTGTTTATGGTGGAGGAACGCTGGAAGAAAAAAAAACTTTAATTCAAGACATCTGAGGGTGAGGAACAGATATACAAAAGAAAATCACAGCTCAGCTCGTCAGGTCGCCAGAGGCCAGTTTTAGAACGAGAGGCACGTCACTTGGTTCAACGGCCAATCAGCTCGTAGTGACGCCACCTGTTGCTAAGAGGTGCAGCGCAGACTAGTCAACAGGAACACACGCTCTCTGAAATGACTTGTGATTGGCTGAAAGTCTCGTCACGGAGCCGAGGAGAGGAGCAGAAGTCTGGAGCTGTTTCAGAGCAGCTGGACTACAGAATGACACCAGAGATAAACTGCCCACACCAGCTTTCACGGGGAATTTCGTCTGTGAGTCACCTCAAGTCCAAAATTCCTTACAAACCGACCAATTAGTGCTCTAAGACGGAAATTCTTCAAATCAGCCAAATGTATTAAAAACAGGGCTTAATGTTGTTTGTGTTGGTGTTTAGGCTCTTTTATGGCTGAAGACATTCCAAAAACAAAAATAGAGCAGAATATGAAACAGCTTTATCTCCCACAAATATTGAAAAATTTGACCCATTTCTTAAAAATGTGGTTTTACCCTTTAAGGCCGTGAAATAAACATTTTCGTCTTTTTCCTGCTTGTTTGCAGCTGTTGCTGCGGCGGCCGCATGCTGCACCCATCAGCCTCCAAACGACAGGAAAACAAAGTCAAAATACCTCGTCTGTCTTTGATGTCGCCAAAACCCTCATGTCCTCTCCATGTTCAGACACGGCTTCGTTCAACACCGCAGCATATAAGTGCGCGTAAACACCCTCTCACCATCCCTCTGAACAGGCACTAATGACTCCCATGCAGCGCCGCGGTGGTTGAGGGGGTTCAGGCAGAGTTCAGGCCACACGTTGGCCACATGTGTGAGGCACGTCGTCACAAAACTGTCCCTCATCAAAAGTCCTGTGAGAGCCCAGAGAGGATGCGGTGGTGACGTCACAGATGATCCTGCTAAAGCTTTCCAATGACAGCAGTCTGAAACTTTTGTTTTGAGTCGTCGTCTTTTATCCATAAGGACAAAATAATTTAGTCTGACTGAACTTTTTCTCCCCAGCAACCCTCCTGCTCTGCTTCTCTACCGAACACAAACACCATGGAAGCATCGGACAGACAGAGAGGTGCAGAACAAGGGAAATGTCGCCGTGGCTCATCGGTCAAGTGCAAAGTCAATTTTAAATGAATAAATCGTATTTTTTCTTTCAGATGAGTCAGAAACATGCAGGGCCCTTCTGACATGAACAGTGTTTGCATGATGTCTGCAAGATGGAAAGGAAATAAAAAATCAGGGTTTAGGACTTTATATCGGAGCATGTTTCATAATTTAAAAAGCAATTTCATAAGTGTTTCAGCATAATAATTTCTGATTATTTGGTCAAATGCATTCAAGAATCTGTCAAACTGGAGTTAAATCACCTCATGCAGGCCGAATGTTCGCTGCTGGTTTTAAACTGAAGTTTAGTTTTGATGCTCAACACGACAGAAAATTAACTTAAAAATAAATTCTGAGTTCAAGTTTTTGTCATTGTTCAGGATTCAACACAGTGACTGTGTGTGTGTATGTGTGACTGAACTTTTCCAAGCAGTCTGGTTTCTGCATGTGTGTGTTTATATTCTTTTCTTTTTCACTGTTTTTTTCATCTTTTTTCATCTGACTGTTTTATTACTTTGGCTTTTTGTGAAACACTTTGTAATCTTGATTTGATTGGTGCTTTTGATATAAAGCTGATTATTTATTACATTTTTGTTTGAGTTTTGTCCAGCGTGAGCTTACAAGAAACTTCATATTAATACAAACCAGATCCAGAATGCTGTAGATTTTTTAATATATTGCAAATAAAGAAAAGTAATAATGTACATAACTTGTGCAGTACATATTCTATCATGCATAACATGAATAATAATCCAAGGAAAGAATAAATACTCTATCCTGTCCTGTTGTCTAAACTCAAACTCGTGAAAAAAGTCAAAGGTCATGAAAACTCAGCACAGTTTGATCAAAACAGAAAACTGGACTCACTGTCCACACACACTGATCATTGTCGTCACGTCAACATCCAGAGGAGCTGGATTTAAGCCTGCTGGTTTAGGCAACGTTTAGCAATAGTTCGCAGTTCTTAAACAACATCCAAGGGTCAAACACAAGGCCGAGGCACCGTGAGCGAGATCGGAAGGGTGGGAGGACAACAACCTCGGACGAGGTGATGGATGACATCAAAGAGGATCTCATTTGTGTGTCGCTCTGCGTGGCTGCATGAGCGACACAGCTGGACTCTGTTAGCATCCGCTTCCTCAAACAGAGCTGTAGGTCGCCCCCTCGACACAAAAGGCAGCACATAAAAGCATCATCTGCACTCTCACAGAGACATCATCAAGCTTTTTATGTCTCCTCACTCTCACTGCTCAGATCTGTTTGAAAGGCCGTCGCTCTGAACATCGTGCGTGCTATCAGAACAGAGGAAGAGCCACCAGAAAACATCCCCAACAAACAATTTCACGTGCAAACGGGACTTGAATGGAGGATGAGATGCAGTCATTCAGCAAAAAGAAGACGTGAACCTGTTTACTGTCCTTTCTTCCTCTGCACTAAAATCAGTAATCAGCTCAGGAACATGTTGGGAGACGGTGTGGAAGCTTAACTGGGTTGAGTTCCAAGGCCATCAACAGTTCGGCTCTGCCCGTACGTTAGATAAAACATGGTAAAACACACGCCACTCTGCAGGACAACATGACACAGTGGCTGCTGGGGAGCCCCTCGAGCGGGAGAAATGAGTTGCAGGGCCCTACAGCCTGAAAACTGATAAAATGATCTCTGAGTGACTTTGCAGGGTGAAAACATGAGTCAGGGCCCTCAAAGGTCCCTGCGTATGAGGACAATGTAACCAGGTGCCTTACTGGGTACCCTACTGGTGGCGAAAACTTGATAAAAAGCCCTCTATGATACCTTTCCAGCGAAGAAGATATGATGCAGAGCTCTATAATGCAGGTGCCCTTACAGCGGAGGAAACGTGACAAAGTGACCTCTGAGTGACGTTCCAGTGGTGAAAACATACGGCAGGGCCCTCTAAGATCCCCTTTTATGGAGAAAATGTGGCCAAGTTCCTTACCAGGTATGCTTCTAGTAAAGAAAACTTGATAAATGTCCCATGGGAAGCCTTTCCAGATGAGAGAATGTGATGCAAGACCATCCAGTGTGGAGTTGTAGTGGAGAAAACAAGATAAAACCAGCCTCTGACTTTCCACAGTGACTATCCAATGCTTCTAAAGTCTCCTCTTGTGGAGAAATCTCAGCCAAATGTCTTACTAGGTGCTCTTCTAGTGGAGAAGATGTGATGCAAGGACCTTCAAGGCGGCCTTTTTCATGGAGAAAACAAGAAAAACTGGCCTCTAAATTCCCTTCCGGTGGAGAAAAAACCTCTAAAGCATACCGAGGTAAAAAGTTGGCATACTGGTTGACAGAGAATTTCCTCTTTTGATGTCATCTTAGCTCTTTGAAGCAGGTGATGGAAACTCTCTTAAATCAGCATTTTCATTTACATCAGCAACATTTACTAATGTGCGTAATGTTTCACTGAGACTGACTCGTCTCTGTCGGTCAAATCCAAATTTAGAAACAGGAGGCGGTTCTATTAATTTAAGATCACAAGCTGTGCTGTGACACGACTGAGAGGCGCTGACATATAAACTGGGATTGAACTGCAGTGTTGCTTTACTGTCACTGCAGTGACGCATCCACTTCAACGCTATATGAGGAAACAGGAAGTACCAGATAAATCACAACTTGTTGCTTCATTTAGAAAATAACATTTTCAAAATCCGGAAAGTGATGCCAAGTGTGTAACTTGCCTGATGACGCAAGACATGAAAACAAACTTTGGAACGATGACTTTCAAATTCTGAAATGGACCTTTTTCTTGTGCTCAGAGGCTCAGCTGCATAAAATCAAATGCAGTCATTGCAGAATCGACCCATTTGTCCTTCATTCGAAGACTGATGTTTTCTCTCTTACTCCTTCCTGAAGGATAATTCATGCTATGAAGATTTTGAGTCTTAAATACAAACAAAAACGTTGTGAAAACGATGTAAAAGTGTCAAAAACAGTGTGTGCTCTGTTTTTCTGAATCAGCATGAGACATTGAAACTTTAAACGTACGGAGGAGGCAAAGACTGCAAAATATTGTGAAAAAAGTCGGCAAATACTGAGAGGAAAAGGTCGCCTGTGTGTCCTTTCTGCACACCTAGAGGACCACACCTAAAATCACTTTTTTACCTTTGACCATCTTTCTTTCACCCACAGGGCTCAAGCTCTCTGAAAAACTTTGACCGACTGTTTCTGCTACCAAAAGTAACATGAACACGAACGTGTTTGATGAATTTAGACTCTTATGAAGGACAATTGAGTGACTGAGTGTGACTGACAGCTGCTGTTTCTCGGAAGCAAATGCAGAAGAAGTGACACAATAAAGTTCTTGGAAATCAGAATGTGTGATGGGAAGCAAAAAGTGCAAAGTTTTGGTTCCTGTCACAACAAAGTTAAATGTCCCCAAAGTGAAGCCAAACTTTAAAAATGGCGCAACATGAAATCATAAACATGTGGAAAACAGTGTGACAGTCCAACAGTTAAATAAATCCTTCAGCTACTCACAACCAGCCTCGCTGCAGGAGTTTATCGATCAGAAACAATCAGTAGTGGTTAAATTATTCGCTTTAATATGGGAGGAGTTTGAGTCGTAGCTCCTGAGAGTTCGTGTTTTTGTGAATCACTGTTACATAACGTACGTTTCGTCTGTGTTTGCCATTAATCTGTCTAATCTCACAAAATCTGATTTTTCTTTTGCTTCCTCCTTCTCTCCTTCATCCTCTCCTCCCTTCCTCATCTTCTGTCCTGTTTCCTCCACTTTTCTCCTTTCTCCTCCCCCTCCCTCCCCCTCCCTTTTGTACCAGATGGACATATAGAGCCCCCACCCCCCCACACACGCCCGCCCAGCCCTCCT
>JAQLOL010000017.1:660954-675597 GCA_029783665.1 Naso thynnoides | reverse complement strand
CCTCGATACGGCCCGTCGCCCAGGTCAGCGCTCTCAGGTTTCTCACTCAGGCTTGTTTGGACACCCCCACCTCCCCCACACAGCCTTGGACGTGGACTTGAGTGTGATCCAGACGTGAAGGAAGGAGCAGGAGCAGAAGAAGCTGCTGGTTTGAAACCTGATACCTCAGCGTCTGTGTTTTACGGCATCGAAAGGTTTCGTAAAATGTTGGATTAACAGCCACTTTTCTTCAGGGTTTATTGGATCATTTTTTTCTTTTGAACTGAGCTAAGAACGCTAAACGCGGTGTTTTAATCGATTCTTCCTCATTGACCTTTGACCTTGTGAACTTCTTTAACTCTGAACACAGAAGTTTTTTTTGTCCTCGTTGTTCAAAGACAACAAAATTCAGACTGTTGTTGACATGGAGGCTCATGGTTGGATGCAGATCCAGTTCTGTGTTGCTGCTCGTGAAGAGCCTCGTCCTGCCCTCTGTGATGAGTTTACACCTGCATCCATCAGCAGAACACACACAGAGGCAGCGAGGACTCGCCTCTTCTTCTCCTTTTAAATATAAACTGGACCCAAGGTTTAGATGTATAAGTTACCATCTCAGCCAGTCACACAGCCACCTCTCTGTCGCATGTAAACATTTGCTGTTTACAGGCTTTTGAACAAACTACAGCACTGTTGTTTTTCTTAAGAGGACAGTCTGTTAATGTAAAGAGTCACCGACTTGTGCAGCCTGGAGGCTAAACGCTTCATGATCTTCTCAGGTGGTTTTTGGATCATTCTGACTGACTTCCAGCGTCCCTGCAGACGACTCGCAGCTCACACAGAAACAGCGTTCACCTCCGCACCTGAATCTCAAGGTCCTGACGGGAAGGAGAACCAGGTGGTGGGTTTTTGATAAAAGTCCAGGTGTCAGACCGCAGGAGAGTAAATCAGCGGGAGTTCAGAGTCAGAGTGACTGATAGCAGGAGATGTTTCTGCCGTTTAGGGTTTCGTTGACATTCTAACATAAATTGACACAGTGAGAGACGAAGAGGAACTCAAGGCTTCCAGAGAAAACACGAGGTAACCCAGCCAACAAATTCTGCCTGCTGCCGAGCTGAAACAATAGAAAATGTACACAGATTTAGTGATGCAGTTCATTTTAAGCCTGCGTACAAACAACAGCTGTAAACAAAACTAGTCGGCAGATGTTTAGGTCAAACCTTTTGGCTTGTGACCACTGAGTCAGTTATTATCCAGTTATTCCCGTTAAATAAGCAAAGATTAGAGAAACTACTGGAAAAATAAATACAATTTTGCATAACATAAATGTTCTTTTCCTGTTTATTGATCCCTTCGATATTTCTGACAGTTTACAAAACAAACATGCAACCCAAGAAAAAAAGTTTGGCAACTTCAGCAGAAGACTGTGATCAAATTCAGGATTTCAACATTTCTGTGTTTGCTTTCTGTGTTTTGGTTGCGGATGAAAGGATTCGGTCCCTTCAGCCTCCGAGGAACAAAAACATCTGAACAAAAGTTAAAAATGATCAGCGAGATATTTAATCTGACTGACTGATGAAGAAATTGACCAAATTGTTTCTGTTGTTGGTGAAGTCTGAGTCACACAAGAGGATGATGAGTTTAAAAAGCCTTTTTTGCTTCATGACTTATGAGTTAAAAACATGCGTACGTATTTCAGCCACTGTGGCCTAAATCTTGGCAAGTACGAGTTCTTCCGTCAGACTTCATGAACAACTCTGAATCAGTGGATCCCTGACATAAAGAGCACCAGAGGAACATATTGTACATGCGAGCAGCACTGCGTGCCTCCTGTTTTAGAGTTCCTTTGTGTTGATTTATTCTCAGTTTTGTGGATTTTTTTTATTCGTGAAAGTTTGGATTTGGACTCTGCATTAAAACAACTACTGCAAACTATTTCCCACACATGCACAGCATGGATGTCTTCAGGAGACCTGGATGCAGTGTTGAAGGTGTTGTCACATTTATTTCTTCTGTAGGACAGTTGCTCATGGGCGCACAAAGCAAAAAAAACTTTCTTTGCGTGTAAAAGCAGCCAGATCCTCCATATTGCCTGTGTGTTGAGGGGCCCATGAAGAAAACACACGAGAGACCTCCGACAGGGATTCTGGGAATTAAAACATTTCAGATGTGCCGCTCTCCTAGACTTTTCAAATGTTATCAGACTGAATTAATCTAATTATGATGGCAAAAAGGGTCACGCCACAGATTATGATCATCAAAAAATGTATCCACTGTTTTTACAGCAGCAAAATTCTTTTTCGGCCACAGTGCATCATGTGACCTGTTATACAGAGTGCGGCCTCCATGTTAAATTAGCTTCACAGCCTGTCGGATATCCTGCAGGAGAGCTTTGCAGGTTTGGTCCTCTGAATCTCTGCACTGTGATGATGAAAAGTATTAGAACGAGGTTGGAAAAGTCTCACACTCTCTAGACTCAAAACACTCGATGAGATGAGGATCTTTGAGGAGCGCATGAAGTTAAAATCAGCTCAGATGCTGCAGTTGATGAAATGCATACCTTGTGATGGTTCACGCAGCGTTTGAGGCGTTGAAAAGTCTCTTTCATCCCTGCTCCTTTCATATCATATGTCACAAAGCTCAGTCTAAGCCGGCGCAGCGATAAGGTCAAACAGCAGCTTATCACACTCTGAAAAAATGCCGCTGTGACCTTTACACCCCGCGCACAAAGCCACCAATCAGGAAGCTCAGAGCCTCACCTCTCCCTCCGGTTCAGTGACGCGAGGGGACGGGCTGCGGGCCAGACGTCGATGACATGTCAGAGCGGCATGTTGCAGACGCTTGTCATCAAATGCATCTATTTGAGAGAGGGGACAAGAGGGCGGGCCGCCTGGCACTGAAGTTCAAAGTGACCCGGTGTGATTGTGATTCATCACCGCCGTGGCGTGGGAACAGAAGAGAAAGACGAGGGGAGAGGAAAAACAAAGGACACCTACTGACCTTTCCCTCACACACACACACACACACACACACACACACTCACACTCCTACACCTTCCAAACACAGTTGCTGCCCAAAGAACCATTCATAAACACCTACGTCAACCCGACTCTAAAGCCATGCTACTGGCCCCTAGAGGCTGCAATGTTCACTACACCTCAAAATACGCATATGCTGAACAGAACGTGGATGCTGCTGATGTGGCTGTGCAGGTGAGTTTGTCCTTTGCATCTTTAAAGTTGTATTTTCTCTGAAAACGCAGCAAACTCGATCAAGACTCCTCCTCTGTGGACATCATGTCATGTGACTCTAGTGGGTCCTACTTCACTCTGGACAGAAGTTTTAAAGGGTCCAGCCGTCACGGTTATTTTTCAGCTGAGGACAAAAGGCTGAAATCTTCAGCATAGATGGAGAAAGACGGTTCATTATGGATCTGATATTTTTGTCTGTCTGTGTTGGAGTCGTCTCCCGTCATCTCCTGGCCATCCAATATGTCCCCTCTTAAGTCAGGAATGTGCATCGCCTTGATGCTTATTGCAATCCTTTCTCAGCTCGCAGTCCCTCTGCCTCATTTCCTCGTTCCCAGATGAGAAGGAATTCCAGCCTCCCCCTGCAGCAGCAAACACACGCACATGTCAAACCACAAACGATGCCATCGAGCGGCGTGGAGCTCTGCCGCCGGCGTAAACGGCCGCCCGAGCTTTTGGCTGTATCAGGCTTTAATGAAAGTTGGGATGGATGTCAGAGGGGGTTCAGAGGAAATGCCTTGATCTGCAAAGCCTGCACTGAATTATGGGCCGGGCTCGGCCGCATCTGGAGCCTGAAACAGACAAGTTCCCCCGGCCGGAGACGCACGCGGCCAACTTCTGCAGACGTCCAGATGGATGGATGATGCCGATGCCGGCTCCTCTGCTCTTACACAAACATGTGCGCTCCACTTTATTGGATGACATTATTCAGACAGAGATTCCCCTCGCCGGCTGGAATGCAGAGGAAGCCAGTCACAAGCCTCAACCAAAATGAGACAGACGGCGAGCTGCGAACAGGACAGCTGCAGGGTCAAGTGGCCCCGAGAAAATGCACGTGATCTTAAAACCTGCGATGGCGGCACATTGCTGCGAGTTCTGTGCATGAAATGTCTTTATTTATAGACGAGAACACGTGATCCAGCAGTGAAGCGCCTTTATGGCAACATGCAAAAGAGACATGAATGTGACTTTTTCCCTCATGAGAGCTTGTGCTTTGTTGGAAAACTTTAAAGCATTTCCTGGGAAATCACACCAAACGTCCTCATTTAAGATTTCTGTCAGGAATATAAAACTATATGATCTTAATTCACAACAGACACGCAGCAGTTCTGGAGCAGAAGTTGAGCTGCTGCTGTTTGTGATCCAGAAAGCTACTGGGGGAAAAATTCAGAGTCCAGATATTTGTGGGCAGAGAAAAGTTTCATGTTGCCAGTCATTCCTAATTATTTCCATAGTAATGTTCTCTATGCAGTCTGTGTCTGAGCTGCAGTAAATCTGTTCCTCACTCATCACATTTCTCTGTCATTGACCTCTGACCTTCACATGCTGCAAGCACATTACTTTGTGGTTAAATTTACATTTAAAATTTCCGTACTAAAATGTCTAAGAACGACTATTTGTCTTATAGTTGTTGAGTTGTGTTCTTAAAATAACCAAAATATTTCCGACAACATTCAAACTCAGAGAAATCTGTCATTTAATTCAAGCTAACTGTTTGCTAACCTGTTGCTAATCTGGGTAACGGCAGTCAGAGAGTGAGGAAGGAAGTCAGCGAACGTGACGTAACGCATTGATAGTTTGCAAGCATTTATTATTTTATGTGTACCCTAAAAAATCTGAATAAATAAAGCTGTGAAGAAAAACAAATGTGTGGGGGTTGTATTGATGTTGCATGATATTTTTTTTATGTTAAAACCCAAATAAACTGGTGAAATTCAAATGATGTGGATGTTTGTTTTGTCAGCTGTGGTCCTGTGTCCTGATCACGAGCTGCCCACAATGACTGTAATAGTTCACAAACTCACGAGCTAACGGCTAATTTAGCTATTGGTGGCTAAAGCTGTTGGAATATAATTCCTCTGGATGTTTTGCTACTTTGGCGAAAACTTTTGCTCCTCAGCACAGAAAGAGGTGAAGGCAAACCCGCCTCAGGCGTCCAATAAGACGTCTTTGGTTAATTTCCTAACCAAATTCTGTAAGCTAACAGGCTAACTAATGTTAGCAAACCCAGCTGGCTTTCAAACTACTTATTCTTCTCCTTTGGGCTTATTCAACCGCGTTGCATTGTGGTACACAGGAGTAAAATGCAGGGTACATTAATACACACTGAAACTTGCTGTGCACTGTGGGTATTTTATGGTGCACTTTATAGTGAATGAAATTTGACACTAAGAATTGAAACACCACTACAAATGGGGAACACACTTCAGAGTGCAGTATTCCTGTGATGGGGAACAGTTTCAAACACAGCACACATCTTTTGTTTTCACTGTTTCGAGAGTCATCTAGTGACAGAAATGACATATTATACATTTAAGGTCAAAACAAACACTCACACACCAGGTTATTTGTTAGTGCATTTAGAAATGTTTACTGTGTGGAGATATGGGGTAACGCATACAAAACTAACACTGAGCCTATTTTCAAATTACAAAAAAAGAGCTGTAAGAATTATAACTCGATCCAACTTCATCGAACCAACTAACGCATTGTTTATTGATTTCAATATTCTTAAATTTTATGACTTGCTTGAATTTAAAATGGCTCGGATGATGTATAAAGTGTATAATAATTTACTTTGTTGCAGTACTCAGAGGCTGTTTGAAATCAGAGAGAGTCGGTATAACCTCAGAGGAACAGGTCTTTAAAACAAAACAAAGACAAGAACTAATATGAAACAGAGAAGTGTTTCTGTCAGAGGTGTTCATTTGTGGAATAGCTGTGAAAATGAGTTAAAACTGTGTAGTTCACTTTCTACATTTAAGAATATGTTTAAAACTAAAATACTACAAAAATATAAAAATCAGGTATGAAGAGGAGTAATAATGAAAATACCAAAACTCCTGGTTGGGTTTGCTTGGATTTGATGTGTTTATTCTCCTGCAAGCTTGTTTGTTTTGAAGCCTTATGATGTAACTCAGATCATGTGGTTAAAGAGTTGCATTGCTGAAGTTGTTGTTCTTTTGTAAAAAGGGTAAGCATAGTAAGCACGAGCTTTTCGATGAGCGTCATCCCTTGTTGTATTATGTTTGTGATTGAGGTAAATCCTTGTGTATCTTGTTGGTTATTTTTGTGAATGCTAATCGAAAAAATACATTAAAAAAAATATTATCTAGAATATGGTTAAAATAAAAAAAGCCAAAAAGTTTTCCTTTTTGGTGACAGAAATGTTTGCGGCAGTTTAAGGTCGTGCCTTCCACCTGCGCTTCTGAGAGAGAAGACCAATTATTTGCATGACCACAAGAGGGCGCCGGTCAGGGAAACGTAAACGTAGGAAGCACGCATTGTGGTAAGCGTTGTGTCATGACTTCATTTCTTTTAAACGAATCAAAAAGGCTTTTAATGGAGGGGAGGAATGCTGCAGCACTGTGGACGTGAGGAAACGAGAGTCTGATGGTTCAGTGACGGTGTGAACATTTCTCTGATGATAACACCGCAGCCTCAGTAAAACTCCAGCCAAGGAAACACCTTCACTTCAGAATTTTCCTCACATTTAACAAAACACACCTGAAGCCGACATTCCCCCATTAAGACAAAACCATTCTACCACTTCAATATGATTACAGTTAAACACACACACACACACATAGACACACACACACCCCGTCTGTCCCGTCTCATGTTCCTCCTCCAGTCATGTTACAGAGAAGACAAAGCTGGAGAAATCATTGATCTCACGGCGGCCAATCAGCTGCCAGCAGAACAAAAGCACAAAGTGAAACATGGCTGGCCGGCAGCAGAGCAGGCGCCAGTCAGAGCGCCGCAGGCTGAGCGGCAGCTTCAGTGTCTTTCCCGAGGGCGAGATGTGTGGCTGCTGAGGAGCCGTACGTCATCGAACCTGTGACCTTTAGGCAGACGGGGTGGAGGCGCCGCCGCCCAACATTAAACTGAGGGGAGGAAAAACACCTGAGGCAGCGCGACAGGTGACAGCTCAGGAAACACTGTCAGAGTTTTTGCTTTCTGCAAATCATTTATGCTTTAAAATACTGATGTGCAGTCATGTTAGTGACCATTCGTTAAACATTAAGAAATCTGTCAGTCAAACTACACACAAAGTTCGTTCTGATTTTTCAGCCAAACATTTTTCTTGTCTGATGATGAATTTAAAGAAAACTGGCGTTTGGCTTCAGTCGTTGGCGGCACTGAGCCAGCTCAGCCAATAGACACAGACTGATCAGGTTCCTGTCCAATGAGCGAAGCATCTGATTGGAGACTGGAATTATGTTATAACATAATTCTGTTTTTCTATTTTTATTATTTTCTGCCATTAGTGTAAGACAACAACCCCATTCTGGTGTTTTGGATGAATTTCAAAATAAAGTTCCCCATGTCTGCAGTGTGACTTTGATGCTCTTAATGAGGCGGGCGGCGTAACAGACGACTCATCAGCATCCCTCACAGGGCTGATCGTTCGCCATGTGCATCATTAATATTTAAACCTATCCAAATTTTGACGAGCCCTCATTAAAAATTTATCTCATGTGGCTCGTAGCAAAATGTGCAGCATCGAGCTCGGTCACGCCCCGTGTGATAAGCACATTAAACATGAATTTAAGGTCACAAAAGGAAGTGAAGGTGATTTTCTCTCATTAATCGAAGTTTCTGATGTTCCCTCTAAAGAACAAATCGCGGTAACTCCGCCCACATTCAGCCTCTCTCATTTCCTCTCCTCACACTCGTGTGTCAGACTTGACCAGTGCGGGGTCACAGGGATATTTGCTTACATCTGTTGACCTTTGACCTTTCTGCTATCGGTACTTGTAAAGCAGCTCATTCAGGTCCACACTCATTTTGATCTATGAAAGTTGGAGCTAACAGCAGAAAATCTAGAGAAGATTTTGACTCGATAGCTTTGAAAGAAAATTCTGCTAAATATTTGATGTGAGTGACGTGTGGAAAGAAACTGCACGCACACACACTCACACACACACACACACACTCCTGCATCCCTCCTGCTCAGTGATGGATGTGGCTGACAGTCATGTGATACACTCCCCCGACATGGGACAGTGGCCTGAGGTGAAGCTGCCACCTCCTCCTCCTCCTCCTGCTCCTCCTGCTCCTCCTGAACCTGAACACCAGCAGGGAGGCAAAGTTCTCGTTCTCCGGGATCGTGGACGGTTTAAATCCAACAACATTTAAATGTTGGAAAAGGTTCTGCAGATGCTGGCGTATAGTTTTTTTTTTAAATAATTATATTATATTTTTTATCCACATGCAACATTTTTTCACTTTTCCGGAGGATTTTAATCAAGAACTGTGATACTGTGATTTGCTTTACTGCATCGTTCAAATATCACAAAATAAAGGAGAGGAGTTTCCATTAAAACAAATTATTTTTCTGTAATATTTTAGATTTAACAGACATTTTGTGATTAAATATTTTTACAAAACAAACTGAAGGCTGCATGAAAATCTGCTATGGACTTTTTTTTTTAACTAACTGCTGTATGAATGTAACTAATGCAAAGCCTCACTTCATGATACTTATTAGATGTGATCAGAAATCCCAAATACAATATATTAAAATATAATATAGTACAAATATGCATTTGTCTACATAAATATTACATGATATATGGTCACAGTATATGTTGATATAAGTCTAGAAATACAGTCCTTTGTTTGGTAAATATGTTCATGTGTCTATTTATATTATTTTCTGAAGAATTTTCCTTCGTTTGTTCCTGTGTTGAGATGTTTTCTTTAATAAGCGACTCTTATTTTGGTTTTTCTGATGTCAGAGATGAAAGAATTTAATATAAATTCTCAGACTGCACATGGAGTCACGTTTAGAGAAGCAATCAAGGCTTCAAGTTCAATGTCTTTCCAATAAAAAGGAGCTGGAGTTTTATTTCCAGCCTGCAGCTGCTTACTGACCTCTAGTGGTCGGAGCACGAACTCCTCTCTCTCTGCTGCACACACAGCTGAACTCGCAGCCTCGTGTGGCTTCATGCGTCCGTCTCTCTGCTGAGATCTGCGAGCGTCACGCCGGGCTTCACACCGGAACAAAAGCTTGGATCAACTTTAATTCAGCCTCCCACCAAAACTCCTCCACGCTGCAGAATATTTGAACCAGGCATCAACCTGGAGAAGAGCCGGACCAGCCTGGAGCTCCAGTTTATTCAGGTGAAAACACTTTGAGGCTTCAGAGCTGTTTGCTTTCTTTCAGCTGTGTCCATCATGACTGGAGTGAAGAGATGAACTGACCTCCTTCACCGACCATCAACACGAGCATTTCACTGGTTACTGTCTCATGCCAAGAATACCAAAAGAGAGAGTGTTACGTAAAGCCACTGAGGAAGAAGATACTGTGTTAATGTTCAGATCCACAAGAGATAACAAACTTTAACTGAAGGGAATACCATGAAACAATTAACGTGTGTTTTTAGCAAAGGTCTGTGTGTTAGGAAGGAAAAATAAAAAGTCCTGCAGGTTTCTTCAGATGCCTTAAGTGAAAATGTTTCTGGTTTGCAAAACTGGAAGATCACACGAGACATTAACTGTCTCGTTTGTCTGTGTGGGAGGACGCTTTAAGAGAGGACGCACAAACTTTGCCTGAAAGATTAACTGTGTGGGCACAAATATGCAATAACATGCGCAAAGTCACCACAGCTGCAACCAGCAGCTAAAAAATGTACGAATGGGCTTTTTTTTCTGCACAAATTTAAAAGGAGTTGAATTGTTTATTAAAATGTATTGTTGAGATGCGAAACATGTTCTTTACTGTAAATTCCTGTCTGCAGCGCTGCCTCCCACAAGAGTCCATGACAAATGGATGGTGAGATATGAAAGGGGGCGGAGCTAAAGTGTTTGGGGCGTGGCAAGCCATGACCAATTAAAGTGTGTTTGGCCATGTTACATGACTCTTTTCAGAAGTTATGCGCCATTTTGTTACAGGCCACTCCCACTACGACGCCCCCTTTTTGCCATTTGGCCCGAACAGCGAATCAGCCGTCCTTCGGCTCATGACCAACCTTTTCACTAAATCTTGTGCAAGTCTGCGAATTCATTTGGAAGTTATGCACCTTTTTGCAATAGGCCACTCCCATTGCCCCGCCCCCTTTTAGCCACTTGGCATTAGCACATACATATACCTTAATACACACACACATTGGCCTCCATGCCAAATTTCAGCCTCTTAGGATGAAAAACTGTGGGGGATTTTTATGGACTGACTGACAGACGGCTGCGGGAGCTGAAAAGCAAAATGTGATCTTTATGACAGGAAGCAGTCCCGTTTTTGTACCACACTGGCTGCTACAATCAACTTACAGTGAAAGTCACTAGAATCAAACCTGGTCTCCTGTTTGATCATCCCTGCATGGACTCTTTATCCTAAGTTCATCCTCGGTTTAGGAACCATTACTCTTTAAAAACCCAGACTGAACTTTCCTTACCCAAAACATCACCAAGCTGCGAGCAAAACCAGGGGGCTAATGGCGGAGCTCCATGACAGCATGTTGTTTTTAACTAACATTCATCGAAATCACCACCTGAGCGTCAGCCTCTCCAGGTAAAGATAACCTGAGGCGACACTGTGTGGAAACGCAGAGGCGCCAGACTTGTGGCTCTGTTTTCTGCTTGCCGCTCCGTGTGGATGTGACCTTTGAGAGGACGGAGCTTCATCAGCCGTCCCACCGTAAGAAAATAGACACATCACTCTCACGTCTCTCATGTGTGGGCCCTCAGCACTGAAATGAGGCAGGGGACCCCCGGTGTTTGTAAATCCACAGGCGGGTTTATCTGTGGGGGCCCCGAGCCTCCCACGGACCCTCCTTCAAAAAGCCACAATGGCTGAGCGGAAGCTGCCCTGCTGCTGCAGATCGAGCATTTCCCGACGCCGTGGCACAAAGGGGCCAAACCCGCCTTCAGCCCACCGCTCTAATCTCACTTCCCGCCCTCATTCACAGCCGCCATCCGCACCAATGACAGCCCACCATGCGGCACGGCGGCACAATGGCGCTAATAATGTAGCAGTGTCTCCACTTCGTCTGTCAAACGGTTGCGTTTCGTGTCGTCGACAATATGGCTGCTGATTGAATGAAGGTCTGAGCACACATCTAATTAAAACACAAAGCAGCAATTACTGCTGCTCTGAATGTGACAAAGGAGCATGATGACACACACACACACACACACACACACATATGCAGGTACGTACCCACACATAAACCAAACACTCCCTTTAATCTGCTTTAAAATCCCCTCAGACTTTTCCCCAAAGAAAGGTCGGAGGATAATGCAGGGGTCTGTACGGCGTTCTGTGAGGGACAATTTAACTTCTTGTAAGATTTTCAGACAATCAGTTAATATTTTAGAATTTAAAGTTTAGAATTTATTTAAAAATGTGCATAAAAGCTTCCCAGAGCAGAAAAGGTGAAACCAGAAACATCTGATATTTTCTTTTTCAAATGTTGTTGGCAAAGCTCTGAGATAGCACAACCCAAGATATCAGATAAAGACAGGACGTGTTTTTCTCAACAACTTGTTTTAGTCAAATCCTCAAGTCTTTAAATGTGAAGAATACTTTTTTTTTAACTTGCAGAAGCTCAAATCTTAGTGCACATCAGTGAACTATGATGCATTTTTGCATCATTTCTGCATGAGAACAATTTTTTTTCAGTTATTTTGTTTCACAAATTCTTGTGGCTCATATTTTGTAGAAGGATTTGGGGCATGCACATGGACTCCGAACCACAGATCCATTTAAAGCCAACATTTCATTCTGGTGACTGTGCTGCAGGTTTGTGCTCTGGGAATGCTGATGTTTAAGGTCTAATGAGGTTTCGGGACCAAACCACTTGGTAACAGTTGGAACAAGATTTTGTTTAGACTCAAAAAAACTGTTTTTTGTTGGCTAAGAAAAAAAAATCATTGATACTGCACACTGAAGGTTTTTTCTTGCAGGTTTTGGTGAAATGGCTCCTAACTCTAATCCTGCTCAGTCGGATTTTTTCTGAAACTTTACAGCGTTTACGGGAGAAATCATTTGAGCTGTGAGGAAAACATAAACTCCTCAAATATATTTGAACCTAAAAGGCTTTGGGAACTTAACACAAGCGTAAAGAACTTCAGTTTGCTGGGAATCGTGTTATTCTCCAGCTAAAGAGAGAACTGAAAAATGTTTGATTCCTTTAAGAAGCTTCACACAACAACGGGAAAATAAGATTCTGCAACTAATACAAAGGAGCCCTAAATGACCGAGGAAGGATGTGAGGCTGCGCCCCGACAGTCAGCATCCAGCACAGGCCTCATCCGACGCAGCTCCAAACAAGTCACCACAAAGCCTGAAGTGAACCCAAGCAGCTCCACAGAGGGAACAGGGCAATGGGACTGGTCAGATGTGACGGGACCTCCGCGAGGGGACCCCACTCTGCACTTGACATTCATCTCCTCTCAGATCACTTGAGTGTGACTTTCCCTCGGCTTCGCCCAGCGTGGAGCCCGCGAGTCCTCGACGGCGACGCTGACATGCATTGTTGGCGTGTCACTGGGTTTTGGAGAGGGCCACGTGCGTCCAGTCGTCTGAGACAAGTGCTCCCATACATGATGTCAGACATGAGAACGGAGCGTCTCCGGAGCAAAACACACTCCCATCTGCAGGCCTGACAAAGAGACTTATCTGACAATCGGCTCAGGGGCCGTTAGAGGCGGCTGCTTTACGCTGTGCTTTGTGCACAAAATGACGTCTTTGCGTTCTCCGAAACCCGGCAGGAATTTACATTTTTAACGTCTCACACAGAACAATCTGTGCAGGTCGAGAGCTCGAGAGTTTTGCTCAAGGACACTTGAGCAAGAAAAATACTCAATGGCTGAAGCATCTGTGAGCGTCTGAATGCAGGATAATCTCTCAAACCAGCGGGAACGTGGATTACGGGTGAAAACAGTTACGGCTAAATGCACGTTGAGACTGTTTACGCTTAAAACTCCCTCACAGTTTCTCATGCAAATTCTCTCTTATGCAAAAGTGGTTTTCTTCTTCGTGCTTCCTCATGACAGACACACATAACAATCATCAACGCACTCGCAAACACTAAAACACAAACACCTCCTGACGCTGGCATGCATTGAAATGAGCTGAAGCTGCTTTCAAGGAGCAGACAAAAGTGTCACAGATCAGAGAATGAATGCATGACGTTAAACGTGCTGCAACAAATAACTTCACTCATGCCGACTTTAGTTCTCACGAACTTCACACCTGTCAGGTTTTGACGTCAGGGCTTCATGTTTGCAGGAAGTGAGGAAGGAACTAAAGTTCACTTAATGGAGTCAAACTGCAAAATGTCCTCAGTCAGATGGAAACAGGTGACCACACGAATGTATGAATGTATGAATGTATGAATGTTCATATTTATGAGCCTGAAGTTGTCGAGTGAGAAAACAAACTAAAGACAAAGAGTAAAAAGTGAATAAAGGACCAACAAACACAAACGTGCTGCTGCTTTCACTGACTTCTTCTTTTAACTCTCCTTCATCTTTCATTCAGACCTCAGAGATTTGATGAGCTGCAGCTCATTCTTTAGCGCTGCTCTTCAGCCGAAAGCTCCACAAGCAGCTTGTAAGTGGACTGTGAGTGATAGTTTTGTTTCAAGCTCAACTCTGAAGCGAACACAAACGGGAAGTTCTGAAAGTCCTCGTGAAGCGTCGCTGACCACATGCTGCTCTGCTCCGCAGCGTGCTGGAGTTCAGGTCGTGGAGAACGAGCTGAATGAAGAAGAGGAGCAGAGAGTGATGAAGGGCCTCAGACCTGCTGGGTGTGAATGAATCTGTGTCATCAGTTAGTCAGACAGCGAGACAGGCGGGGACGGCAGGGAAGTCTGTGTCCACCTCATTGTCCCGGCGGACAGACGCTGATGGGTCTCTGAAAGACTGACAGATTTCTGTTGGCCTGGAGCCAGCAGACAAACACACACACACACACACGCACACACACATTTCCATACCAGCGGCACCCTGCACAGCATGGGAACCTTTGGGGCTGCTGGTTTGGATGAATGGATGACGGAGGCGGAGGGCAGATCGTCAAACTATTAGTGTCAAACAACGGATTCAAAATGGTGTCCCCCGCCAGTTAATGGAGAAACAAACACGGCCATCAGTTATTCTAATGGAGGAAGAGTGAAGTGTTTCTGTGAGGCTGCAGCTGAAGTCAGCTCACAAAACAATCTTTGACTCTGGTATCATAAAAAATGGCGAAAGAATACAAACAAACTAGTTTACGAGACAATATGAAGAAGAAACCAAGTCTGCTGCTCCGAGTTACGGATGAAGGATGTGCGACTGAGAGAGAAAAACTCCAGACTGTGTCTGACTCGTGTCCATGAGCAGAGGTCGTCTCCGTCTCCTCCAAATGTCCAAATGTGACCATGTGTTACTTCAGTAGATGTCAGGCTGCATTTTTAAAGCCCATTCACTG
>JAQLOL010000017.1:624644-647703 GCA_029783665.1 Naso thynnoides | reverse complement strand
CCCCCCCCCCCCCACAATTGACTTTTCTATGAGATAAAACGTTGATGCTATGCTAGCTGCTGAATGCTATCTGCATAAAATTATTTGTATTTTGAAAAGTTTAAAGAAACAACTACCAACATACATTTTGAGGCGATATTTGAAATAGTGACCAGCATGTTAGTGTTACCTCATTAAAAGCAAAAACTATAAGCCAAATTTAGACGTCATGTGAAAAAGTTTGAGGTTTAGGTTAGCTGTTAGCCACTTACTACAAAAGTAACCTAGATTTTCACCTGTGAAAGGGTGGATTTGGTTCAAAAACATAATTTTAGGGGAAACCAGGTCACTGAGCTGTTGAGCCAAACCAAATGCAAAAGTCAGACTTTTCTGTGAGATAAGAAGTTAAAATGCTAGCTGCTAGCTTCAGAAAAATAGCCTTAGTTTCAAAACAAAACAAAACAAAACAAAACATATATTTTTGGGCCAATATTTTGCAGTAGTGACCAGCAGGTTACTGTGGCTGTTATGCCAAAATTTGATGTACTGCTAAAAGCTAAAAAGGTTAGCTGTAAGCTTCTTGCTACGAAAAATAGAAGCCTTTGAAAGGTACTACAGGGATTGTGGGTCGAGATAGCCAGTTAAAATTAGTTTAAAATAAGAAAACAGGTCTCGTAAAAACATCTTTTATTTGTGTTGCTGTGCTGCTATTGACATTTTGTAATTCAGCATCTTAATGAGCATCACAGACTGAATTCTGCTAACCTTTTTGTGATGGAGGGACATCTTAAAACTATCTAGCTTCACGTCAGAGAAGAAAACGGTCACAGATCAACAGGTCGGGGTTATGCATGAAAAAATGTCGGGTGTGTTTTACTGTCGTTACTAACCCTAACCTCTAATCACCGAACTGCTAAATGTGCGAACAGCAAATGTTCAGCCTGACTAATAGTGATTTGTGAGGACAGATCAGAGGACTGCAAGCGTGAAAGGCTGCCATTATGTGCCCCACAGTATATCACCTCAACTAAAGGAGCTTTTGTGTGAGTGTGTGTGTGTGTGTGTGTGTTAAAGGACTTCCCATGAGGCTTCACTCCTGGCCTCTCACACCTGTTACACTGATTCATCCACAGCAATAAAGACACCAGACAGAGCCGTCAGTCAGGAGCTCAGCTTTGTTAAAGAGGCAGTTAACTGCGTTTGGTTATTTACAAACTTCATGAAGTGACGGTTCATCGAAGTTTGTGACCTACCGTCGTCACTTTGTTAGCCGATGATGTCACTGAGGCTTTCCTGTAACCACAAGGTCACAGGTCTGAATCCTAAAGGCTAACAGAGTGAGGTGGAGGAAAGGCTCGTTTATGTCACTGACAGACACTGAAGAAAATATACAGAATGCAAGAATAACATCATGTATTTTAAAACTTTTATTAAGCCTCTAAAGGACGTGAACACAATCACAAAATATTATTTTTTTGTTTGTCACAGGACAGGAAATGTTTTCAGATCCTTTCGTACATTTAAAAAATATCCTGCAATTAAAATTTTACTTTATGAACAAAATTGTTGAAGTACTTTATATGTGGGTTGGTCATTATCACTGCATTATTGTTCAATTGTAACAATTTATTACATAAGCTATTATTAATATTTGATACACAAAGAGCATTAATACCAGATTGGTGAAGCGTGAAAGTGACTTAGACTAAGAAGAGTTTCTACTCTCATGCATGTAAAGTGTTTCAAAAAAGTATTAAATACGTAGTTTAAAACAAATAGCACAAACAGTTTTAAGAAAACATAAATTATTTCTCACAAATTTTTGAGATCCTGTGAGAATTTATTAAATGGTAGAAAATATTGAAAAAATAGAGCGTGTTAAAAATAAATTTAGGTCACATTAAGATAACATCAAACACAATCACTGATTGAGGCATTAATTTAAAATATGTAAATGTTTCATTGCACAATGATCAATTTGTCAATTTCAAGCAAATTCTCACGCTGCAGACGTGAGAACCAGAGAACGACTGAAGGATTGACTGATTATTAAAATTTCAGCAAATGAAACTGTAACCAGAACTAACTGTTCAGCCCTATTTATGCTTCATATTTTATTACAATAAACTTTATTTTGAGGCCTTTTTGAAAACAACGTAACAGGACAATATTAGGTATTTTTCAGTCAACAAATTAGATAATCTGATGCTTCTGCCTCAGTAAATAAACTCAAGCGAGGTTCCTAATTGTTCATTTTTACAGAATATCTCAGACATGATATAAATCCTGAATAAAGAGTCTCAGTCGGCTTCATTTCTATTCTCACTTTGAAGATAAAGCCGTATTGTTCTAACTGCCGAAGCCACAAAGCCCGTCTGAATAGTTCAGGCTGAAAGGTCAACAGTCAAATAAACTTTGATGACATGTGAGCTCACCCCCCGCCCCCTTTAACCCCCAAACCCCCGCGCTGACCCCCGCGTACCCACAGCCAGGAAGCAGATTGAGTCGTGAATCATCGCAGGAGTCGCCGCATGGTGAGCCGTCTGTCACAGGGGAATCCCTCGACGTGTTTGCCCGATGCTCGAGGATAATCTTGCAGGTTTAGCAAAGATAAACAAGTGGCAGAGGGTCGAGTGTGTCGAGTCCCACTGAGAAGTCACGTGTCACGCATGTTCGTACCCAGTTTTTATGAGAGTGAACACACACGGGTTCAAATTTTTTCAGGAATGAAAGAAGGAGGACACAGCAGCTCAAGAATGCTCTTTAAGTTTATGTTAAAATTTCGCATCAAACTGAAAATCATCCAGCCTTTTGCTCTCTGGTTGGCTAAATAATGTGCGTAGCCCACCATAAATAAATAAACGAAATAATTCAGCACAATAAAAGGAGTTTTTAATGCAGCAGCAGCTTTGTCTTGTGCTTCAGCGACGGCTGCGTTCACACAGTTATTTATCTCACTCAGACACACTCGGGGCTCGTGACGAGTCTTTTCAGGAACACATCTGAGCACTCTCACTGAGCCTCACAGTGACCCTCTGAGTGCACTCGACTCGCCCGGCGCTAACAGCTCCTTTTGTGTTCTTCCTCCTTCAGAGACGCCGACGATGGAGACTTCCACATCGAGAGCTGGCGAGAAAAAGGACAAAATGGACGGGAGCGGATTCTCTGACCTCCCGAAGAAGCCGTCGCCCTCGGAGACGAGAGGTAAAATGCTTTCCAGAACTTCTCCCGAGCAGAAACTGGAAGTGAGCTCGATGTCCGGTTGTCTGTCAGGCCTCTGCACGCTGTGCGACAGAAGGAGCCGAGGTCTCGCTGCTGCTCAGCCAGGGGGCAAAGGGGGAGCGTGCACGACTGATGAAATATACATTTCAAAGATAAAGTGCCATCTCTGGAGCCGGCGCTCGTGGCTCTCCTCAGGCCTGACAAGGTTCCAGCAGCAGTCAGAGGTGACTTACAGTAGATGTCTGATAGGAATCCTAAATAGACCGAGGCCTTAAAAGAGCATCATTAATGCGGATCGCCCCTGTATCAAGGCCCGGTGTGCAGGCGAGGAGTGTGGCACCATTTGAGCACATAAACACTGATGAATAGGTAACATGACAGGTGGAGAGGGGGGGCGGCGGCAGGTGAGAATCAGTGTTTGTGTTGTTGAACTAAATCAAGAGTAGCAGCGATGCTCTCTCGCAGGGGAGGGACAGGCAGGGAGAGAGAACCCATGTTTTAAAGATGTCAGTGAACGTGTGATGAAAGCTCGGCATAATGAGGCTCAAAGACCTTGTTCTTACCTCCAGAGTATAAAGGCAAAAAAAAATAAAAAATGGCTGGGCTGGCAGAGCCGGGGACGACATGGAGCTTCACAGATTGACAAAGATGCAGACTGATGAGACGCCTTTGAAATGGAAATTAAACGCGTGATTTAGTGACATTTTTACTCATTAATGAAGGGCTTGGTGGCCTGCCATTATAAAGAAACACTCATTAATTGATAAAGAAGGAACAAAGCTGGAAACGGAGCCCAAAAGTATCAAAAGTGTAACTCAGCTTTAGGGGATAATTCTGCCTCACAACAACTGGGTCTTATTTTTTATGGCATGTGAAAACATTCGACTTCATTGTACTGGGAAAGTGGCAAAATCAGCACGAGGACCCAAAACACTTAAGTTCATGTTGGATAAATGTGCAGCCATCGTCTTAAAGGAAAGATGTAAAGTACGACCTGAGATCATTTCCTGTTGCTGAGAGGTGATTGATAAGTCCGTGGCCTGACAGTTTCTTGTTTCATGCACATGCAGTTTAACTCTCTGAGCGATTCTGCAGACAGTTTGACGTTAAAAACTTGTGTGGTGTTTGCATTTCGGGTTGTGACCACATGAGGATGTTTGGAGGGAGCTCACTGTAAGAAACACAATTACAGGAACACAGTGTGTGAGCACGGCAGGATGAAGGATGAAACTTCATTTCATTGGTCGATAATGTCCTCAGACTGTCAGCATTAGTTCTCTCTCACACACGCATTTGTACACCTGTGCACAGACAGGTGTGTTCAGGGAAATATTTTGAATGTCTGTGATTTGGTTAAGCCTTTGTCAGCCACTTCACACACTCATGGACTTTTCAGAATTGCATTTGTAGGAAACTGTGGACGAGTAAAATGAGACATTTCCAGTCAAAGAGGGAAATTATTTGACAGCTCATCTTTGTTTTCCAAGATCATCTGACTGAATTTATGCTTTCGTCCACAAACCTCAACAAATAACTTCAAGACTTCAAACTCAATCTCACTGATAGAAGAGAAAACTAGAAAAATAGGAGCCACTCTTTCATAAAGCGGGCTCATGTTTAAGTTTCTGTGGCTGGTTTGTGAATTATGCAGAGGTCTCTGGAGGAGCGAGGAGCAGCAATTTGACTGGAAAGCTTCACACTGGAGAAGTCGGAACGCAACACGTCAGCTTCTTCTCTGACACTGAAACTGCGTCGCATGTTTCTGCTGCTTCACGGCAGGAACAGAAGAGCAGAACATGGTGGGTACTTTTCTGTCCCGTGAAGTGGAGGTGAGGACGACATGAGGGGCGGAGAGGCACACAGGGTGGATGCATGTTTTAAAGATGTCAGCCAACATGTGATGAAAGCTGCATGTAACGAGGTTAAAAGACCTTGTTCTTACCTCCAGAGTATAAAAAGGATGAGTTAGTGAGAAAAAAGAGACGGTGGAGCCGAGCAGAGGACGCCACGGCGTTTAAAGCACTGACATGGATGCAGAGTGACGGGACACTTTTGAAATGGAAATACAGCCAGTGATTTAGTGACATTTCTCCTTTTCATGTAGAACTTGGTGGCCTGCCATGATGAAGAAATCCAGCATTAATTGTTCATAAGAGAATATCAATGCAGGACGACCGGCGTGCTCGCTGCTCCACTTCTTGACATGTTCCTCTTCAATATTTGAACAAAGCCGCAGTGATTCTCTCTCTCTGTTTCATTATGAGGACAATCCCGACTGCTTCTGTGGTCAGAGCGACGCCTCTGGTCACATGATCTGTCCAGTTTCCATCCACTTCCTGTCCTTCAGAGGGACGCCGGCTGTGCTCACTGCAACCCTCATACAGTCATATTGATGTAAATGCTGAAGACCGACCACACTTACCAGAGTTTGGATTTTGAGGCCCTTTCAAAATAAGAGTTCCATTATGAACTAAGGCAGAAGTCAGTCAGTTTTTAGGTCGGCTTGATTCTTGTAGCTTTGACATGGTCATTATGATGAGTAATGTGAGTTCTGATGAACTGATTAATGCTTATAAAGTCATTTTAAAGCCAAACTGACAAATGTTGGACAGTTTCAGATTCTTAAATGTAAGAATTCATTCATTTTCCTTCTTTGACCTTAAAGTAAACTGAATGTCTTTTCGGTTTTAGACTTTTGGACAGAAGTCGTCTTGTGTTGCAGGATGGTTCGATGGACATTTTTTACAGTTTCCTGCTGTTTATGGACCAAATGATTACCATTATTGTAACTGAAGCTGGTTCCCACTGTTGAGTTCTGATGCTCGAACTATTCAGGATTTTTAAAATCTTGGTGTTATCCAGCGAACTAGCCCTTTTTTCAATAGTTGTTGTTGTTGTTTTTTTAATGTTGTTGATAGGACAGCTGAAGAAGTGGACAGGAAATAGGGGAGGAAGGGAATTACATGCAGCAAAGGGCAGCAGAGGGGAATCGAACCTGTGGCCACTGCAGCGCTCCCCTGCTTGTTCATAGTTTTAAGTAAAAAAAAAAAAGATACGTCACCAGCAGAGGACGTTGCACCTGGGCAGCAACCTGTAAAACCTGACACGCCCACTTTGGAGCCAAGTTCAGGTGGAGAAAAACGTGCAGAAAGTTCCAGATGGGAACCAACGTTTCAGATGCTGAACGTGTTTCATTTTAAAATACGTCCAATGTTGTTGGACAAAAGCTTCTGTACTTCCTGTCAGGGTTAACGGCAATACAACAGGACAAGAAGTCCTTTCTCACTCAGACACACATGCTGTATTAATTTCCAGTATGAAGTTTTGATATTGGTGCTTTTTCAGTCCAAATTAAAACTTGATTCTACAGAGATTTCAGCTTTGTCCTGTAATCGGTTGTTTTTTTTTTAAAATCTCTGATGCTGTCTGAAGAAACCAGATCATCATTCAGTGTCTGAAAATACAAAAGGAACAGATTTGATTGGATCTTTATGGTTTGGGATAAGGCTTGTTTTACATAACTCCTCCTCCTTACACTGTATATTTATTAAAGGCCATTTTCAGGATCAGGTGCTGAGTTTTTATTTATTTTTAAATCTGCTCTCACCGAAAGAGTCGCTCCATAACTCTTCCTCCCTATCTGCGTCCTGTGTTTTAATCGGAAATAAACAAGAAGCTGCGACTCACAGCCGCCTCACGCTCCCGTCCTGACCAATCAGATACCAGAGAGGAGGCCCGAGCCTCGGGGCCGAACAGCACATCCGCCTGCCACTGAGTGGAGACAGAGCTATTACTTATGGCAGTAATATGCATTATTATTCCTGTTGCCGGCTGCTGATAAGTGAATATGCAGCATGAGGCGGACGGGACGAGGCCCCTGATCCTGAGAGCGTTTCCTCCAACAAAGCAGGCGACTGTTGCAGCCTGCGTCACTGTCAGCGCGTTGTTTACTGTGGGCTGCAGAGCCCCTGTCAGCCCAGCCATGCCCACCTCTGAGCCTGAGCAGCCCGCCCTGTTTTATATTCCCGTCCCGCGTTATTTATTTAGAACAATTTCCTCTCTATCAAAGCACATGGCTAATGCCGAGTTTTAATATGTTATTTACACATAAAAACAAGCTATT
Organism: Naso thynnoides; assembly: GCA_029783665.1. NCBI lineage: Eukaryota > Metazoa > Chordata > Actinopteri > Acanthuriformes > Acanthuridae > Naso > Naso thynnoides. The sequence goes on along the minus strand of JAQLOL010000017.1, from coordinate 640,379 downwards.
TACAGCCGCGTATGTGTGCAGAAGGGAGGAAAATGAATGGGCCCCTGCGCCCCTCTCCGATCTGTTATATCACAGTTTAACAATCTGGATTGCTAATAGAACCATTTATCATGGAGCGGTCATTTATTTTATGTGAGCAGCCCAGGTCTCGTTCCCAGAGGCCTATGGAAATGGGGTGCGCATATAATGAAGCTCAAGTGCGAGTCACTTTGTTTAAAAAGTGGATCCGCCGCGCTCCGAGTCAATTAGAATGGACCCAGGTGCTCCAGACGCTCCTATCTGCTCCTGTCTGATGATGGAGCCTCCTCCCCCTCGTCCTCCTGCTCCGTCCACCCCGAGACGCGCTCCGACCTCCTGCAGGAGATTTATTTTTTACAGAGTGAAGGAAACAGCCTCTCAAATAAATAAAAGTCTGGCGCGGTGACTCCTGGACCCTGTGCCGTGTTATTTAGAGAGAGTCGGCCCTGGCAGCGGCTCGCTCCCGGGCTGGAGGCGCCTCTCCTGCTCTGGCGGAGCCCGGGACTCTGCTGCCCCGTTAATAGATTCAAATGAGCGCCTGTATTTCGTGTGACAGCGCGCATCTGTCTGCTCACACAGGCCTGGCCTCAGCGCTCAGATTAACGCCGTCTCAGGGACCTTTATCATTTCAGACCCGTGCGTAATAACCAGAGGTATTCACAGTGAAAATATCAGAGAGAAACGCAGCAAAGTGACAAAGAATCCGCCGACTGTTATTGATGAATGTGTCCACGTCTCCACTGCCGGGCCGCTGAGAATTAAAGTCGCCGTTTATTAGGGGGGGGGGGAATTTCCCGCTGTTTATATACATAAAAGTCCAGAGACATTTGTTTAAGGCTTCATGGAAATCTGATTTTCAGTCAGATTGGGTAAATTCAGAGTTATTGCCTTTTCAAAAATCCATTCTCCAGGAAATGGATCACAAATAGACTTGATCCTGATTGGCTCCTCGTACTACAGAGCAGTTAGCAGAGGATGTGCACCTTTAAAAGCAGATCAGACATGAATACATGGAGAAAACAAATCCTGCAATAAGGTCAGTTAGTAGCTGTTTTGGTGCTTTCGACCCTATCAGATGACCTTCATCAGCAGCTCTCTGTACAATGTGAAGAATCAACTCAGAGGTGACGTCAGAAAAAATAACCCTGAGCAAATCCTTGAAACTCCCACTGATGAAGATCATGTGGTACGATGGAAAGCTCCAGCACAGCTACTAAACAGGATGTGGGGATTTATTTCCCTAAAATACCATGAAGTGTATTCTGAACCTGCCCCGGAGGAATTTAAAAAACAAACTTGAAATCCTTCACTGATGCAGATCACTGGGAGACGCCGCTTTGTGTTCGAGCTCGCCAGACGTTTTTCTCTCCTCCGTCTGTGTCGCCAAACTAGGCCACGGGAAACGAGCGGGCGCTGCTAATGATTTGATGAACTGGCTTTGGTGGCTCATGACATACATCTTGCTGAGAGTGAGTTTGTCATTGGAGAGGGAGATTGATGCGCCGCGCTCACTGCGTCCCCCCTCTGCTCCCCCCCTCTGTCCGTCCCTGAAGCCTCCCAGGTCTTTCTGCTGAGTGCGGCCGGTCCACAGGGAGGAACCCCGAGTACTTAGCACCTCCCAGGCTGCCCCCGGAGCACAGAGAGAGGGGGGATGGAGGGGGAGGCCGAGTGAAACCGGCTAAACAGGCAAGACATCTCTCAGGATAGAAGAAAAGATTTTCCACCTCCACGACTTTTACATGAAATTTAGATTAAACAATGGAGGAAAAGCAGCAGAGCTGCGGCTTCATGTGAGGCTGTGGGACTAATCATCACCTGTAAAACACAGACGAGCTGCTGATAAGCAGCAGGGGAACATGTTCCCCGTGCTTTGACTGGTGTTACCGGTCCTGTGTATTTTCTGTGTGTCGGGTGCATTCCGGCAGTGTGCCTGACAGTAACATCAGCCTGTGAGGGGCTTCGGATTAAAGCAAATAGCAACATCTTCCTCCGCTCTCATCCAGCCGGGGAGTCAAACTGCAGCTGAGGACCTGCTGACTGAACGTCCCTGCAGAAACAATGGGATTAGCTTGATTGTGATAAATCCTGAGCTGTGGACAAAAGCCCCTCGGTTAGATGAATGGAGACGGGCCTGGCTGAGTAAATAGTGTTTTAAGAGAGGTGAGTCAGTGATAAGGACGGATTTCTTTATCTGGTGGTGAAGTGGGGGCTGCTGGACAGTGAGTAATTGATGGTGGCCCCCGTTGGAAACTAGTGAGCTGCACAGAGAGCACTGAGGGGGTCAGGCACGCTGGCAGAGAAAAATGCACCCGAAAAAGGCTCAGCATCCACCTCCTACTCCAAAAGGACGGCCACTAATCTTCCTGAGAAGACGAAGAAGAGGGGGCGGCGGTTCTTTTCTCTTTTTCTTGCCTCTGTGCAGTTTAAATGAGGCCCTGCCCGGGGAGGCCTCCGAGAGGCAGGAGCAGAAAAACAGCCTCCTGACATTAACACGGACTGACTAACACACAAAACACGTTTCACACACACAAACTGAGCGTTTCACAGCTGTGCCGCAGAAAAACAACCAGAGTTTATGGTCTTACACAGCAGAGCTGATCTGAGAGATTGCATCGTGAATTATATTTGGATTTTTAAAACACTTTTATTATCACTGCGATCTACATCAGCTAATAAGACCGTGAGTGAGGAGACTGGAGATTACTGTGCTGTCTGTGAAGACGCCTTAACGTGGTCTGTCAGTCAGCAGAAACAGGAAACGCTTTATGGCCCACAGACCGGAAGAGACGATTTGTTGTCTACGAACGAGATCGAGCCGCAGTTCTCTTTTTTACTCTCTATGGTCAGAAGTGGGAGAATTTTTTTCTTTAGATAGTTTTAATATTTTGTGTTTATGGTCAAACTGGTTTTGTGCAGAAATGTGAAAAGAGCTTTACAACAGGAAGCAGTACCACTTTTGCCCACATGTGGCGCTGCAGTTCCTGTGAGGGGGTTTGAAATTTAAATTTGCACTCTTTAGCCTTAGACGACTTCAGCCAGGGGTCTGTCCTGCCGAGCTGCAGGCTGTGATTAATCGATGCAGTTGTAGCATTGATGCTCCGCTCACACAGCCACCCGACTCCAACCTCGATCCTTTCTGCTAACGTGGAGGGGGCGGAGTTTATGAGCTATACAGCAGCCCGACGCCAGGGGGCGTTCAAAATGTTTTGGCTTCACTTTAAAGAAGCTGCCACGTCCTCCGTCCAGGCAGTAACTGAGTGTAGCTCAGTGCGAGCTGAAGCCTGGTGTTTAGCAGCGTGTGGCCCATGCGTGCAGCTCCTGTGCGTGGCCCCTGTGCGCGGCCCCTGTGCGCGGCCCCTCTTCAGGGCAGTTCTCCAGTCGTTACAGTGACTCTCGGGATTTCTGTTTCCACACGAGGCTCCATGTGATCTGCTGCACACACAATCATCTGGACTAATGGGATTTTTGTGCACACGCACATTTCTGCGGCTCTTTGTAAACATTTAGCTTGATGACTTTCCAAGATGCCCTCGTCCCGTTTTATCTGAAGTTTCACTCGGGGGAAACGCTGGTCTGAGGGGCTGCGAGATTACACGAACTTAGTGAAAACACAAATGTTTGTTCTTGTGTTCAGTCTATTTTTAGATGACTGTAGATTAGGGGATAAAAATCAGCTTCTCTGCCCACGGTTGCTCTTCACTTCAGAGCTGTTTTCAGCCTCGAAAAGAGTCATTAAGGAAACTTAAAAACAAGCCCTACATACTTCAGGCGTCCAACATACAGTTAGTCAAGCTGAAAGCACACAGTGAATCCCTTATGAAGCTCAGCAGCATGTGAGGGGCCAAAATGTGGATTTTTTTTTTCGCACATTTTAATCCAAATCACCTCACAAGTGCTCATAAATGGGTTTATTTTCACTCAGCAGAGTAAAACACTAAACTTTGGGCGTTTTAATTTGCTGTTTTTCACATAAATTCACATTTCTGGAACACAAAGTAGTGCAAAGACATTCGGAAAGATCATGTGCATTTCATGTGAAGCTGTGCAGGTAGGTAGTTCAGCCCACTGGCCAGAATAAAGTTTTTGTGTATTTTCCTGCTGTTTGCGAAGCCAAAACTGGGTTTTTAAAACCAGAACTTCTTCTTTTTCTCAGTCGAATCAGACCTTGAAAAAAAAAAGTCGCCAGTATAACATGTTGTCATTCCATGTATCAGAGGCGGCAGAAAAGTATGAAAACACTTATTCTTCTGGGCTTCACAGTTATTAGTGTACCTGCTTTTTATTTATATCAACAAGAAAACCAAACTCCAGATGTGGAGAGAGTTTGCATCCTTTGCTGATGAGCTGATGACCTCTTTTGTTAGTTTGTTCCTGTAAACGTGTCGGCTCGGCTCGGTGTTACAGTGTTTTACGTCCCTCTGCTCATCAAAGGGACATTTCTCTGCCTTTCAGTGAGTGCGGCTGCTTGACTGAAGTTGTCCCAGCACTGATGTTTGCAACCTCAAGCTTCAGGCAACGTCTGCAGACATCGACCTCTCAGAGCCAGTAAAGTTTGCTTGCACTGATTCCAAAAACAACAGGCTGCATTCCTGGAGATTTACAGCTGTGAGGAGTGAGCAGTTGGGAGTGATGTGTCGATGTCTTAGAGGATTAAGATCCAAACTCCCCCATCTCTCATTTTTCTTTTAGCTGTCCCTCCTGTCCTCGTCTACCAGACTGAAAATGAGTTCTCCACCTCCTGTGGGGTCACCTCAGAGGTCTGAGGTCTGTCTGGGTTCAGCATGAAGACAGTCACACCAGCAGCATCAAAGTTTCAGTTCAGAAACCACAAGTCCTGGTTTCCTTCTGAGCCCCTTATTTGTTTCAGCAGATTACATTCACTCTGTCGGTACGACTCATCAAACTGTCGTAAGCAGCAGTTTTTAGGTAAAGACATCCACCTGAGATGCTTTCATGAATCACACAGAGCTCCAAGCAGATGACTGACATGTCTTTACTCATTAAACACGGCGGCCGTTTCGCATCAGACTGAACGTGTAGTCTGCAGAAGCTTTCAATCAATTCTTCCTCATCACATGGACATAGAAGAGAGCAAATCTCCAGAACAGCTACTGTGAGTTTAGAAAACTTTGTAAAACTAGTAACTGCGTGTATTTCAGGACCTCAGAATGTTCCCACACTGACCCATCTCGTGTGAAGGCGTCAGACTCTGCAGGTAAAATAAAAACATGGTGAGGAGCCGCGAAGCTGCTCTGATGGTTTTTCTTTATTTGTTGTTCTGGAGCAGAAACATGAAGCTGAAAACATCTGAAGACACGGAGGAGCTTCCCTAAACAAAATAAACACAGTGAGGGGGGAGGGGGAGGAGCAGAGGAGTGGGGGGGTGAACTGTAGTTTCTTATACAAACAGGTCAGAAGGGGGCGGGGCTGACAAAGGCGTTACGAGCTCAGACACGTGCACGAGTGAGAATGAAAACACTGCACATGTGGACCTGCTGTGTGTGTGTGTGCGTGTGTGTGTTATGTTAACTCGTGACCCGTTGAGCAAACACAGCGATCAGTGTATGTGTCACTGTGGAGGCCATGTTGCATTGAGCTCAGGGATCAGAGTGTGTTTAAGCAAACGGCTAACATAAACGGGCAGATGTGTGTTTACAGCAACACTGCAGCTGTTAGAAAATGAGCTTCAAATCTCAGCAGCTGGAAATGTTTTGGTCAAATGATGTTGTAACAGAGGAATCATCGTGTTTTTAGTGATTGGTCGGTTTCGTTTCGTCAGTGAGGTCATTTCAGGTCTTGATTCAAACTTCTTTACTGTGAGAAAATGCTGACACGCTCCCTGCAGCATTTGAGTGTGCAGTCTTTACGTCTCAGATTTTGCATTTTTGCAGCAGTCTCACAGAGAACAACCTTAAATTTTGTCCCAACCGTTATAACAAACTCACATATTTGAGCTGCAGAGATCATTATATGGGTGCAAACTGACGTGAGCTGTAAGATCAAAAAAACTTGTTACTTCTCACACTGAAGAGCTCACTGGTGGACTCGGGAAAGAAATGTTAGGAAAGTGCCCTCTTGGAGGCTTCTATGGCAGATAAAACACGACGCTGTCGCCCTTCTAGTGGACAAAATGTGGCAGAGTGCTGATGACTTTTTGCACGCTGGTGCTCAACTGCACAGTGCCCTTTTTACTGTTTTTGCCCCAGCCGCTCAAACATTCAGTCCGCCAGTGTTGCGGCTCGTGGCCATGTTTCTGACCTGTGAGGAGACGAACGCCGTGGCAACAGGCTCGATGTATACATGTGCTGCTGATCTGAAGACCTGATCTGTGCTTCCAACTGCCGCAACACAACCTGCAGCAAAAAGCTTGAAACAACGATGCTCCAGCAGCAGATTGTGTCCTCTGAAATACGTCCAAGCTGCTTTTCGGTGCCAAAATCTCACATCCTGACTTATTTTAAGCTGCAGGTTGTTGGGACTCACTCCTCTCCTCAAAGCCAAAGCTCTGAAACAGAAACACTCTCCAGACAAATTAAATTCTTCTGGGGTTTTAGCAGCTCGTTTGTTCTGACCTGCACAACCGCAGTCAGAGGGGCCACCGAGGAAAGTAAGTGTGGGGAAGTAAAGGAACCGTTTCTGTCGTGTCACAGAGACATTTTTTGTCTTTGTCTCTCTGCCAGCTGATGGAAATCCCCCAGCAGCGTCTGACCGCTCAGCACAAACACCGACCACATGAAGCTAAACAGGAGGAAAAAGACCCTCCACGTTTCATCACTTCAGCTCCAGTCACTGCAGTTCTTATCAACAAACCTGAGCAACTTGTGCATTTGCTGGGACTTTTTTCAGCAGCGGAAGGATCCACGTTGGTGCTCCAATGAGTGTTTGGGTTCAGCAGGACGGTGTGTGTGTGTGATTGAGTCAACATAAACTAAACTGAAATTTGGAGAGTTTTGTAGATTTTTGCTTCATGTTTACGGACTTATGTGCTCAGTATCTCTACAATCGCAGCAACCAGCCAAGAATGAATTCATCTGTTTTTCACCTCAAACTATGTTTTTATATATTTCTGAAGCCAAACATTACAGGCTGAGGCAGTGACAGGCCTCTGATCTCTTTACTGAGTTACAGTGAAATGACAAGAGGCGAGCTAATTGCCTGTGAGTATTGCAGAAAGCAGCTGGAGATTAGCAATAACAGCTAATTAGCTCGGCTGCAGTTGAAATCAAAGCTTGCACATGAGGATAAACACGCAGTCTGGTGTTTGTCTGGCGATTATAAATCTTTATGAAGCACCAGGTTGTCACGTTCATGGATTTTAAAAGCCCCGGTCTGAGCAGGAGCGAGACGTGTTGTGTTTCACAAACTTTCCCCCTAAACACCAAAGCCACGCCTGCATCAGCAGTGGCCCATAGCAGCTGTTAAAACTCTGTAAATGTGAGTCCGCTCTTTTCTGAAGCTGCGCTGAGGAGTTTTTTCCCCCATAAACACGGTGAAGTAAGTGGTTCCCTATTAGCCAGCCTCATGCTCGACACGCAGACAGCCAATGAAACTGATTAGAGCCTCAATAAAAGAGCTTTTGTCTGAGCAGGAAATCAGCTTTGACACTTTGGAGTGATGCCTGAACGCATCACGCATCACGCTCAGAAGGATTAGGTTCACGCTCAGAGGGAAGATTCTGATGAAGACGCCTAAATTAAAAACATCAAGAGTGATCCTTAGAATTAAACCTGCAAGGCGATAATCCGTGATAACATTAATTTGAGATCAGTTGTTGAGTAAGCTTGAGGTCCAAAGGTCGGCGAATGCGACACATGAACGTCACAGAATAACACGTACAGTGAACAGAGTGCTGGGATGGACAGAAGTTCCTCCTCGCAGAAAACTTGTCTAACCTTGGCGTCTGATCCTTTCATTCCTTTTTCTGGTTTATTTTTCTGCATTGTGACTCATCCCTCTCCAAGCCGCCCTACGTTGCCGTGGCGACTTCCCCGTCCGCCCTCGCAGGCTCCGACAACACTGAACCCACACAGGGTCACGGTGCAGCATCTCCTCCCTCCACGCCTGACTGACGGATTTGCTCTTTGTACTTCTACAAAGGCGCTCCACCTTCCACAAAATCTTCCCATCATCTGACTCCCCTCAAGACGAGCTCTTCATCACTCAGAGAGGATTCTGGGAAAATGTCATCATCTGAACCCTCTGCCACAGATCAGATCACGCAACTTTAAGAATAATTTGCAGCTTTAATTGTTGCCTGTGAGGCCTTTCTGAGTAACTCTTGGAGACCAAAACAGTTATTTTTTGAACTTTGTCTTTTTTTTAAGCAGCTAAATGCAATTTAAACCATGAAGCTTTTTGTGCTGACACCTGAACAGACTTGAACCGCAGACACATCAAATGTTAATATGAAAAAGGTAAAGTTTCAGCATTATTTCCAGGCATTTGGTTTGAATACAGACACATTTCTCGCCTGCGTGCGCGAGCATCTGGAGTAAAGTGTGTGAAAACATTTCAAGTTAAATCTGCTCATAACTGCTCTTTCTCAGAATTCAATCTGCGTCCACCTGCAGCTTGTGAAGCATCAGGACGCAGCAGGAAGCAGCGGCGGGCTGCAGGATAATGTATGTAAACCGTCTGGATGTGGGCGTAATGACACATTTCTCACTGACGGGGAAACTCGATCACAGCTGACAGTCTGCTGGGCCTCGTTCAGAAAACACGAGCCTCAGTGACGTGGAGGAGCGACAGGAGCCCTCGGCGGGCGGCCTCACGCCTCCGCTCGCACTCAGCCGGGCTGTCAGAGGAAGGAGGCCTCCCCTCTTTCAACAATCCCCTCAGCAGAGCTCTCCTTTCCTAATCAAGGGCTTCCCCTCGCTCTCCCTCCAAATTGCAGGAAAGATGGCTGCAGCCGCTGAGCTTTCGGCTGTCAGGAGGATCAGCCAGTGGGCTGAAGTGAGTGATGAAGGACGAGCATCATTCAGAGACAGAGCAGTGTTTGTCTGAGCCACTGCTTCAGAAACTCACTGCTCATGTTTTATGTTGTTGGCACTGAGTGCGGCACTAACTCGCCTACATTACGGACACATATTCAGCCTTTCATTCCTGTCATTACTGTACACTTGAGAGAAGAGGAACAAAGGGAGGTTTTCTTTTAATTATGGGTCAGTATGTTATAAATTTTGCATCTTGGTAAAGAAATCTCATAATTTAACATCCTTCCCTCTTTATTTTCTCATTTGTACATTTTAACAGATACAAATGATAAAACAGAGAAAAGAAATTGCTTTCTTTCAGCCTTGACGTGTGTTTTTACTCTTTGCTGTGCTAACGCTGGTGTGCTGCTCGGTCAGGAGCTCTTTTAGACTAATTATTGTCCTGATGTGCTTTGTCTTGTAACCGTTGGTGGTGTTTGCGCGAGCTAATTAGCCACCAAACCAGGCCAAGCAAGGACTGAAAGAAGGTCAGGGAATATGCAGATCAGTCTCTTTCCTAATAAGTCGAGTCACAGAAACTCGTTAGACTTTAGAGATGAATCTCCGTAACGATGCTTCATGGACACAGTTTGTTTTTTCTGCTCAGCATTATGAGGAAAGCTGCTACATATTTATTGTTTTGTCCCATTTTGTTTGATTCCTGCACAGTTTGGACTCTAAAACATGACTGTTTTTCCTGCCTCTCTTCCTCTGCTTTGTTCTGATTGGCTGAGACATTTCGAGGTGCGAGTCAGTGTTGCACGGAGCGCCGTGCTCTCATTGTGTGCTGCGGCCTCTTCTTCTTCCTCTCTCCTCAGAGAAGCACTTTATCATTACACAGTGGCTGTTTGCCGGGCTTTGTGGCTCTCGCCGTCCCCATTCAGCGGCTGAATTGTGCGGGTCAGAGGTGGCCCGCTTGGGATGAGAAGCGGGGGGGGGGGGCTTGAACAAAGTCTCAGATCCCGATGACTCTGCAGAGGATCCAGATGTGCGTGGCTGCTGAGAGGAAGAGGAGGTGAACAGCAGTGTTTCTCTCAGAAATCCTGATTTTTGTGTCCTGACAAAATGTTTAATCGAGTCCACTTTGTTTAAACTGCTCTGTTCCTCATAAAAGTTTCTGTCTTTGCTCCTCCATGTTGCAGCAGCCGCCTTCGCTCACAAACAAACTGCTTCATGACAGCCAGATTTACATGAAGTGTAACAACGGACACATAAAAGCTGTTTTCTTTGCTGGTTATGATGACGTTTAGCTTCGTGTGTTTAGTTCTTCTCTCTTTTTCCTCTTGGTGCAGCTTCATCAGGTCGCTGCCGTCCAGAAAACTGAACACACACACACTAACATGTTCGATTCCCTTAGTTCGAAACGTCTGTGGTTTAAAGTTTAAGTGAAAATGAGCCAACCGAATTTTTTCCACAAGAGTCTGATGAGGAGCTGGAGTTTCTTCAGTCAGATGATCTTTGAATGAAACTTTAACCTTGAGTGTTTAAACTTCCTCTGAAGCAGCTTTATGTCCAGTCACACAAAAACAAATTGTCTTTGAGGAAGACTCTGAACCATCTTCTTCTCCACCGTTGCACGTCTGTGAAGGCTGATTGATAATTTCATGGCCTGAAGCAGAAGTAGATGAATCATACAGCTCTTGTTACGTGCACGAGCAGATTATGTGGAGTGTTTGAAGTTAAAACGTTTGTTGTGGGCCCCGTTTTGAGGAATTACATGTTTCAAGTCTGTGCTGTCTTTCTAAGGACTAGCTGACACTTACATGGGTATTTTTTTAAAACTAAATTTTTTCCTCAAGTTCTGTTCAAATAAACCTCGATCCAGTAACATGTGAGTAACATGTCGATGTGTAGGTCCAGGATATTTTTTAAGGCGGAGCTCCTGTCGATAACTCCTGAACAAAGTAATGCTGGACTCAGCAGATGTCTCTGTGCGCCAGTGAAGAGGTGGAGCTATACTTGATTAAACTGATGACTTGTCAATAGTCCAAGCAATGCGAACGACACTCACAGCAACGGTACATGTCCGCCACGATGTTTTTAGCTTCACATTAGTTGACAGAAAGCCACAACTGGCATGTGCAAAGTGAGGTGGGACACAATTGTTTATTAAATGTTACATTTGACACACAAACGGATAAACAGCAGAGTTTTAAAAACAAAAACAAAAAACACTTATTATTTGACAGATCGCTCTTCATGGTGACATCAAACGAAACCGAATGTGGTTTTTCACCATTTTTCATTTATTTTGCCATTTTTTCAACATTGCATAATTTAAATAAAAGTGCTTTAGTCTCAGTTTTCAAAGAAAAAATAAATCTTTAACAAAATCACAATTACCTTTTGCTTTGGCCCTGTCATTGGCAAACTTGTTGCCTTTTCAAATATGTCAGCCATGGATGGTGTTATACATGTATCCAGGGAAAATATTTATTTCACAAGGATTTATTAGTTAATAATGCATGACACATTTTAATTAATATTACACATTGAACAGTTAATGTAAAACAATGAGTTGAAAGAAAACTGTTCATTTCATTTGAAATTTGGTAAGTGAATTACAAGTGCAGTGAATAGTTTAGAAGGTAGATGTTCTGAGTTAACTGTTAGGTCTGAGTGGACTTCATTACCCATGATGCAGCTCTGAGCAGAGGAGGAAAAGAGGTTTTTCTTTCCTGTTTACTTCAGACTCACTCCCGTACTCTGGCTACTGTTTGCAGCCGAGTTGTATGTGTACAAACGTGTCTATACTTCGACACATGCGTGTGCAGACTATATATCCACAGGTTGCGGTTCGAGCGTGCCATCAAAAACACTATCGCTCAGTAAAACTTATTCAGCCTTTTAACTTGTTCGGCTGAACACCAAAAGGGCTGTTTTTACCATTTTCAGTCAAATCATTTCGGCTGGCTGAACATTTGGTGCATCTGAGAGTGGACAAAAGGACCCGACGCATAAAAGACACGAGCTGTGTTTTTACAAACACCCATGCATGTGTGGACAGGTGCTAAAACTGAATCCTTCTCATGTGGACCATGAGCTGTATTTCTAAAAGACATTTTGGAGAAATTTTGGGACGTGATAAAAGGTTGGAACATGTTCTCGGGACCTTGTTTTGGGCCCGGCAGCTGATTTGGGATGTGACGTGTATCTACAGTGAACCGTGAGTCCAGTCTCAGTGTTGCTGAGGGGCCCAAGCAAAGAGAAACACACCACTTCTTAGATTCCTTCAGCCTGTTTTAGACAACTCTGGAGATACAGCGCCACCTAAAGGCTGTTTCTCATCTCACGGTTTCCTCATTGGTGCACACAGGTCCGGCTGAAGCAGAGCTGCTCGTGCCTCACAGCGTGTAATCACACCTACAGCCAACTTTTCTGAACCTCAGTGGCAAAGTTTGTGTTTATGAGACGCTTCGGTTCACTCTGCTCGATTACAAGCTAACGGGGCCCTGCAAGCTAAACGCATTGAATTCCTGAGCAGCTTGTTTATGCCAGTGTTCATGTGACGTGTCATCGCACCGCCGCTGAGAGTCTGTTTGTGGAGGACGTCAAAACAAATCAGAGATCGAATCTTGTAATTTCAAAGTGCAAAGTGGTGTGATTCCCCCTCTGTGGTGTTCAAGGCAAAGCTGAGAGGGATCATCACGCTCTGCTCCTCATCTCTTTCCTGGAAACCTTTTTGTTTTTAAGATGTTTCCTGATGAACAAGAGTTTTATTGCGGCCTTAAAAAATGAGAAACAGGAATAAAGTGTTCCGTTTTAAAGTTCTGAAAGCCTTCTGACCTGTGCACCACTGCGGTTTGTGTGAGTCTGGCCTCAGAGAGAAACTCAGCAGTGGGAAAGTGTTAATCTGGATTAGAAAGTCAATTCCCTTTAGGTTTGTCTTCTTTTCTCTATTGTTTTCTCTCAAGTCGTCTCCCACATGCTTTTCTTCACGAGAGAGAAAGGAGAGTTATTGTTGAGGAGAGGTCATTTTGAAGTGTGTGTGTGTGTGTGTGTGTGTGTGTGTGAAGAGGGTTTGTGTGGAGGCAGGAGGCTTTGAAGACAAAGGTCATGTGAGTGACGGAGGAGCCGTGCGACCACGTGATTTTCCTGCCACAGCAGCATCAGTTTGCTTCATTTGTATAGCTTTAGTTTAATTCCTAGATTTACTCACAAATTAGATTTTTTTAAAGCATGAAGCTTTCAAAAAAAACTCAAATCTTTCTCAGCGTGATGATGAAGGACGAGCCAACAAGGGGATTGGTGCAGTTGTTGTGAATTTTTGTTTCTTGTCTGCTAAAATGATTCAGATTTAGAGAAGAGTGTGTTCTGTTAGTCACCTTCACCTCTGCAGAGATCATTTCTCATTTTCTCAGCTTTCCCACCCGGTCAGAGATTTGAAAGTAAGCTTCTACAGACTTCCTGCCGCGCCCTCCGTGTGTCTGTTTGAAAACATTTATTCGAGCTGAAGAGGTCCGACCATCTTTAGAGGAAGTCGGGCAGGGGCCCGTGCTCCATCATGCACAGCAGCGAAATGTCAAACAAACACGCCAACAGTGAAAAAAAGCTGGCGAGGACAGCAGAGCCACGAGAGCAGCCAGGTCAAAAAATAAAGACACTTCTGCTTCAGCAGATTGTGTCGGGCGTGCAGCGGAGCGTTTATCGACACGGGAGGCTGCTGAGTGCTGACGCGACAGCACGGACTCGATCTATTTTGGTAGATCCAACTGGAGGTCTGGGCCTCCTCGGGGAGGATCTGGGGATTGGTGAGGTGAGCGGCGTGAAGCAGAAAAAGACGTCTTTTGCTTCCACCTGCGAGACATTTATCATGGCGACGAGGAAGAGGTGCATCACTCAAAACATTCCCCTGTGTTCCCGCCTCCCTCCCCCAACATGTGCGTGTGCAGAGGCCTCCGGCTCATTAAGACATCACAACAAGAAGCTTACAGAGCGAATGTGGAGAACTCTGCTCACCTTCCTTCCTCGTTTTGGAGAAAAACTAGGTCTTTGTTTCGTTTACAGATGGAGTAATTTCCCATTCAGCTGCTCGATGAGTCCGAGGCGACGCATAATCCCAGGCGCCCCCCTAGCAAGGGTGCCAGCGGGGTAATATGGATGTTAGCAGGGGAGCATGGTGACAGCCCCAGAAGCCACAATTTAATTCATTGTATTTTAATTATTGCTCTCTTTCAGCAGCTACGAGGCCTTCCTGTGCCTCGACTCGACAGCGAGTCTTTATCATCGGCCCGTCCGAGAAGATAATAAACTTTTGCTTTAAGGTAATTACTTAATCTGGACAAACCTGTGTGTTAAGCAGTGCTATTAAGCGAGCAGGTGATAAATCAGGCATGCATTGGAGGTGGCTGATTACTCGACGGTGCAATCAGTCTCTGAACCCTCGCAGTCTTTTAAGTACCTAAATTGCACAAACAGCATGCTAACAACACGCCGCTCGTGGCGCGGCGAGCGGAGGGTGTCTGCACGCCTGCCTTGTTTTGTTAATGCTAGCCACAAAGCGCTCACCTTCAGCCCGGTGATGCATGGAGGTTATTAGCACGTGACCTCAGCACAGCTGTCCAAGGCTGATAAGGAACTCGCCCTCGTGGTGGTTTGCCACCCGGGCCACCTCGCTACAGCCGCGCATGGATGGATGAATGATGGACGGATGAATCAATCGATTGAATCGATTAGAAAAGTAGAAGAGAACTGACACCTTTCTTCTTCAAAGTTGTGTTTACTCTCTAGCTTTTATCTAATAATGTAAGTTTCTTACTAACATATTTTATGAACTTATTTAACCAAAGTCTCTCATGATAACATATGTTATATTTTTAGGGGACACGAGTCAAAATGACAAACAAACAGTAAACAAGAGAGAAGTGAGAACAGGATTTGGGTCAACTGACCTTTAAATAAACACAAACAACTGTTCGGCCCTCATTTATTGGCTATGTTACGCAGCTTTTGGACAGACGTCACTAAACTCTGTTACTGTTCCACAGACAGGCATTGAAACTTTGTTTTCTATTCTGTCTGATTGAAGAGAAACAGTCTGTGTGTGTCTCACTGAGCGCTGTAAGAAGAATGAACCGATGAAACAAGTTATTTCAGGTGTTTTGACTGCACATTTTTTGCATTTGACATTTAAGTAAGACTCTTAACTTATTTAAACTGCATTAAAAAGTTAACTCACAGAATCAGAAACCTAAACAAGCAGTTTAGATATCTGAACCTGACCAAACTGCTACTATTTGATAACTTAAACCACATTTTTATTATTGTTACCATGACCACAAAGGTCAATCAAGTCACCCAACTTTTTCCCGTCATTATCAACAAAAATTAATCAAATGCAATCACTGTTAAGTGACACAATATTAAAAGTCCTTGTATAAAAAGCTGTTTGCTTTACACAACATGATGACATCATGTTGACTCAGTATTGATAATTGTTTGTTTGATTGAAGCTTGTTTATAAACATTTTCCCTGCTGCGATGTCATGGCACTGACTCCACACTGTTTCCCGAAAAAAGTCCTCTGCTGCACAGGAAGTGACGCACGGTGTGTCCTGTTCTTGTTCAGTCACTCTGTGAAGAAGTCATGCAGTGAGTGTGTGTGTGTGTGTGTGTGTGTGTGTGTGTGTGTTGTGGGACTGCTCAGATCTCCAAATTCCCGCTCACAGAGCGAGCGAGACAGAAGAGACATCGGCCATCCTTTCATGTAAATAAATCTGTTTTCACATGAAGCATCTTTGCAGTC
>JAQLOL010000017.1:605699-624398 GCA_029783665.1 Naso thynnoides | reverse complement strand
GCAGTCGCTGTGAATCTGATCTGCTGCTGCTTCGGACTCTCAAGGTCACAGCCTCAGAGAGAGGACAGGCTGATAACTACTGGCCAGATGTGGAATATAAAATAATGTAGAAGAAGTGAGAGTGCCAGCTTTCACTCTCAGTGCGTCCAACAGTTTACACAGACACAAAATGCAGAGTGTCAGTAAGTGTGAGGCTGAAGGAAAGCTCAAAGCTTCAGGGTTTCTCACTTGCAGAGCATTAAGCTGCACAAAGTTTCAGAATAAGTCGTGTTAAGTTATGATATTACCGTTGCCCTCTTTGCAATTTTAGGATGACAAAACTTAAACGTAAAGTGCTGCAGCGCCGCAGGCGAAAAGTGTTTGTGCTGTGAGCGAACAGACGGAGGCTGACTATGAAAAACTGTCGCCGGTTTGCTGCAGCGCTCCAACAGACGCTAAAACAAATGTTATCAAGCAAAGACTAATAGATGGCTGGAGCCTAAGCGAGGACGCGGCGGTGCTGCCTGACGCTGCGTGCGCCCAGGGGGGATCGGGGCCCAGTGAATCAGGTAAATGTGCTTCTTGAACTCTCATGAGCGCTCGCCTTTTGTTCTTCCTGTGGCGGCAGAACAATGGAGCTGTCTCAGTGATGGAATAAGCCTGCCTGGTCAGTCCCCCCGGCCAAGACGCCAGGGCCCGGAGGAAACCTGGAGGAGCGGCCTGAGAGCTGACAGGCCAACGATGACTCCCTGAATGACTTCCTCCCAACGTGTTCAGACTGGAAGCGTCAGTCCTGCTCAACAAATCTGAGGCCTGAAACGAAGACCTGCTGTAACTGATGTGACTCAGCCAGAAACTCTGCAGCACATTTATCTAAACTTTGCCTAAAATGTGTTGACAGACACTAAAACCGAAGTTTATGTTAACATACTTGTGACTGTGAGATGTCGTTGTGTTGTTTAGCTCGCTGTGGTCAGTTTCAACAAACTTCATCGGGTTTTTGAAGTTCATCAGATTTGAGATGAAAATCTGAATTTTCTGCTTTTCTCATTTAGAACAAACGTTTTCTGTATTTTCTAAGTGTGTTTACAAGAGTTTTGTCTCCTTTTTCTCTTTATGCTTCTTTTCTTTCTTCCATCCTTCTCTGTTTTCTTCTTTCCGGTTATTCAGTTTACTTCTATTTAGTCTTTCATTCCTTCTTTTCTTTCCTTTTTGTCCTTTTAATTTGCACTTTTTTGTCCTCCTTTTTCATCCTGTCTTTTGACCTTCGTTTATTCTCTCTGTTTTTACAATGTGATTCTGTGTGATGAATAACTGTTTCGGTTGCACTGCATGCTTGTATGTAGTCTCTCTCATTTTAAAATGTGTGTACTCATTTGGGTAAACATTGTAACGGTAAACTACAACATTATGATTGTAGAGAAAAGTGTAGAAAATGTTTTAAAAAGTTTTTCTGGAAGCTCAGGAAGGAATAACCCTGAATAATTTGCATACTCTGACTCTGACCTGTACTCGAGTATTTTTCCAGCGTAGTACCGTGACGTGTACTCAAGTGTTTAAGGGTTTCTTCCTCTCCGCGCCGTGTTCTGGTGACCCAGATTTAACTGCTCTTTGTCTCTCACCTTCTCCTCCCCCATGACCCCCTCTTATAATTCACCCCCAACTGTTATGAATGGTGCATTAACTCGAGCTGCTCTTTGAATGGGGCCCTTTAGCTCACACACACACACACACACGCACACACACACACTCATATATATAGTATGTAGTGGCTCTGCTCGGCCTTCTCAGTGTATGGAGTCAGACAGAGGGTAATTATACCAAATTACAAAGGAGAATGTCTGGGGCAGAGAGGGCGGTCAGTTTGGTCACAGAGAAGGAATGAAGGAAGGAGATTGTGATACAGATAAAAATAATGAGAGGTGGAAATAATCGCTGAGATAGAAAAATTTCAAATAAAAAGGGACTGAGAGAGAAAGAGGGCAAAAGGAGATTGTGATACAAAGTCTGACTAATATAAATATTAAAAGGAATAGAGATAAATACAGACAGAAAGAGAGAGATGGCAGTAGAGATACAGAGCTAAATTTAGAGGCTGAGGTAGACAGAAAAAGGGAGATAGAAATTCTGCCAGAGATAGAGATGACCGACATAGACAGAGATGATAACGCTGTAGAGATGTACAGGCTTTAGAGATGAAGAGAGTTATTAATAGCAAAAGAAACTGACAGAGATCAGCAGAAATACACATGAAGATAAACAGAAATACAGACACTGCTGACATACATATTTATGGACATATACATATTTGAAAGAGAGAGTGACAGATACATAGACAGCAGTCGAGTTGGATAAAGAGACGAAGAGACAAATGAAAATATTAGTCAAGAAACAGAAATAGAAAGAGTTTGAAATTTAAAATGAGAGATAGAGACAGTTCTACAAACAGATACACGGAGAGATGACGACACTGAGATTAAGACTGACAGGAACAAAGACGGAGTGTCACAGAAAGAGATGGAGACAGACAGAAAAGATGGAGATAACTGAGACAGAGGTGTAGTTACAGCTGGAGGTGCACAGACAGCTGCTGCTCCGTCTGACTGTATCTCTGTTCTCCTCACAGCTGCTCAGCATTACGCTCGCTGCTGCTGCCGTCTGACTTTTGAATGTCAGGTGTGGCGTCTTTATTACAGTGTTTCACATCAATTAAACGCACGAGCCGGAGGCTGTTTCCATGACAAACACTGAGAGGAGGGGCAGCGGCGGCTCAAACACACGGGAACGTACATGAGCTGCTGCACTGAGGAACCGAGCAGTTTAACTTGATTAACCGTCAAATATCAAATTTAGGCGTCTAAATGCTGTTTTTTTCTTGTTGTTTTCTTTACAATTTTACACAAAGTGCAGCAGCAGAACAAGTTGTTTCTATTCATTATGGAAGACCAAAAACTTTACGCTGTTGTTTGTGCAGTAAGAAAATGAATCTAAAATTGAAAAAGGAACATCAGGAGTGAAAAATATCCCTCCGGTCTCACTTATCATATTTGTTTTGTGTTGAAGCGACAGAAATGTGTTCCAACAGGCCGTTCAGACACTTAGTCAGGTTTAGGGGCTCCAAACAAAGAAAAATAATCACCTTATTGTTCATTTTTTAGTTCTGCTCCAGTTTGTTTTCGTGCTGATTTGTTACAAACAAACCATGCAGAGAAAACATGACATCATGAAGACCGACTTAAACTGAACCTGATAATTTTGATATCGTCTCCACGGTCACAAACAGCTTATTAAGAAATGACTGACTGTCATCGCAGCATGTGAAAAACAAAAAACTAAAAACTGAAACTGGGCCTCATCAGGTGAAAACACACAATAACTTTTATAAATCATCTACATTAGTGATGAGCACAGAAATCATCCACATCAGGATGTTTCCACTGGAAAAGTGTAGTCAGCAGAAAAACCGACGTCTTCTTCTTCTGCTGCAGAGCTTCTGAAATATGTTTTCCTCCAAACCCATCACGGGTCAGACGGTGATGAGACAAGCGAAACATCGGCCGTGTGGACGCTGGATGAATCCAGCTTCGTCCCAGCTGGCCTCGGTGGCATTGTGCAGACTGAAAGTGAAGTAAAGAGGACTATTTCTGCGGGCGTCTGGGGAGCGGGCCTGACCGGCAGCCTGTCAGGGTGCAGAGTGAGAGGAATGGACCTGGAATGCTGACTCACTCAGGTATCGGGCCCCTGGGAGCCCCGGGAGGCCCCGTTATCCCCTCCCAACGCTCAGGCCGAAAGCAGATAATGATCCGTGGCCCTGACCCCTCTGCTCCCAAATCCCATCACCCTGCGAGATCCCCGCAGAGTGTGTGTGTGTGTGTGTGTGTGTGAGTGAGTGTGTGTGTGTGAGTGACACGAGAAGAATTTTAATGCAATCCAGAGATCAGCTGGCTCACCTCTCCCTCCTCTCTCTGCCTTTTTGTTCTTCGTGTCTTTCCTGATCCAGCAGCTCGCAGACGAGACACACCAGGTTACAATTAACAGGATCTGAAAACTGTACAGAGGGCGAGCGAGGAAAGGGGACGATGAGAGAAATGCAAAGAGAGAGAGTGACTTAGGCAATGTCCTGGTGGAGCATTTCCAGAATAAAAAACCTGAGAAAAATGTTAACAAGAAACATAACTCTATAAACTCGCTTAAAGACCCCAAAAGGCTCCATTTATATGGTGGTAAAGTAAAGACATGACATCTTCTGTGGTTGCGTGTTATCGCAACAGCTAATTAGTTCTGGTGTTTCGGGTAAAGTTCCCAGATCTGAGAAGGATCCACAAAGGCGAAACGGGCCTTTAACGAGGAATAAAAAGGGCCATTAAGAGGATGCACGATGAAACACACAAAGCTCATAAAAACACACCACTATTACACGTAGACGCTGCAATTTTCAAGCGAAAAAGCACCTTTAATGCAGAACCGCAGCTTCGTCTCACGGCTGTCTGACATGTTTTTACTTTAAAAACACGAAATGAGTTTTTGCTGCAGCCAAATAAAACCTGCAAACATGCTAACTGGGTTCATGTATGTAGTTAAATGTGATGACTACACACAGTCAGTCTCATGGGACGTGTAGGACTCAGTGTTTTTGGAGCTTGACTTCCAAACAAATAACTACAAGTCTGGATTTCTGACTCCTGTGCTTTGATTTTGAGCCTTTGGTGAACATTTCTCTTTTAAGGCCCCTAATTTTACAAAAACGCCTCTTTAACTTCTCACCTGGTAGCTCAGACACATGAAGGTGAGGAACGCTGCATCTGTCTCTCCAAGCCTAAAAAACACAAAGCAAAGCCGTGACGTTTGGCAATAATTTCATCCTGAAAACGACCACAGACAAGAACCCAGTCAAGTAATTCATCTCCATGGTGTTTACAGCTGACCCAGCAGTGTGTGTGTGTGTGTGTGTGTGTAAGTCAGTTCAGGGTTTAGCTGTGTTTGAGGGCCCGGCTGAGCTGTTTGCAGCTCCAGAGGAGACTCGCGCTGTTTGGACGGGGAGAGTGC
Organism: Naso thynnoides; assembly: GCA_029783665.1. Taxonomy (NCBI): domain Eukaryota; kingdom Metazoa; phylum Chordata; class Actinopteri; order Acanthuriformes; family Acanthuridae; genus Naso; species Naso thynnoides. The sequence continues at coordinate 619,373 of JAQLOL010000017.1, read as the reverse complement.
GAGCAGAAGAAAGCTTTTCCCAGCGCTGTCAGTCCCGGTTTGAGTCGGAGCTGCAGCTTCCCTCCACACAGTCCATCATCCCGTCTAGTTCAAAGAGCGTCTAGCTGCAGGTCTTTGTCAAAAGCCCAGTTGGATATCTTTTATGTTCAAGATGTAGGATTTCTTAGGATGACTTTGATTATTTATTTATTCCACTTCTCTTGTGTGATAGTGCCAATATTTTACACGAAAGTGCTCAGCTTGCTCTGAAATTCATGTTGCTTTATTTTAGCCCCTTTTTGCCTTTGAAAGTTCTTTTTTTTTTTGAAGTCTCCTCTCCCTACCGCCCTTCCTCATCCAACTCTGTCTTCTTTTTTGCTCTTCTGTTCTTGCAGCGCCCCACCACATCTTCCCCACCTTCCACACGCCGATCCCGATTGACATGCGCCATCACGAGGGGCGATACCATTACGAGCCTCACGCGCTGCACGCCATGCACGGGTAAGTGTTTTTCTTTAAGCAAATATTTTCTGAAGGGATTTTTCTGCTCATCAACGCTTCCTTTGACGCAGGTGGAAGCAAAGTTAAACTGCTCAGATCTTTTTGATGCAAATCGTTGTTTCCTGCTCAGTGACTGTAGTGTTCAGCACACAGGCTGCTTTTCTGCTTTAACTCGGGGGAGTGTGTGTTAGCAGGCGCTGATGAGAGCTGAGCGCTCGCCAAGTTCAATATCAAAAGCAGATGACAACATGCTGACTTCCAAAGTGAATAATCAATGCTGGCTCTGAGTTTCCCCTCTGCAGTCCTTGTTTCCAATACAGTTTGATTATGTGAGTGAGCTTTGCCTGTTTGGCAAAAGTGAGGAATATCTCTCTTTCAGCCGTTGAGGTGCCGCTGAGCAAGGCACCCGGCAGCTGGATTGTAAGGCTTAGAGAGTGTCTACGTGAGGCATAAGAAGGATTTAAATCCTTTACAGAAGTTTAAGTTGTATTTCAAGCATTAGGTGTTTTTGATTTAAACTGGTCGCAGGTCGAGATGCTGAAATGTGTTCATCTACAGATTCTTCCGTCTTCAGCTCCGCTTTCAGTGTGAATTCTCTGATCGCAGCAGTTATTGTTGTAGTCCAGAGTATTTTTACTACAAGATCTAAATGAAAGGCAACACATCAAATATAGGTATTCACGATAACTACAGGTAAATACTGATATTGTGTGAATCCCATTTCTACTTCTTTGCATTTTCCCTCTTTTATGTTAGTTGGCAGCAGAGGTGGTAAAAGTACACACATTCTTTACTTTAGTAGAAGCACAGATACTTGTGTAAATAAAGACTGTTGGAAGTATAAGTACTGACTTATCTTCTTTACTCCAGTCAAAGTAATAAAGTACAGGTTTTGAAATGTACTCCGAGTATCAAAGTAAAAAGTTTCCCTCTGAAAGACGTTTCTGTGCGAAGCTGACTGAAGCTCACGTTTCGTTTGTCAGAAAAAGAAATATTCAAGTACAGATACCTGAAAGATCTACTTACAGTAACAAAGTTTTTGTACCTCGTTACTTCCCACACCTGGTTGGCGGTAAAGCACCTTCATGGTGGTTGCTATGAAACAGGGAAATAAGTCACTGTGAGGCTTTTGTTGAGTTATGCTGATTGTAGTTAATTTGCCAAAAAGGAGGCAAAACACAATGAATACATTTAAAGACAGATTTGACCGACAGCATTACTGTTTCATGGCAACTAACCTCAAACACACAGTTAAAACTTTACGTTTGTCACGCTGAACATGATCACTGCCAAAGTTTACTGATAATCACAACTGATCACGTTACTTGAGTTGTTACAGTCACTACAGTTTGTTATCCATAAGTACCAGAGGTGGAAAGTAACAAAGTACAAATACTTCAGGTATCCATACCTGAGTATTTAATTTTCCGTCACCTTTTGACTTTTCCTCTCCACATTCAAACACAAATATCTGAACTTTCTCCTCGTCACATTTTCCAAACAGGTTCGTTACTTTCGTTTGAATGTTTTTGTCTTCTTCGCTGAGCTCAGGACGCTTCACCAACACAAAATGAGACTCAACATTCAGCTCATTTTGTGGTGCGTTCAGGGACGGCTTGGACAAATCCTACTGATTCTACCTTTAAGATTAATAGTCTTTGTGTTATATTAATATGACGCGAGCTTCAGTCAGCTTCGCACAGAAATGTCCTTCAGAAGGAAACTTTTGACTCTGATACTCTGAGTACATTTCACAACCTGTACTTTATTACTTTGATTGGAGTAAAGAAGTTAAGTCAGTACTTATACTTCCAACAGAGTCTTTATTTACACAAGTATCTGTATTTCTACTTAAGTGAAGGGTGTGTACTTTTACCACCTCTGATGAACAGACCGTGTTTTCTGTCGAGAAGTCTTTATCTGGTTAAATCATCTGATTTACTGCTCGAGAATATGTTTTAATGTCAGCAAGCAGTAAAACATGAAAACTTCCCATCTGAACTGTAGTAGAAGCAAAAAAAAAGTAAATACTCATTTATAAGTAGCTGAAAATGAAAACATACTTAATATAATGTGCTCGTTGACCCTCCTGGATGAATTAAAAGGTTATAAATAAATAAATTCCTGCCAGCGGCTCCATTAGCAGCGATCAGCAGGGCGGATCCATCACTGATGACATAATACATCCAACCTGCGTCCAGCAGCTCTTTATTTTCATTAATGGCTTGTTGTGGAGCTAATCTGTGTGGTGCAGGCCGTGTTGGCCCCAAGCGAGCGCCATAATTAAACTCCCAGCGTATAGAGGTCACGTCCAGGCTGTGCGTGCTGCAGCAGTGCTGGTGGTGAGTCCCACTTCCAGGCTGCTGCTGCTGGAGTTCAATAAGACATGAAATCCCTTTTTTTTCCTGAGGGAAATTCAGCTCGGAAGGAAACAGTGTGTGTTAGAAAAATTCAACTTTATGGCTTATTGATATCACACTGCATCAGTCCACTGGAAAAAAAAAAAAAAGATTGATTTTATTCTCAAACTAAATTTGTTTCTCATGATTAAAAAAAAATTAAAGTGGGGAGACTATAAATAAATATATCTTGTTTTTCAGTGAAAGGGTCATGTGACGTGATCGAGAAGAGCTGCTGAATGAACTCTGATGAGTTTATTTTCAAACAGATCTCGTCTTTTTCTGGTTCAAGTTTCCTTTTTGTTGAACTATATAATTCAGCTGGAATTAAAGGCTCAATTGTAAAAGTGGATTTGGTGCGTTCATGTACTGGTGAGAGGCTTGGAATTTAGAGATGCGAGGGCTGGAACTCAAACTGAAATTAATTGTGATTTATTTAAGAAAATATGGAGAGATCTTCAGTTTGGTTAAAAAAAACTGTTGTTTTAAATGTTATTTAAGTATCAGTACTGCAACAACTGCAGTAAAACAATCACAAAAACTTCTTCTGGGTCTAATCTTTGGAAGCAAACTTTAAAGTGGTTTCCCTGTGAAGCCGTGCATGTGAGTTGGGTAAAGTCAGCAGGGTGCAGCAGAGTCTGACACACTCTGCAGCAGAACTGCGACGCTCCTGCATGAGTTCAAAGTTACTTTATCACAGAAGAAAAACTGGCGCCGGCACAAAAAAAGTCAATAGAATTCTCCAAATAGTACTCTTACATTTAAATTCACAGATTTGATGGTGATGCATACTTCGCGCCTGGCGGAAGCAGGGCTATTCATCACATCGGCTGGGAAAGAGGATGGTGGGGGAGTGGGGAGGCGGCTGTCCGTGGACTCGGCCACCTTGATTAATGTGATTTGATCTTGACAGTGGACCCCTAATTCATCAAGACCTTGATCTAGCTGTCGCTCCCCCCTGCTTGTGCCAAATTCACCTAATTACAGGAACATTGCGCAGCAAATTAAGTGCGGTGTCATTTGTCGCCTGGTGCGGCACTTTATTATACACCCGTGGCAGCGTGTCAGAGGTCCCCTCCTTGATTGTCTAACACGACATCTCTGCGCCGTCCCCTTTATCATTGTTTGCATATACCGTAATGAGAGGGCTGGTTATTTTGTCAAGCCTGTCATAAAAAGCAGCTGCGGGGAAGACTCTTTTTTCTTCCTTCTTCCACGCTCCGAGGACGGTTTTTCTTCCCTCACCATCAAATGACAGTGGGGCGAGGAAGTTGCAGGAAGTTGCAGGCGGAAGAACACAAGGGGAAACACTTCCTTCTCACTGATGTGACGCCGTCTCTGTGGACGGAGCGAAGCTGAGAGGAGATGTGTACGACTTTTCTAAAGAAGCAAGTAGGAGGACTGATGAAGGAGACTCCTGAGTTCATTTCAAAATCATTAATAATGAAAATATGGACAGGTCAAAGGTCATTAGGTTGCATCAAATTCTTATCATCGAGTTTTACTTGGATTTAAAGGTTGCACAAGTTTCAGTCAGCCTCTCAGAAGTTGGAAAACAGAATGTGAATCGACATCCATCATCCAGCTGTTTCTGACCTGACTTGACCTCTGTGACCTCACTGTCCGGGATGGTAACGAGTGGTGATGGTTAAAAAAGCTAAATGCTGTGGCCATGAAATCTGGTTATGGCAAGAAGTCTGCACATCTGGAGTTTCCTAGAAAACCCTCATGAAGGTTCACTGAACAAATGCAAACATCTGGGGATGTGTTAGCATATCAGGGTTGAGCCAGAGGCCTCTAAACAACAAGCTGGTCATTTCTGTGTATAAATGCTTCAGAAATGGTGGATTTTGTGTCTTTTTACGTTTTCTACCTCGACTTCTGTATTAATGAAGGAATTAAAGAGTAAAGTTCTTTGAGGCCACGAGCGCTGTGACTGTGAGGCTGTCAGCTGCTGGTCTGCATCCACTGGATCATGTTGGTTCTGGTTCTTTTTCACTTTAACATAATTACATTTAAAGAAAAGAATCAAAGAAATGATCCACTGCCAGCATGTAAAAGTCTCTGCTCTTCATAAGCATCACTGCATCTGTATTTCATGCTGTGATATTCAGCAAAGCCTTAAACAACTTGTTCAAAGTGGCGAGTTCTTACAGAAAAGCTCTTCGTCCAGCTTTGAGAACACAACAAAGCCGAGGATGAGACGGTGAAATGACTTTTTAAGGAGGCCATGATTTGCAGCGCTATGATCTGTTTGTTTGTATCTAGGTCATTTCTGCCTCCGCATGAGGAGGAAGGCGTTGGGGGGGTGGGGTGGGGGGTGTTGGCTGTTAAGTTGGAGGCGTTCGCTTCACGCAACAGACTCATAAAACCTACAGTGGGAGTTTATTCAGCCACACGCTGGACGGTGTGATTTATCTAAATCAGAGAGCTCCCTGAGCCCGACACCGGAGACGAGACTCACTGTCACACGGTAATTCATCTCTGGTGTCGCAGAGAATGAGCCTCACACACACACACACACACACACACACACATACAGCAAGGATGCAAGCACAGTAGGAACAAACAAAAAGAAACACACGCTGGATGCATGAAGAGGAATGCCATGCACATTTCCTGACCCAATAACATACATGTGCTTTGATTCATCCATCAGTGATTCATCATTTTAAGGAATTTATCACATAAAGTGCCAAATTTTAAAGCTTCTTCAACGGGAAAATTTGCAGCTTTAAAAATGAAATCTATTGAAACTAAATTTGTGTTTGTCAAACTTTAGTTCAGACAAAATAAGCAGTTACAAGATGTCACAAAGAGCTCCAGAAAGTTTGAAAAAATGGAAACCCAACAGTGATCAACACCTAAATTCAGAACAGCAGCATCACACAAGAGCCAGAATTTTTAAACTGCTGAAAGATCAGAAAGAGTTCAGAAAGATGGGAACTGGTCACAGCGCTCCAGTAAAGAGAACACACTGGTTTCAGCTTTCAGTGCACGGTCGGTTCTTGCATAGCTGCTGATTATTTTCTGAATAGTTGTGATTAAGAAAAAAACAAAAACATGCAAACACCACATTTCGGGTTCTGGACTGCAGACTCTTCACTGCTCTCTGACCATCTGAGACTCATATGGGCAAACGTTTGAGACTGAACTTTTGAGCCTCACTTTCTACATCAGCAACATACCAACATAGAGTTTTAACATGTTCCACACTGCTGTAAAGTCATACACCTCATTAATGGTATTAATATAATGTACGCAGCTGCCGCAGCCTGTGCCAGAAAAAACAAACATAAACAGCAGTAAGAGGCGCAGAGAATAAGGTAATGTCTGCCAGGAGGTGTGAGAGGTGACACTCTCTGTGCCAACAAGACGCCTCATTCCACAAAAATGTCCCGACTGCTCGTTCTAACTTCAGTTTTAAAGACAGGAAAAATCTGAATCTTAAAGAAGCTACTGTACAAAATTCAGCCTCATTAGATTTCAGAAAAAACACATTTTGCTGTAAAGAACTAGCGGCACATTGACGTCTAGAATGGAGAGTGACGTCACACGTCCTCTCTGTGTCTTTATCGAGCTCCTCAGTTTCTTTGTGTTGGTAGGCGGGACGGCTGCGTGATCATGTTAGTTTATGTGAAGCCCCTCCCCTCAGAACCACTGGCCCCGCCCTGTTTATAAAACACCACAGCGAGCGGGGAGCAGCCGAACATATTTTTATATTTAACTAAGATATGGCTAAGTTACGGACAGACGAGTGTGAGGGCTGACATCATAAGCTGTTCAAGAATCACACAGTGGAAAGAGACAATCAGACAGTTTTCGCTTGAGCAGATGCAGAGACAGGCTCGAGCTAACGCTAACGCTAACAGCATCAGTTGCCTGCAGACAACATGAGTGAGAGGGTTAGCGTTCATTCTTCCACAAGATGTAAAGTAATCATGTAAATGTTGTTAAATTGTGTTGTGATATGAGCTGTTTACATCAGTTTTGGTGATTTTGTCTGGTGTTTTTTTAGCGTGTTGTGCTGTGTGAACGAGAAGCAGCATTAGACTGAGCTTGTTATGCTCTGGATGCCTTTGCACAGCTAACTCTCATGTTGACACCACACAGATTGGTGCCAGAGCCTGTAATTCCTCTCAAGCAAACATGGCGCTGCCATTGAGCAGAGTTGTTGAGAACAGGGGTGGAGCAGGTGGAGAACCAGGAGAAAAGAGGGGCGTGGCTGACACACAGGTTTGCTTTGGTGTGAAGCTGATGCTGGACTGCGACCACTAGCAGTGAATCGATTTTGAATTTAGCTCCTTTCACTTAAAAAGGCCAAACTAGACGGTAAACCTGATTCTTTAATCGTCTCTTCAAGCATGTGTGATTAATGTCTCTGAGACTGCTGGTATCCATGGCAACAGTTGTCTCACTTTACTTGTCGTTGGCTAGCTAGCTCGCTATAATTGAAGAGAAAAGATGGCTTGAGAAGATAAAGCCTAAAGGGAAATCTAATGTTAGTAGGCTAACATCAGTGTTAGCATTTCCAGAAAGTCCTGTGTTTTCTTGTTGAAGGCTTTTGAAATGCGTCTGTGATAATTCAGGTAGAACTGTGGACGGATCGAACACACAATGCAGCTGTGTTATTGGTATGCAGATTGAAGAGTCGGCCTGGTCCTGGAGAGACGGTAATAATTAACCCCCCTCTCGTCTCAGCCTGCTGCCCGGCGCCGGGTTACGCTCTGAAGGCCAAGCATTGTGTTTGCCCAGCGCCATGCAGACACCCAGAAACTCAACCGTAGCCAAACCCTTTCTAAATATCTGACAGAGAGAAATATTTATACGCTTTGTATGATTCAGACTGTGATTGTTGGAGGAGCTTGTTATCACAGTAAACAAGCCCTCTCAAACTGGATTCAAAGACCGACAGAGCTCACCTGCAGGCTGTTACATGATGAGAGCCTCAATAATTCAGAAACAGACTGCAGGGATGGTTATGTTTTTGGATGGAAAATCAGGTCTTTATCTTCTGCACGGTGAAAAGAGAAAAACATTGCTTCAGCCGTGATGCAACCCAACTACCTGGCTGCGAGGTAATAAAGCCTTTGTTGGATAAGGGTGATGGAGAATGTGTATTTTTAATGAGGAAGCCTGTGAGAGACAGAGGTGATTTGGTAAAGACAATGCAAAGGCTGACACAGTCATCTGGAGGTTGATGACCTGAAACATCGGCTGAATTAATGTAAATTTCAGATGCAGCACGAAGAAATTAACGGAAATAAAACGCCAGAAGATAGAAATAACTGGGCAGCGCAATGTAAAACCCGTGCAGATCCTTCATGAGCATGCAGACACACTCTGATCACAAAGCTGTGTATGTGTGTTTGTTTCACAAACGTCACACAGGTAGACGAACACACCTTGTATCAACTGTTGGTGTTGGAGCTTATCAGTCTGCAGGTATCGCAGCTGAGCCGCACTTCTTGTTGTCATGTGACCAGGTGTGAGGTATTATTGTGAGGTTGCTCTTGAAAAATGATCTGAAGTGAGCATGACGACTGAACTTTAGTCACGTGATTTGACAATATCATCAAAGACTTACAACTCGACCTGGACTTCAACACCGACGACTCGTGACTTCACTTGGACGCCTGAATGAACTCCTGCTGACGCGCCAAATTCCCAACAAGTCACACTTTTCTCCAGATTCCTTTTTGTTGAAAGCATCCAACAACATCCAATCAAATTAAAGAACAAACCATGAGGAAGTGGGTGACGTCAAAGTCCTTACAGGCCAGTCTCGCCACTCGGCGGCCATCTTGGCAACACCCTCAGGCAGCTGCTTCAGACAAAGAAGACCAGAGCCCTATCTGAACGAATGTGGAGAGCCGAACGTTCACTGTCAGTCGTCACCAGGACACAAAAACAACATGAACAGAATCACTGACTTTGCCCCCAAATTAGGTTTAAAACAAGTTTTTTTCAGCAGGTTAGGCTTCTATTGCGTTTGTGCATGGCTTACTGTCATGACTGAGCTGCGGTACAGCAACGCCATTGGCTAATAGATTTTCAGTTTCAGCTGTAAACAAAGCAGGTGATTGGCTGTTAGGGGGAGGTCTGCGCCGTCATGGGGGTTACAGCCTTTTCTGTTCAAAATGATGTGAGGTGATCATCTCTATAAAATGCCTCTGATCACATTTTTTTCTCGTCTTAACGTAAGTTTAAGAAGCTGTAAAGAGCATTCGTGATTTGTGTCAATTTATTAGATTGGAGGAGTGCAAATGACTTGTTAAGGACTTGAGATGTACTCGTGACTTGCAAAAAAATGACTCGTCCCTCCTCTGGAAGTAAACATGGAGGAAAATGTATCCAGCGTAATATCGCGATATTTTGTGTTACAATATTGTAAGAATTCATAGACAAGTATCAAGAGTTTATTACGCTAATTCTTAACAAGTGTCGCAAATACAAACTCAACTTTATGGGTAATGAAAAAAAAGACTTTTTAGTCCACTAGGTGGTGCTGCTCACTGTCTTTTGAAGTAACAAAAAATGCAATAAAAAGTTACTGAAAACTTTTTCTAATTAGATGAAACAGATGATGTCGCCAGTTTTACTTTGGGGAAATGATTTGCGGTTAAAAAAAAAAATCACAGTACTGCAATATTCAAATATCCCAATATCTTGGATATCGGCTGAGCTGGCTGATGTGCTTTGTTTTATAATAAATAAAAGTGAGGTCACTGAACTAAACACAAACGGTTTTAATCTGAAGACTGAACAGTGAAATTATTCACAGTTTTAAAACCCGTAAACTTCACTAACATCCCTTTGCTGTGACATGTTTGTAGTGTTGGACAGAAACAGTGAAAGACTGAGTCACACAGACTGAAGTTTCAGCTTCACATCTTTTTATCAGGCTCATCTTCTGCATCCCTGAGAGCTTCTTTCTCTTCAGATGAGCTAACGCTGCTAAACGACACCGACAAACGCCCCCTGGGTAGACGCGTCACCGGCTGAGGTGTTTGCCCGTCACACAACGCATCCTCCTACTCGTCCCCATGACCCCGATCTCACCCCTTCCCCCGACGCTCACAGATCAAAAGCTCGATAGAGGAACCGTGTTAGACGTGATCTCACTCTCAACGCTGTCTGTGTACACACTGAGGCTCCAGGCCTCCGAGGATCAGGTTTGCACACAAGTTACTCGAGAGGAGTTTGTCGAGGGCTAAGGCGCTCGAGGTGGTCGTGTCAAAACGAGCCTCATGCTGACGACACGCAGCGAGTGGGAGCAGAACTTCAGTTCAGCTTCAGCAGAAACAAGTGATCAGTGTATTTACAGTCTGATGTGTCTTCCTCCTCTGTGCCATAGAGCTCCATTAAAAACACATCAACCAGCTGCACTGTTGCACTGTCTGGCATGTTGCTTCATTACACACACACACACACACACACACACACACACACACACTCACACATTGTCCTGCTGCACATTTTTGCGTCCAGCCTGGATAACCTGATCAGAATCTGTCTCAGACATTTCTTTTCTGTCTTACAGCCCTGCAGGTTTGGCCGGCAGCCCCGTCATCTCCGATATCTCTCTGATCCGCCTTTCACCGGCTGCCGTGGCAACCGGCGACTCTCCCTTCAGCCCACCTCACCCGTATGTCAACCCTCACATGGAGCACTACCTGCGCTCCGTGCACGGCAGCCCCACCCTGTCCATGATCTCAGCAGCCAGAGGACTGAGTCCTGCTGACCGTAAGTTCACCGAGAGCTCGGACCGTTCACGTCGTCAGTGTTCTCTCCACAGCAGAGGAAGTGACAGAGGAGAGAGGAAGAGAATGTGTCATGGCCCCCGCTTGTATTAAATAGTGACTGCTCCCCTTGTGTCCAGACTTTTCATGCCTGATATTCAATTCTGATCAAAATCCCTCTCTTCTCTGTGAGTGTCCCAGTTTAAGGGACGTCCAACATGTGGACATGCAGGACTCACTCTGTAAAGCGGGCATGTAAAAGTCGAATGTGAACCCAGCTGTCGTAACCACGTTCACTGGTTAGTTAAAAAAATTAAGTCTTAAATCGTCCACATCACGCTGTTTGTCTTCTACTGTGGAGCTTCATTGGCCATTTTTCTCTCTTCTGACAGATTCCTTCATTTGTGGCCATGTGAATGTTTCCAACATGGTGGTCAAGACAGATCGGAGATAAATCACGAGATGAATAAGGATAAAAACTGAAACATTCCATATAGTTCAATGAAAAATTCTAAGAAATACTGAATTTTCCTCTCATCTCTTCAGATCTGTAAAAATCCTCCACATGAACCAATGTGAGCAGGAAGGCCTTGCAGCCAGAGTCGAAAGTTTGTTTAAGTGGGTTAATATCTGCTTTTGATTATTGTTAATATTTGTTCAGCTTCCAGCACAAATACAGAAAAAACAAGTGGAAAATGCTGGAAAATGTCTGAGTTGTCGAGTTCATGGAAGTGTTTTCACTTTAATAATCTGAATGATAAACTTTCATTGTAGTCGTCTAAACATGAGTGAAGTTTAAAATGATGAAATAATATTGTCAGAAGGAGCCCGAGGTAAATTAAAGGTATTCCTGGAGTTTGTGACGTTCAGCAGTGATTTAACAGATCACTGGTTGCGACATACAAACCCTGCTTCATGAATGAGTTTTGCAGTGAGGAAACATTGACCTGCTGCTTCCAGGTGCTTTAAAACCAAGAGGGGATCCTTGAGAAAATCTGTGGAGGTTGATAAAAGAAAAACAGTGCTGGCAAATACTTATCCAGCCCCCAAAATGACCAGGACGCGATGACAACTCTTTCTTCAGCACTGAATTACAATAACAGATTGGAGCGCGGCGGCAGGGCGGGACATAAATCTTCTTTTACAATCTGTCAGTGGTAATGTGGCAGTGCTTTTAAAGTTAAATAAGCGGCCGCGCCTGAGATCTGGCCGTGATAAAGCCGTGCGAAGGGAAAAAGTACGGCCCAGAGACTATTTGCAGTGGAGGGAATGCAAATAGCCCGTTGAAAGACGAGGCCTCGGGTTTGGAAATGGAGGCCCTCAGCTTTTATGTGTTCCAGGTGACCTTTCTTTTTTCCCCACAAACCATCCGCAGCGTCTGACACGCATGCTAGGTTAACATCCATCAGCTGGAGCTTCAGTTTTTGTGTGGATTTTACCTTTCTGTTTGGTTTTTCCACTCATACATGTTTGAGCTCTTTCTGCTCTGTGTCTGTTTTCCCACAGTGACCCTTTGATTAAGAAAAACGCTCGGGCCTTTGTCCTCTTCTTCCCTCATCATTCAGAGCTTTTTAAAGTGGAAATGTGATCTGTGAGAGCAGCTACCTCAGTTATGAAGTCAGCTCGAGCTCAGCGTCTGCTCTCCTTTAGCTTCAGAGTCCTAATGTGGTCTGAAAGATTACTTATGCGACCACGAGAGGAGGTGAACTGAAGGGTCGGGGGCGTTTGGTTTGCACACCAGCGTCTTCAGGAGCAGATGGGGAGGAAGGAAAGGAGGAGTGATTCTGGAAAAACAACTCCATGTCAAAGTCTTACTGGACCTGACACTTTGAAATGAAAAGAGCTTTACAGGGTGCAGATGTTAACATCAGCACAGAGACGCGAACACACAAAGTATGTTATTAAAATTAAACACATTTTAAGAGAGGAGAAGACAAGAAGACTCTGAAAAGCTGCTTTTATGCTTAAAGAAAAAGATTCAGAGCTGTTAATTAAACTGTTTATCACCTCAGTGTGACTGAATTTACAAAAAGTAACTTTTTAAGGCTAGAAAAGAACAGAAACTTCTCCTGCTGATGTCTCTTTTTTATACTAAAAAGTTTTGTTGTGTATTTTTAACCAGAGCAAAATAATAGATCAATTATAAATCACACCAAACCAAATGACCTTAAGTTGCTATAAGTGGTTTACACTTTGTCAAAATTAGTGTTAAATAACTCTACATTCTGACAGCCATCACTGAATCTAGAGCTCGGTCAGTAATGTGGGTTTTCCAGCCTCTCCACTGGGCAGAAACACATTTCTGGAATCCTCTCTCCTGATTGGACAAGAGCGGGAGTGAGACGTCAGAAAATGTCTTCTCTGTATTTTGCAGAGCAGAAGACCCATGTTACTGACAGACCACTCAATGAAAGTGATGATGCCTGTCTGAAGGTAGACATATTCAACACTTACTTAACATTTTGGGGGAAAAAAGTAAATAACACTTACAGCATCTTTATACTGCAAAGGGTTGCAACACTATGAGATATTTTAAAGTATAAGTATATATTAGTATTTATTTGTTTCTTCCTGTTTTTTTTAATAAAGAGACATTTTAATTTCCCCAAATATTTTGTCCTGACGGACATGAAACTTCTTATAAACTCTGAATATTTTTAGTAACACTGATGTTTGACGTTCAGTTTTAACTGAGTGAGCTGTGCAATGAGAGATTTTTAGCACAGATTTCATTTGTCTGAACTGTTGTTTTTATTTCAAACTCTCTGACCGTCTGACATGTTTTTAGTGCCGTCGCCAAGTTCAGGTCTAAGAAACTGATGCCATCATCACTGATAGAGACCACGGACTAAACTGCATTTATTTCCTGTTGAAAAAGGTCTCATACATTTTATATCACTCCTGAAAAACAGGAGTCCTACTACTATGGTCTTTAAAATCGGTTAAATAGAATTATTATACTTTTGAATTATGATTTTTCACAAGAAAACTTTGTCCAGATCTTTAATTTTAAGGTAATTCTGATGTCATCAGCAGGCTGCTGCTACACATTT
>JAQLOL010000017.1:577633-605599 GCA_029783665.1 Naso thynnoides | reverse complement strand
ATCCTCCAGCGTCTTTGTTTGAGAAGCTCTAACACAGAAAATGTCCCTCAGTGTCGTACTATCCTTGTGAGGCCGAGGAGACGCTGAAACACACCAGAGGCCAGAGGGAGGGGTGGAGGGGGTGAGGGGGAGGGGTGGGAGCACCTACACGGGCCGTTGCACATCACTGACCCCGCCCCGCCGGCCCCTCGCTCCATTCAAACATCTCCTCAGCATGAGACGGGACGGAGCAGGAATTCAGCCCTCGTCTGCCTTCAGTTATTCACTTCTTTCTTGCATCTGCCCCCCCCGACTCACCCACTAACCCTCTCCCCCCTCTCCCCCTCTCTCTCCTCTACAGTGGCCCACGAGCATTTAAAAGAACGTGGCCTGTTCGGACTTCCTCCTCCTCCGCCGGGGGCAAGCCCAGCTGAGTATTACCACCTGATGGCCAGCCACCGGAGCCCCTATGGTGAGCTGCTCATGCAGGGGGCTGGGGCCACCGCGGGGGCTCACCTGTCCGACTACATCACCCCCATCGATGGTGAGTAACGACAGAAGGAACAGGCAACAGAGAATATTTACAGCTGTCAGGGCTTTTCAGCCTCTGGTAGCTGCCTGTTTTTGGTTTGCAGCACAGAGAAGAGCCGGTGAACTCAGTGAAGCGTTCAGAGCCCAAACACAGAGATAAAAGAGAGAGAACACTGGACGGACGCAGACACGACTCCAGATGAATAACATCTCGTGTCAGTGATGGGAGAAAAGAAAGTGATGAACATATTTTGTTAAATAAACTCTAGTCGCTGGTAATTTATGTGAGTAAAGTTGAACAAAGGGATGGTGAATGTCAGCGCAGTTTGCATCAGTAACTTGCACGTTATACGAAGCTAACATGGAGGTTCGTCCTGGAGCAACAGGAAGGTCTTCCTCCCAGCAGCCCACCCTGCTCCATCCAACGGGCTGCTTTGACACTGATTAAGTGGAATGAAATTCCTCGTCCAGCTCAGGTGGATGATGAAACAAAGATCACAGGAGAGGCGTATAAATAAAAAAGGCTTGTATACATTTTTCATGTCAAACAACTTCAAACGGCCGAGGACCTTCAGGTATCAGCCGCACGCTGCCTGCGCAATATATTTTCCCCATCCACCCTGAGCCAGCACTTTTCCATAAACACCAAGGACTCATTGTGCCACTGTGACATTTCCAGTGCACGCCGTCGCCGGGCACATCAGGTCGCAGCAGGTATATTTAATGTAATAAATGCCCACTTTGATCTGGCTCTGCGCTCGGCACCTTAAAAGGGTAGCCACGTCTGAGAGGGAGACGGATGGTGGAGGGGAACTCCTGATGATGAACACCAGAGTGTGTCACATCATCTGTGTGAGTCTGTGTGAAACTGCTTCACTTCTCACCTCAGCGTCTGCTCTCAGCGCTTGTCCAAAGAAGAGGCACTTCCTGTTTGTGTGACATGTTAACGACTGGATTCAGGGATGTTTCTGTCCGTCTGTCAGCGCACAGACTCTGCGGCCGGCCAGCAGCTCCACCTGTGTTACTGAGAGCTTAAATCCAGTGCTTCTTCACATCCATGTGAACCAATCAGGCTCATTTTGATTCCTTTGTGGAACAGAAGCCTACAGATGTTTTCTGTCTGGACTTTGATTGGACAGGTGTGACAGAAGGTAGGACGTGCGTTGAGGGGGGCGTTCACAACGGGATGTTAGGATTGAAAATCGGGTGGGGGTGCATTTGAAGGCCCATCAGGTCTTGAAATGGTCGTACACTTGCTTGATGTCAGCTGACTCAGTTAGTTTCTGAAGCATTTTAGGGTTTTAAAGCTGCTGCAGATGATCCAAAGAAAACTCCACGTCAGCTTCCATGGCTTTGCAAGGACAGAATCTCGAGGGCCAAACTGAACCTGAATAAATATCGAGAAGAACATCACATCCATAGGAGGATGAAACATCAGATTTAGGAAACATTCAGCTTCTTGGAAACCCACAAATCCTGGTTTGTAACAGTGACGGACAGATGCTCGTGTGCCGCCCTGGACAATGTGCCTGCAGAACTCAAGCGGCCGAACGAGCGGTTGGCCGAGCTGAAACCCTCCCTGCAGCTTCAGCAGACACAGCGCAGGCTTGTGAATGAGCCCGCTGTGTTGTGGCGTCGGAGGCCAAACTCGCGCTGCTGAGAGCACCGGCAGGCTGCCAACAGCGTGGAGCCGTCCAGCCGGGCTCACTAAAGCTGTCATAACTTAGTTTCCAGCCGTCCTGAACACTGTGCAGGCGCTGAGGCGAAAACAAACGGAAAGCACATTTGGCTCCGTCTCGCCAAAATGTCATTGTTAAGTTATTCACTGAAACTGTTGGATGTGGCTGTGAGAAGAAAAATCACTTCACTTGCCAAGTGCAGTGTGTGTTTGGTTATTTGAAACTGTGACACAAACTGAGAACATTTCACTCCTCGACACGTCCAGAGAAGAGGAAGTGAGGCCGGAGCTGTCTGCAGCGCTCTCAAAACTAATCACATAAACACTTCTTCACATTCCTGCTGAGCCACTTTGAAAGGCCAAACTTCACAAAGCAGCCGCTGCTTTCCATTCATTGTGTTTTCCTTCTCCCTTTTTTTTGTCTGCGTGTTAATTTCAGCTGATCGCAGACTGAAGTTGGAGGAGTCACCTCTGAAATAAGCAGGTTTCAAGTCTGTGCAGGTTTTTTTTCAGAATGTGGAGAACTTATTAAAAACCCTTAAAGGTTGGAAAACATTTCCAAATAAAATAAAATCTTATGAAGTTTTTTATGTTTTGTGTGTTATTTAGGAGTTTAAAGTCAGTTTTTATGCATCGTTTGCACACAGTGCAGTTACAGGTGATATTTCTGTTCTCATGTTTTCTTGAAGCTCTGCTGCCATTTCGCTGAAAAGTTTCAGTTTAGGAAATTTAGTGTCAGTCTTTAAAAATTACACAAAAAAACACTGTTTTGGTCATTCAAGTGCCTTGCTTAAGAGCACCTTGTTAAATAAGACTCAGCATTTCTTCTTCTACTGTTTCCCGGCAGCTGTGGCGTCGTTTGAACCTGCAACCTCCTGGTTTCAAACAGTTCAGTTACGCACAGACCACAGTGACACCGAGAGCCTCAGGGGCTGCACGCACACACACACACGCACACACACACACACACACACTCTCTCCAAATCACTCCACTCCACACACACTCACCCTCCCTGTGTCGGCAGCTGATATAAATCACACTGGAGGAGGGGGTGGGGGTGGGGGGGCGAGCGAGTGGAGCTTTTCCATTGGTCCATTTATCAGGGGAAGTGGCACATTAATAAACACATCTCCCCAGAGGTGAGAGGAAGTAACAGAGATGAATACGGCGGCTGGTCTTGAACAGCTTCATCCGACAACAGAAAAAAACACACCTGATCCTCGACACCTGCCCCCCCCCCATGTCATTGTCAACCCAAACTATGTCTCAACAGAGCTGCTAAATGTCCAAATTAGCGTCCCATGACAGCAGCCCCCCGAACAGTAATGTCTTCGGTAATACGTGCCCGAGTGGAGACATCCCTCGAGAAACGAGCGTTGATGTTTTCTGTCCTGTGAGTTTTCTCTCTCATCGTTCAGATTCCATATGCAGGAGGATAAAGACGTCCCTCCTCCTCCTCCTCACGTCTCAAAGCAGCCATTTCTGAACACACAACATATGTTAGAGATTTGTGCTGCAGGACGTACTTAGAAACAACCTCTAGCCTCTGTCATTAAGGACTGCGCTGAAAGCAAACAAAGCACAATTAATCTGTAGGGAAGATTTCACGCTGAGCCGAACGTCCATTGGTTGGTCTCCTCGGAGCATGTGACAGGAAGTGATGGTCTGAAATGCACCAGATGTGGTTCAGCCTTAAAGCTGTTTCTTTGTAAAGTTCAGAGATCACACTGAGACATGTCACTAGAAAAGCACCGTCAGCAAAGACGTTTTTCTCTGTGTGCTTCACTCCTGCTGCTGTGCAACACGTTGTTTTTTTTGGCAGTTTTTGGGCACGCATAAAAATGAAAATATTTCAGCTTCTCAGCTGAAGATGTTCTGCTCATCAATGTGAGTCAAATCAAATAGGGGGCAGGCTCACGATTCACCTTGTCCTTCCTGTTTTGTTGCCAAGGGAACAGTGATGGAAACAATAGGATTAGGCATTCTTGAAGTCTTACAAACATGTTGAATTCACACTTAATTTAAAAACCTGGTTTTCATCCGTGTTTGTTAGCTGTAGCGTTCTTCTTTGATGCCTTTGATAGCGCACTGCTGTATTTCTTTGCATATTACTGCCACCAGTAGTGAAACTAAACAGTGCAAAGAGAGAAGAAAGAGGGAAAATCACCTTTTCATTGAGGTAAACTTCTATTTCCTTTAGCTCCATCTTAAGTGCTTTGACATGCAGACTCGATCAGCATCTCATTACCTGTTTTCAGCTCAGGTAAGATGTCCTCAAACATCAGCTAGCTTTGACACACCAATGCAGCTGCCAAACTTAGAACAAACATACATACAGTGAGCTAAGCGAGGCCACACACTTCACACACTGTCTGTCACTGGATGGGTGCGTCGCTTTAAAGCAAGAGAGAGCATTTACACAACATGCATTAAGAAGAAAACCTATAACTGTTTTTGGATATTTAATAGACTGACTGATTACAAAGTATTTTACTAAAAAACCTGAACAAACAGGAAGTTCACAGCCATTAAACTCTGTGGTTCTCAGCATGTAGAGAGGAGTTTACACTTCAAGTCTTTATCTGAATTTACATTTCAGAGCTGAGATCGATCAGACGCTCTGCATACATTTCCTCGCAGTCGAAATCAATTCTCCGTAAATTGCCCTCATTTAGCATCGTGAAGTACAACCCAGACTGCGTGATGTTTATCTGGAGTAATTACGGGGAATTATTGTGGGAAGATTGATTAGTTATGTCTGAATCTTAATGAGGTCGCCACATGTGGGCTGATGTCAGAGCTCCAGCAGCGTTCACACAGACGTGTTTTTGTTCCAGAGGCTGAAGGCTGAAGTCCTCAAACACGAAGACGAGCCCAGTTTATATGAAGAGTTGCTCAAAAGCACGTCAGCACCCGAAGGACAGTTTTTCAAGTGCATTCCTTATTTTCCACATATTTTTTCTACCTGATAAACATCTCAAAAACTTGAGGGATAAAGTTTGTCTTCCTGTTGTGACCTTTTATTCCCTGAGCTTCGCCTCTCAGGCTATCTTACTTCATGCAGTGTTTTTATTAAATGATTTTTTCAAACTTCTTCTTCACAAGGAAAAACCTCTCAAACCTTCTGCTAAAATTTGTGTCACTGGGACAAATTTCCAGCAGACATTATTAGTTAATTTCCTCTGCCAGGCTCACTTCCCATCACTGTGGACAAATTGTTTTACTGATAGCAGACTGCATTTATTGATAGGGTTGTTCTGTGTCTGTGGGGTTCGAGTGTCGCTTGGAGATTTCGGTGTCATCCATCACATCGGTCCCGGCTGGAGCCGACCAGGCTGTCAGCTCCCTGCCTCCTCTGTCCTCAAACAGAGCGAGCGAGTGACGCGATCAGAGAGGACGAGGCGAGCGGTGACTCGTTAGATTGCAGGAATCATTCTTTCAGACTGAGAGGATTTAGAATCTCACAGGGGAGCGAAAGGTGTCTTTGGATCAGATTTGCGGGGATGTGGGGTCAAGACGGAGGACGTGCTGCATTCATCACCCCTGTCACGCTAAAACCAGGAATCTGACTGTGGAGACACGTGTGCAGCCGCAGAATTCAACCTTTAAGAAATGACCAGAGAAATAATCTAAAAAAGTGTTTTTAAAGGCTTGGCTGCTGTCTTATCGAGGCTGGAAACCCTCAAAAAAATCTTGTTCATGTAGAGGTGCACCCATCCTTTTTAAGTCTTCTACAGGTTGGTCCTGTCTACATTAGTAAACTCTTTACTGTTTTTATTTGAGACCCTTTAAGAAGACGTATCTCCCACGATTCTACGGTTAGTCGATCACTTTCTGTCTGTAGCTGCTGACTGAAATGCAGCAGTCCTGAATGTCTTACAGTGAGTGTCTTTGTAAACATTTATTGAATGAAGAAAGAACAGAAAAGTCAAAACAAAGAGCCCAGTCTTTCAGGACTGACTGACAGGTGTTTTCTGGGAAGTGAAGTTCAAAATCAGCACCATCCTCCTGTCCTTACCTGTGTGTCCAGTGTCGCGGTTCTCCAGCCCTAGACTGACGCCCCGGCTGAGCAGGAAGAGAGCTCTGTCCATCTCGCCGCTGTCGGACGCCAGCATCGACCTCCAGACGATGATCCGCACCTCGCCCAACTCGCTGGTCGCCTACATCAACAACTCTCGCTCCAGCTCGGCAGCCAGCAGCTCATATGGACACCTGTCGGTTGGAGGCCTCAGGTAACTCACCTGGAGACCACATGACACGTCACAACTTAGTCACCTTCATTAACCTCCACTTTTCTTCCCATTTACCAAATTTCCTTTCCCCTTTCCTTCTTGTTGTTTCTACCACCTCCTTTTTTTCCCTATTTCCGTCCTTTTTGTCACTTCTTACGCCGTTATTTCTTTCCTTAACACAATGTTTCCTTCTGTACCATCTAACTTCCTTCTTCTCTTCCTTCCTTGTTTATACCCTCTACTTTCTTTCCTACTTCCAGATTTCCTTCCTAACTTCCCTTCACCTGAGTTCCTTCACAGTTCCCAACGCTCCTTCTCTCACCACTTTTCTGCCTTCATATTATTGTTTGGTTTTCTACCTTCTATTTTCTTTATGTTACTCTCCTGTCCTTCTCTCCCTCCTTCTTTATTTCCTGCTTTTTCCTTCCTTTCTCCACTCTCCTTCTCCCTTTCAATAGCTTGTTTCCTTGTCTACATCCTTATTTCCTCATATATCCTACTTCCTCTCTCCTTCCCTTCTCTGTGATTCCTCGTGTTTCCTCAGCTGCTCCATTTTTTCATCTCCACCTGCAGCACCTGCAGCAGCATGATGATGTGATGATGATGTGATGATGATGTGATGATGATGGTTGTCTTTGCTCTCTGCAGCCCGTCCTTCCCCTTCCCTCATCCCATCAACCCGATGGCGTACCAGCAGCTGCTCTCCCAGCAGCGGGGGCTCAGCGCCTTCGGCCACACTCCCCCTCTCATCCAGCCTCCGCCCACTTTCTCAGGTCGCCAGCCAGGCCTCGGCCTCTCCTCCCTGCCTGGCTCCGCCCACAACAGCGATCTGTCGTCAAAGGTAAACGTTCACACGCTTAACTCAGCTTTTGTTTTTTTTACATATGCTCAAATTTTTCAACCGTTCTCAAACATTTTTTTTAATTCTAAACACTGAATTTAAAAAAAGGAAAAAAATCAAGGAAACAAGAGTTTTACATTCATTCATTTGTGTTAATTAGTCTAATTTGTATATAGTTCCAACTTATCAGACTCCCATCCGTGTCTGGTTCATCCCTTGTTAAAATAAGTCTGATCATATATAATTATCTGATCAATATAGCTGATATATACGTCTTTGTCACTTTTTGACGCTGTGCAGCACTTCCCATTTTCTTCTTCTTTGATTTTTAACAATCTCGTGTTTAAATTCACCCTCTGCTCGTGCTGCTGGGACGTTCACAGCTGGATGTTCTTGTTGGTCAGACGTTGGAGATGATGGAGGTTTGTGTGTTTAACGCTGTCAGGATGAATCAACCCTCTCACTGTAATTCACATGATTTACTGAAGGAAATTCCCCCTTTTCGCTCCGCAGGTTTTTCTCACTAACAACTTCTGAAACAACCATTCAGCCGAACATGGAATTTTGCTGCTGTCTTTGTTCTCACAGTAGATTTTGTTTGCAATTGTCTCTTTGGATGTGACCCCCCCTCACCTGGTCACAGCGAACTGTTGTTTTGATTTGTGGTGGAAGCACATGTAATCATGTGCGATGTTAAACCCTCTTGGAGGGAGACCCATCATTCCCCTCCACCCACACAGTGCAAACGTGGTTCTTCTCTGCTGTCTGCTTAGCTCATCGAGTCGTCGTGACTCAACCTGAAATCACAGGCGTGCATCAAAGGTCAAAGAGGCTCTTCATCATGTCAGTTTCAGTTTTTAGCCAAATCCTTAAAATCCTGAAACAGAAATTACTTTGACAGGAGATGAAAAAGGTTATAAAAGATTACAAAAACTGAAATCTGTTCAGCAATGGAGTCTGAAAGTCTGTGTCCGGATGTTCAAACTGAATCATCTCTTTTCTCTCCTCAGAACCTCAGCGGTGATTCGGCAGTCAGCAGCACTGTTGACCCCATGAACTCCAAGAGGTCAAAGGTCAAGACAGAAGCAGAGGGACTGAGGCCATCGTCTCCTTGTTCACCGGTATGAAATAAACATCCACATGTACACGTTTGACTATCAGCCAAAAACTTTATGCCAGATTTTCCAGCAAATAAACACAGAAGAGGCTCCAAGTTTTAAAATTGAATCAAGAAATTGTGAAAAGTTTGGAAATACAGGTAACGTGATGACATTTGAAAACACTTGAAAAGTCAAACATTATCTGAGGACACCTTTGATAATTCAAAACATTTTTTAAGACATGTCCTGTAACGTTTGGGGCATTTGAAAGTCAGAACATTAAGGGAAAATAAAGTCAGATTTGAGAAGTGAGAGAGGGTTTAAAAGGCCAATGGGACCTTTTGGACTCTGAAGACCTTTTTGGCGAGGGGGACATCTCTCGTTTGTCTGTCATGGCGTAACTCTCAGCCCTCGGGAGCCACAGCCCACTGTGACCTTTCTGTAAAACGCCTTGCGTAAAAAAACTCTACATGATAAGAGCTTTGCATCCACTTGTTCTCCTCCTCTCTCCCTGGCCGGTGTAAACTGTGCCACAGCACTTCATTTTCATGAAATATTGGCCGGGCTTTATTGTCATCTGAGGAGCCTTTTTCTCTTTCTTTGACAAATTTGCGGCTCCTCTCCGATAGCGGGGCAGGTTTGGGCTTGATGCATGGGGACGGCGGAGCGCGCCGTCGTCTTGGGGCCACCAGAATTGATGAAGATAGCGTGTGTGGGGCAGAGACGAACATGCTGCAGTCAGCACGTTGAGTGTGTATGTGTGTGTATGCGTGTGTGTGTGTGAATGTGAATGTGTTAGTGGAGGAGTACAGAAAACCCAGTGGGACAAGTTACGTGTCAGTTTCTGTCCTACACATGTATGCTCCTGAACTACTGTGAGGACAATTTAGGTTTTGGACACGGAGTTTCTGTCACGGCAAAGTGAAAAAAGTGAAGACATTTTAACAAACAATGACATACTTGGGTCTGAAGTTTTTTGAAAGTGAGGATATTTTTTGGCAACGAGAAAATGTCTGGTAACTCAGAATGTCTTTCAAAAGATGAAATGTCATCAACAAAATAAAGACATTTTTTAATGACAAGGAACTGTGAGACAGGACTTTTAACTGGTGGAAAATGTAGATTTTTTTTTTTCAACAAAAAATTCACTTTTTAAAAAAAATGTAATTTATGTTTTGACCAGTAAGGAGATTTTTTAAAAGTGAGAACATTTTCAGGAAGTGAGGAGGTTTTTGAAAAGTCTGCTGACATTTTAAAATGGACATTTCATCTTATGTTTTAATCCAAACAGGACATTTTTCATACGAGTTAACAAAACATTTCTAATTGTTGAAAGTGAAACTACTCTTAAAGTTGTGAACATTTTGAAAAATTTGAACATTTTTTAAAACTGAAAATACATTCAGAAAGAAGCAGATCTAATGAGACATTTTGAGGACTTTTTGTGGTAAGTGTGGACATTTTGTCCCGTCCTCATTTTTCACGGGACTGTTTATGATTTGGTTTAGGTATGAATTCAGATTGTAGGTTTGTGGAGGCATGATGTCTTCAAAAGTACAGAAGCACAAATGTTTATTTCTGTCAGAAGTTTTGAAAACTTTTCCCACCTGTTTGAAAAGTATCTCGATCGTGCCATCCACCTTTGAGTGTGATCGAACTCTCGGATCATTTCTGATAGTTTGAAACAAAAACACAGAGATCCCGCTGTGGACTTCTGTGTTTGCTTCGTTAAGCTTCACGCTGTCTAATGACAAAGAAAGCAGGAGCTGTAAACAGAAGTCACGTGTGTGTGTTTGTGGTGAAGGTTGTCAAAACAAATCTGAGTGCAGCCTCTTGTGAGCTCTTTAATCTGTAATTTACCGTCTCTGGTGCTCGTATCAGGTCAAACACATGAACAAACAGCTGAACGTGGCTCCTAACAGCTGCTTCTCAGACTCTAAACTGTTCCACATGTGCTTGCTGCAAACACACCGGCAGTGGATGCGGGGCGACACTAAAAATAAAATATCTAGAACAAATAAATGTTTGGTAATTGTTAGATTTGGGTTCTCCACAGAACCATCATGGAGGCCTGTTGGACTTGAAGGATGACGCAGATCGAGACGAGTGTAAGCAGGAGCCCGAGGCCGTTTACGAGACCAACTGCCACTGGGAGGGCTGCAGCAAGGAGTACGACACGCAGGAGCAGCTGGTCCATGTAAGTGTGTGTGTGTGTGTGTGTGTGTGTGTGTGTGTGTGGGTGTGTGTGTAAAAGCAAATACACATTCTCAAAAAAACCCTACACAAACAAGCAGCACAGCCTGTAATCTGCAGAAATCTGCTACAACAAACGAAAGAATCAAAGCAACAATGACTCGCATGACAATCAGGTCACCAGAAACAGAGAAAACGTTTGATGCTGGAGGAGCAAAGCACCTTCTGATTTTTAAAACAACCCTTCTTTAAATATTATCAGAGCTGCGGTTCAGCATGAACGGAGTAGTGAAGGGATGACGTATTTTTGTAGTCCAACCAGGAGATCAGCATTGCACTGGTTCCCTCAACAAAAAGCTGAAAATCAGCTCTGTGATGAACACAAACTTATGATACTCGCATGTTTTGTTTAGCATGAAAATCTTCACAGATGAACATCGTGTGTGTGTTTTAGTATAAATGAAATCAGCTTCTGATCTGATTTAAACTCTCTCCTCTTAGTGTGACCTGATCTAGCGAGTGATCATGGCTGTGTCCATCGCTCGTCTCACATCCTTTTTCAAAGACATTACCGATTTTATTTCTTTTTCACACGATGACGTCTAACGTTCCTGCCAAACGCTGCAGTCTCATCGAGCCACTTGACAGCAACCGCCTTTTTCAGAGCATGTAAAAACCTTCAAAGTTCAAAAACTGGGTTTCAACTGGAGTATTTTACGTTACAGAACAAAATGTGTAAATATGTTTATCCTGTGTGAACTACAGACCTTATTTCAAACATTTAACTGAAAAGCCATTTAAAAATCACAGACTTTGAGACATGGGAGCAGGAAGTGCAGAAATGCTGACTGACTTCCACGTTTTCGGACTCAGCACTTCAACACTGTGGTCAAAATAAAGTTGCGTCTGCACAGACTGAACATACTTCAAACGCAACAAATGTCCAAATTGTCCATGGATGGATGCTTGTTATTGGGTCTGTTTTTATTATTTTCGGCACTTTTTTTCTTTAACATGCGACAGGTTTCAGGTCCTCTGACATCATGTCTGTCACACATATCCAAATTTCACTTGTAAAACAGGAATCTGGTTTTATTTCTGTTTAATTCATACATAATTGTATAGTAAAGTTTTTCAAAGTTTTAGACCTTTTTCGCACCAGTGTACAAAGTTCCACAGTATGACGTCCTCTCTTAAGTTTCAGCAGGTCCCTCACAACCAAAAATTAAAGACAAGGTACCTTGAAACAAATAACTGAAGACAAACGATACTTGACGTGATTATCTGACAGGACTTGAAGGTCCAGTGTGTACGATTTAGTGCCATCTAGTGGTGAGGTCGCAGACTGCATGCAACTGAAGATCCCACCTCAGACTTTTGCTTCGCAGATCAGCTCTGAACTCGATTTGGTTCTTGCAGATGCATGTTTGCAGTTTTCTGTCGTGTCTTTGACGAGCTGACCTCCAAACCGTCATCAGTTTGGTTTTTCTTTTCACATCACAACAAGCAGAGTCTTGGTTAAAAAGGTCTGAAGCATTCCACACTTCCAGTGAAGCAAAGAGAGCTGAGAGGCAGCCGGGTTGAGGGGATTAGTGAGGGTCCGTGAGGGGGGGCAGCTGTCCATCATTCATTAAGCTCAATTCTTCTTTGTGTCTGAAGAAACTCTCACATGAAGCAGCTCGCGTTCCCTCACCTCTGTGACTGTTTACTGGCTCGTAAAGCTGCTATGTGCGGCGTTTTCAAACATCAGTGTTTCATTGTCGACATGGTTCTGATGCTTTGATGTCATTCCTGTAAACAAATGAGACTGCGGTCGACATAATTGCCGCCAGTATTGTTACAGTGCCATTGTCTTCAGCAAATTAGAACCACATTTCCCGTAAACGTTGTTACTTCGTTTCCTCTCCTGGGAAGAACTCCGCTGGTTTTCTCTTCAGATTTCAGGGTAAACACTTCAGGAATCATTTTTCCATCGACCTTTAGAAACCTCAAAGATTCAGATCCATTCCTTCGTCTCAGTCTTGCGTTGTGAAGTGTGGCTAAATGCAGAGTAGAAGGTTGCTCGGTTTGCTTCCTGTGCAGAGACCAAATGCTAAGCTCACAGGTCGCAGTAAAGCTGGAGGTGCTGCACAAGGTGCTGGGTGGATGGATACGCTGTTATTTGCCAGAAAGTAGTTCCTGCATGTGACTCTCCTAAACCTGGTGTTTTAACATTTCAGAGCAGGATTTAAGAAATGCGATACAGTGTGCGAGCTTTTGGGGTGTTTTTAGTGGATACAGCTACACTAGCTGTTTCCTCTCGTTTCCAGTCTTTATGCTAAGCTAAGCTAATTACATCCTGAGTTCATCGTGAAAAAAATATCCATCACACTTTCAGAGGGAAAGCTAATGAGAAAATGTCTGTGAATGTCGAACAACTTCTTTAAAAGAAAACCTTCCGTAAAAATAAAAATGATGCGACACAATCTGCAGCCCTGATGTGAGTGTGTGACATTTTACACTATAGAAACAAAAGAGGAAGACTGAGAGGACGATCTTTGAAGTCCTAAAATGATGGGGTTTTGTGACAAAAAAGCAAATTACTCTATATAAATCACAATATTACATCAGGTTAGTTCACATTAAATTAAAAAAAAAAGGAAAAAGGCAGTGATGAAGGTATTCTGAGGGCGCATCTATTCAGTGTGCTTTTCTTATGTGATAAAACTTTAATACATAAATAAACCTCAAAGGAACAATACTGACCAGACGACATGTAAAAACTGAGATTTTTTTACATTGTTGGACAATCTTTGGGTTTCTCTCTTAAACCCGACTTTCGTTTGGTCGGCATAAAGAATCTACGCGGTCCTAATTAGTGAGACTGTAACATTTTTCTCTGCTGCGGCTTCCTCTGAGATTTCCACTGATAAGATGGATTTCTACAGAGAAATCCTACTGAGAACAACATGAGAGCCTCTTAGTGGACAACTCTGCTCAGAAATCCACTCATTTCTGTATGTGTGTGTGCATGTGCATGTGTGTGTCCCACAGCACATCAATAATGACCACATCCACGGAGAGAAGAAGGAGTTTGTGTGCCGCTGGGATGACTGTTCACGGGAGCAGAAGCCCTTCAAAGCTCAGTACATGCTGGTGGTTCACATGCGCCGACACACAGGGGAGAAACCACACAAGTGCACGGTGGGTAACGGATGGCCTCGTGCCCCCACGGGTCCCTGGCAGGCGGCATCTCACACTCTCCAAACACTGAAAACATGCATGTTTCTGCACACACACATCCCAGGGATGGGAGGAGTGAAAATGTCTTTATTTCTCTGTTTATTGCTGATTTTTGCTGATCTCACAGCAGCTTTTAACACTTGTTGTACTGCACATTTATCTGAATTCTTTTTGACAATAAAATAAAACCTTCTCCTCTAGAATGACTCGCATGGTTAGGGTGTTAAAAAGATTTATCAGCAACAGCTCAGAGAAGTCACATGTCAGGTCTACGTTGAATCATCATCAGCAGACAGCAGGTGTGGAGTGATGACGTTGATCCAACCCTGCAAAGTGAAGCGAGTTTTGTCTCACACATTTGTGTCTTTATGATTTTTTTAAGATGTTTTTTGTTGTTGCAGATTTTAGAGCTCAGAGAATTTTCTTTTTTCCATGAATTTGTGAGCTTTTTCTTGTAAATTACCACTTAAACTTCAGGGGTTATGCAAGTTTTGGATATTTTTTTAATCTCTTCTGGCTCCGTAATATTTAAAATGTTCTTACCTACGACAGCCCGAACACTCTGTTGTAGTTAAGTGTAAAGAGGCCTTCAGTTGTCATTATCAGCTGACGTGGACTCCATCTAACTGACTTGATGCAGCCTCTAAAATCTCAAGTTGTCTCTCATAACAGAGCAATAAGACTGTTGCTGTCATTACTGTTTTAAGCAGTTTAACTTATTTGTGCTATTTTTGTCTTTAAAAAGCTGTGCAGCCTCATTCTGAGGTTTCTGCTTTGAGGAAATAAGAGCAAAGAAATTACTCTGAAATGATCTAACATGGCTGTTTTTTCTTCTCTGTTCCTCTGCAGTTCGAGGGCTGTGCGAAGGCCTACTCGCGTCTGGAGAATCTCAAAACTCATCTGCGCTCGCACACCGGCGAGAAACCGTACGTCTGCGAGCACGAAGGATGCAACAAAGCCTTCTCCAACGCCTCAGACCGAGCCAAACACCAGAACCGGACGCACTCCAACGAGGTACACGAGCAGCCTTTCCACCTCTCACTGTCCTCACACACTGAAACTTCACACAGACTCTCTTATAAGAAATTCTCTCAGAGAACTGAAATGTGTCGGTGCTGATTGACGTGGCCAAGATGAAACACTGTGGCGAGCGTCATGTGAGGAGTTCACCGCCAGCTGCAGCCCAAACTTCCTTTTTTGTCCGTTTGTAGCTGAGGAGAATGATTCTCATCCTGCTCAAGTTTGCCTCCATGCAGAAGCAGACGACTGTTTAAATGTTGTTTTTCCCCTGAGTCTGTCTGCAGATGTTTGTGAGTAAATAATAAGGTGCAGACATAATGAATGGACGGCCCACAATGCATTAGAGGGAATCATGCTCACCACTGCCCCCTCACACTGCCAGGGGGGATGACCTGCAGACAGCGAAGAGAACATGAAACCTGGCAGCGTTTAAGAACATTGCTGCTGAGAGCGATTACACACACACACACACACACACACACATCTTTAATCAGTATCTGTGTGTCTCTGTACAGAAACCATACGTATGTAAGATCCCGGGCTGTACGAAGCGCTACACTGATCCCAGCTCTCTCAGGAAGCACGTGAAGACGGTCCACGGCCCCGAGGCGCACGTCACCAAAAAACAGCGCAGCGAGCTGCCGCCAAGGCCGCCGGCGCCCAGAGAGAACAGCGAGAATGAGACGGGTAACAGAGAGAGGATCCAGAGGGAGGACAAGATGTCTGACAACAGCTCCCCCAGGGGCATGGAGGACTTCCTGCACGTCAAATCCATCAAGGCAGAAAACTCTGTGGTAAGATTACTCACAAACACATGAGGAATTTCCAGATTAAATACATTAAATGATGGAAACAGAGTTGTTTCTCCATACTAACTGCACTTGACTGCTTTTTATTCTGAAATTACCGTGTTTAGTTTCCTCTAAGTGTTGAGCTTCAGTTCATCAATTCTGCAGACAACAACCACACACCTCCTTATTCTACCCTTTCCTCTGCTCCTCATTCCTCTCCTTTTTCTGACCTTCCTAACGGACAGACGTTGCTGAGGTGAGCACACATACAGCTTATTATGCTTCCTTTCGCCATTTTATAACATCTGTTGCCATCTTACCACATTTTCTGCCATTTTACTCCATCAAATTAACAGTTTCATCCCAAAACTTCAACTTGGATCTGGCAGCAGTTGAACACGAACCATAATAATATAATAAGTAAGAGGAGAAAACAGCCTTTTGATTTCTCACAATGACAGATTGATTTTTCATTGTTGACATGGCAGAGCTTGCTTTCTCAACACAGAAATTACTTACTCACAATCTTGAGATCACGACTGTCGGTACATGATGTGATTCCTGCACCAATGTGAGTTGCACAAAGACTGCCGCCATCTTGGACAGTTTGCCACAGCTACGCCATTTGGACAAATCACATGTGGTTATTAAAAGCTAATGTTACTGTTACTTATCAATTTTATACAATTCCCATTTTTATAACTATGTTAGGATTACAAGTTGAGTTAGTGGCAAAGGCTTTTTTTTTTGTAAAGTGGATGAAGACTGTTGATGAGTAATTTATTTGCCAGTATGTTAGTTGAAGTAGCATTAGCGGCTAACACCATGCTAGCATCTCTGCTGTCATCCTGTCCAAGAAAGCAATTGTATTAGCACAAGCAGCCCTGTTAGCTGGCTCGCACTAGCCTTCTTGCTGGCTAAGCCAAAACTTTAAATCTGATGTAGACCATCAAATTCAAATTGTGACATTAAACTCAGATCATGACGTGTTCACCATTTTGGACTCAAACTGATCTTATATGACCTCACTTCTTCATTTTATCATCAGCTGCAGCCGGACTTTGTTTCTTGTAAAACTCACTCACAGTGCATGCAATCTCTGATGCCATGTGCATCACTTTTCCTTCAGGCCGGCAGCTTAAACCTGCAGTGGAGAGCTATCAAACACGCACCAGAGAGGCTGGAAGTGATAAAAGCCACTCCAGGATTAATATTCAAACACTGGGAGTTTGTTTTGGTGCTCTGTGCAAACAGAGCCAACGATCAAGCTGTGATCAAGATGGCTTTTTAGCAGCTCATTTATTAAAGTCTGCCAGGAAACCAACGCTGGTTCATCCAGAGAGAAAAAATACAAGAGTATTTTATCCTGCTAAAGGAAGAGATATGAGG
Organism: Naso thynnoides; assembly: GCA_029783665.1. Lineage (NCBI taxonomy): Eukaryota > Metazoa > Chordata > Actinopteri > Acanthuriformes > Acanthuridae > Naso > Naso thynnoides. The sequence goes on along the minus strand of JAQLOL010000017.1, from coordinate 588,622 downwards.
GGTTATTTATCACATTTAGCCATGTATGACAAATGGACTCCCAGTAAGTAAATACTTTTCACTCACATAATGAGCCTGTCATCTTTGAGTCCTGAGATGTCAGTTTTATCAGTGATGTTACATCTGTTTCAAAAATTTATTTCTTTGATGCCTTTGTTAAAAATGTTGCAAAACAGATTTTCTCTGACTCTGCAAACGCTAGTTAAGATGTACTTGTTCCTGTTTAAAGCAGATGATGAAACTAACAGACAAGAGAATGAAAAGAAGTTGTGCATGAGTGAGAAAACCCTGAAATGCTTTTTACTGTAAATGAAACAGAGAGAAGTCACGGTGACGAGCAAAGCTTCTCACTCACCTAAACACTGGCGAAGCCTCCACCCTCACAGTACAGTGTTCGAGAAAAGAAACATGATCACATCTCACGATGATTGGTCCAGCACTCTGGCTTGAGCTCAAGCAGGCTTTCATCCTGCCCATTTCTGATTCACAGACAGACTAAGACAGTCTGTAATCTGTGGTGCACCCCCACCTCTTCACCCCATCCCAAAAAACACTCATTATTTACAATTAAGCTGGGGGAGGATAAAAGATTTAATGCTTCACTGTTCTTCGTGCCATGTTAACTGCTGTTCCACTTTTGTTTTGCTTAGAAAAGCTATTTTTTAAGGACAAACACTTAAGTCTTCTCTGCTTTTCTCACTCTCTTTCTTCTCTATTGCATTTCCTTCAACCCTCTCTCTCTCCCGTGTCTTGCTCCATCCATCCATCCATCCCACCTTCCAGATGTATCAGTCCAGCCCTGGCGGTCAGTCATCATGTAGCAGCGAACCATCACCACTTGGCAGCGCCACCAACAATGACAGTGGAGTAGAAATGGCGGCGCTCAGCGGGGGAAGCCTGGGGGACCTCAGCGCCCTGGACGACCTGCCCTTCGTGGAGTCCTTGGGCTGTGAAGATTCCACCAGTGGGGTCGTGGCGGTGGGTCTCCAGTTCCGGAAGCAGCTAGGCACCAGCCAGTGCCTGGAACATCTGAAGAAGGAGAAGCTGAAGACAGTGAGGGACTCGTGTCTGTGGACCAGCAACCCAACACACCCGGTCCTCGGCACCAAGCTCCCACCCATATCAGCAAGCGGTGAGTAGAGAGCAGAGCGGGATGGTGGGAATGAAGCTGCATTCACCGAGGGTTTGAGCCCTTTTGAGTGGAAGAACTTCACCAGATGCTCACAATATAAGAAAATGTGCAATATTTACTGGTCTTTTATCTCTGGTTTGGTCTTTAGGAAAAAAATCTGGCTCCTAAGCTGTTAGATGTTTCTCTTTGTTGCTACACATAGCAAAATGTTAAATCTACAGTCTGCTGTAAAGGGTGTACTGAGAGTGAAGGTGAAAAGCTTCAAAGAGCTGTCGAACTGGTAAGAAAACAAGCATCCAACATTTCTATCTGTTCATTCACAGGGTCCCTCCTGGAGAGTCCAAGTATGGTTGGTGGTCTGGTGTCCTTCCCTGGTTCCAGCTTTGTTGATCTGAGCTCTGGTAAAATGACCCTGCTGAAAAACCTCTCAGAGCGCCGTGACAGCACCTCCAGCACCCTGAGCTCAGTTTACACCCTCAGCCGCCGCTCCTCAGGCATCTCCCCTTGCTACTCTAGTCGGCGCTCAAGCCAGGCCTCGCAGTTTGAGGCCAACCGCCCCAGCAACCTTAGCTCTGCGGACTCCTATGACCCAATCTCTGCCGACATCTCCCGCCGCTCCAGTCAGACCAGCCAGTGTGGGGGAAGCAGCGGAGGAGCAGGAGGGTATGGAGGAAGGGGCTTACCCAGTCCTCTCAGCCTGACCCCAGCCCAGCACTACCGCCTCAAGGCTAAATACGCTGCTGCTACAGGAGGTGCACCACCAACACCTCTTCCATACATAGACCAAATGTGTCTGAAGAACCACACAGCCCTCACCTCTTCCACCATGAACAAAGTACCTTCCAGCTATGCCACGCGGAGTATGATGCCCCACGAGGTCCCGTCTAACATCCCCCGCATAGCTAGTGACCCTGTGAGACGCGTGGCCACAGATCATCTCAGCCAGCCACAAATGCAACGCTACAACAGCATGGGCACGCTGAATGGAGGGGTGATCCTGCAGCCCCACCCACCTTCTGCAGCAGATCGTCAAGGCTGCCTGCGATCGGATGGAAGTCCCCACCGTTACCCTTACAGTCTTCGACCACCCAGCATCTCAGAAAACATCACCATGGAGATGATAGCAGGTGACATCCCTGAGGAAGACCTGCTGTTGCCTGACCTCAGCAGCAACAGACTGTCAACCAGTCAACAAAACTTTCAACCAACCCCCCACCTCCAGCAGCAGTCGTTCTATCAGAGGAGGATGGCCATCGTGAATCCCAACATGAACTTGCCCGGTCAGGGTCCGACCACCTCCAGCATGAGTCCAGGGCACCAACAACAGATGTGTCCATCTTCACAGAAGGAGAGTAAGGCGAGCCTGCATGTTCAGTGGAACAATGTCTCTATGGGACCTGTGGATGCCAGCCAGCACTGCTCCAAGCCACAGGTCAGAGGGAACCTGACCGTCCTCCAGCAAAACCAGAACTTTGGTTCCTTTTACAGCAATCTCAGCTCTCAGCAGCAGATGATCCAAAACCACGTTAACACGACACAGCAGACATGCAAGCAGCTAAACGCTGAACCAGGAGCAAACTGCTTCCAGCAGGCGACAAACCTCAATGAAGGCATTAGCTCTCATTGCAGGTTCAGCGAAGGCTTCAGTCCCTATGATAACAATGCTAACACCACGTATCCAGCCTGCAGTAGCGCAGCAGCGACATGCAAACAGGAGCCAGCTGACATGGAGACTGTCGACATGCACTTTGCTGATGCTGGATTTCAGCCTGTGCAGGTTAAAATTGAAGACTCTGACAGGTCATTCGTGATTTCAGATCAGCAGAACTGCAACGTGGGCTCCCAGAATCCCTTGCAAGCTTTGAATGAGAGTCATCTCCAACCAAGACCACCAACAGAACCTAAATCTCTCAACTCTCTCTCAAAAGTGATGCAGCAAATAAGGCAACCAAGTAATGCTAACCCAGATGTTGCCTCTAAATTACCAAGAAGTGGAGTTTTAGGACTTCATTGCAGCAACAACTCTGATGACAACGCCATGGTCTACACAGGTCAGATTCAAGTGTTTGAATCGAACAGGAACTTGGAGCATCATGTTCCTCCTGTGGTGAATGTGCTTCCTTTTGGAAACGATGCAGCGTCTCCCTCTTCAGGGAACATCCAGGCGTCCAGGACTGTGGACTGTGCTGCAGCTCTGGAGCAGGCACAGATTGACTTTGACAGCATGCTGGATGATGGGGATCACTCCAGCCTCATGTCAGGAACTCTGAGTCCTGGTCTGCTGCAGAGCTTGTCTCAGAGTTCCTCTCGCCTGACGACGCCCAGGAACTCAGTCACGTTGCCGTCTGTGCCAGCAGCAACGGGGAACATGGCCATCGGAGACATGAGCTCGTTGCTGACCGCTCTGGCAGAGGAGAACAAGTTCCTCAACTTGATGTCTTAGCAACACATTGCAGCAACTTGTTTCCTCGGACAGAAACATATTTGCAGAATTTTTAAACACGAGATACACAAAAGACATTTAACCCACGTAAAACTGATGTGATTGTGCACCAAAAGCCTCCGCAATGTGTCACTCTTGTTTTCTTGTACAGTCTCATTTGTTGATTATTTAAAATGGCCATTTTATATCTTTTTTAAAAGCCATATGTTTGTTTATTGTTCTGCCTTCAGTAGTAAATGTGAGAAAGCAACAGAATTGTTTCAGCTGTCGTACAAGCCTGCAGTAAAATCAGTTTACTAAGTGCCTGGCTGAATGCAGCCTGCATATTTGAAATGAACCATCAACACCAACTTGTTTTACACTGTAAACTACTTGAGCAAAATTCTAGATCAAGTTGTTTGTTTGAGGAGAAAACAGTTTAACAGTTGTTTCTCTGTCATCACAGCATTTCAAATTTACAGTCTCCGTCCACAGTGAGAAATTATTTGATTGCTGCTGAGATTAACTGTGACATCTCAGCGTCAGGCATCACAGACTCCATTTGTCACTGAGTGATGAACGTGTGCATTGATAAATCTGTTGTGCTCAGCAAGCAAAGAGAGAGAATCGGACTTTTTTTCTTTTGTACATTATTAAACCAGTTTGTTGTGCTGGTTAAATGTAAATATCATTTGTACATTTTTAAGAAATACAGAATTGATCTTGATTTTTTTAAACAATTCCTCTTTGTGTTGTTCTTCATGCAAATTGTTTTTTCTGAGGACGTGTTCATTTAAGACTATTAAACTATTTGGTTAGGTTTAGGCAAAGATCCTGGTTTGAGCTACAAAACAAACATTTGTTCAGGTTATGTGTCCTCCATCATCATGGCTGAAAGAAGATTTATTTTGTTGAGCTGAGGGGATAAACCTTATATGATGAGACAGATGGTTTGTTTCACTGAACCATGTGGGAAATCATTTTTAAAGACACCCTGAAGCGGTGTTTCCACGGTATCTAACTGCCGTGTGGTGACATATTTCTGATTGAAACTTACCCACCTACCATTCCGCTAATGTTACCTCTAATGTTACTACATTACTTTTTGGTACACACTGTTATAAAGGTGCACACTATGACCAGCGATATAATCCAAAAGGGTTAAAAAAGCATTTTTCATTTTATCTCGGCTTTAATAAATGTTTGATAAAGGCAGGCAATTAAAAAAATAACTGGCAGGCGACTGGATGAACCATCTATTAATTATCAACTGTCACTTCATCCAATCAGATCAGTGAACACTATGAGTATTTAAAATCTTGCCGAAGCCAGTTGTGTGAAAAGTGAAGACATCTTTTCCATCAAGAACGTGGCTGTCGTTCTTTTTTTTTTTTTTTTAAATAAAGAAACGCTCTTCAGTTGGATAAAGCAGCATCTCGCTCACCTTTCAAAGAGCAACCTGAAGCCCCTCAATGTGAATTCTCGGCTTGTTTGATCACGTGTGACTTCATGATGTCATAAATCGAGCGGCCTCACAAGGTAAGAATGAGCCTGGCTTTCAGACTCACGCGATGATGTCACCTTGAGCTCTGGTTGACAAACAGGCCTTGATGTCCAGCTCTGATTTGCAGTGTATATCTGATTTTATCTGGCCGCCTGCTTACATCTACTTTCAAAGTGACTCTTGTCTGATATCTGCTTTAACATTTCGTCAGCATAACATTTGAAGCTACCTGCGTGTGAACACGAGGGTTTGCCTACTGAAGTAAACAAGTCAACACCAAAACATAAGTAAACAAATACAGGGCTTCAGTGGCTACGATGTTGGCTATCGCAGCCCTGACACTTCAAACTTCCATCACAAGGGGAGTTTGTCAAGGTGCTGACCCTGAACTTTTCCTGAAACCAGCTCCGCCATCAAGGCTCCAAAAACTCCTGTTTCACTTTGTTTTCGCTGTTTTCATGTTCTCATCAAAGATCACAGAGAGTTTGCATGTGTGTTTTCTTCAATAAAATGCAGCTTTGTCATATTTTTAATGACATGCGATTCACACTGACAAGAAACATCCAATCTGTTTAGACGACAGCTTAGATGGCAGATATCCGATTCACATTAGATTTACCTCCATATATGAATGAGGCCTGAACCGGATATTATTGCATGTTATTTCTTCTTGCTTATGTCTTCATAATCAAGGGAAAAATAAATCAGAGTTGGGCCACTTGAGCCATGTGTTGTAAAGGCCGCTTTGAAAGCAGACAATGAATCTAAAGAAGAGAATCTGCACCTTCATGGAAAATGAAAATAATCAGCAGTAGCAGCTCCACATAACTCTTATTTAAGCATCTGAATGATGACTGATGTCTCTGAAAGTGACAGCTAAGTGTTAAAACTAAAAATATAAACTTGATTCAATGTTTAGGAGCTTTATAACCACTGCTGCCTAAATCATTAAGCTCACTGTTTCCCAGTCATCTCGTGCCTCTCATTGTAACTGAGTAAATATTATTATTCATCGGTCCGTCCCTTGATTCTTCCTGTAGAAGGATGAGTGTTGATTGTTTCAATAATTCAGCAGCATAACTTTTGTCTTTGAAGCCACGTTCCTGCTCCCTTTGCCGACATCGCACTTTCCTCAAACCTTTCTTGTTGGATGTCAGACTGAGGCACCACACATTCTTGAGACTTTGCTCGACCGCTTTCATGGCGGCTTTGAAATAACTTCCTCTGACCTCGTCTTACCTCGCCGGCGAGAGCAGGCTTGACATAATGTAAATTCTCACTCGGAGGCTGATGAAAAAGGACGCTAACAGGAGTGGAAAAGGCCAGACGCGTGCAGAGCGGCTGCTGCTGCTGCAGTTAGCCTGTGTGTTCTTCAATATTAGCTCTGACAGAGCGGCCCAGAGGACGCAGCTGCTGAACCCACATAAAACAAAGCAGCTGAGAGCTGCGAGAGGTTCCGGGGACGCAGCGCTGAGCGTCAGCCAGAGGAACAAATGATTTTAGTCTGTCGGGGAATTCAGCAGAGGATACGTTTGATCTGGAGTTTGTGATTGCTTTTGCCACTGGAATTCCTCATTCTCTCAGAGATGTGAAGAGGGAGAGAAAATAGCCTCGGGCTGTGAAATCCAACCAGGCCCTGAACAAGAGGTGCAGAGAAGACGTGCAAAGATGGTGCGTTAGCAGCACCTTCACTAATTGATGGAGATGATGGAGAGAGGAAGATGAAAGGCGGCTTTCAACACTGTGCTGTGAAATTACAAATGTAATCATGGATAGGAACAAAAGACAAGATTCAATCGTGGAAATGTGAAGCAAGAAACTCCAAACAAATGGATTTTTTTGTGGAATTTTTTTTACAGCAGATTTGATTTTTAACGTGACCCTGCTGTCGTTGATGTTTGACTCAAACTCTCATCAAGCTTTTAGTTGAATAAAAAGTTAGAAAAGCAGACGTCAGAAGCTCAGACAATGATGAGAGTGTAACATAAACAGATCAGATACGTGTTTAAATGTAGATATTGATTTAATTTAAGACATTTCTTTAAATCTACTGGTTACTGATAAAAAATCTTCTATTTCTACAGAAGCTTTAAACTGTGTTTGTGCAGCAAGTAAACAAAGATTTATGCCAAGGTTGTTGTTTTGAGGTACTTTCTTACTTTGTCTGAGTTGCAGGTCATTTCAGTGTCAGTGTGGCTCGCAGAAAAACATTTTTGTCTTTTTCTAAGTCAGAGCTGAGGCAGACACAAAGCTTCTCCTGTTTAAAGCCGACAAAGCTCCATTTGTTTCCTGTGATCTCTTTACTTGCACCATTCTACTACATAACCACCAGAAAGGTTTGAGACTCATTCAAACCTGTAAAGTTTTGTGAAAACCAAACAGTCAAGCAGGACATACTAAAGAACATCTTCAAAAAAAATCAGTCAACAGTTATTTTTTATATATTTTAGTCCTTTCCAGTCTATAGGCTGCTGGCCTTTTTTTTTAATGTGGATTTTGTGTTTCATATAGGTAGAGGCCATGAATAAGATATTCTAGAGTTTAACAAACTCAACAAACTGGAAAAGAGGAAGAGTGTCCAACTGTCTCTGATTTTTCAAAGGAGAATAAAATTCATAAACTTCATATGAAGTCACTGAGCTGAGACTGATTTCTGGTCAGCGTTTAGGTCGGTGGAGGTTTGACAACATGAAGTCAGCGTGAGCGGCAAACCTGCTTCAGAGGAAACAGAGGAAAGCGTTTTACATCCTGCAGCATCTCACCGAGCTCAGAGTCACAGAAAATCTTTATGAGCGACGAGGATTTTAAACCTACACATGAATCTCAACACAGCTCTCTCTCTCTCTCATGCACACACACACACATTTTAATCTCTTTCATCGTGTTCATATGTAAACGAGAATCATTGAACACAAACAATAATAGGTGCACAAATGCTGGAAAATCTCAGAACTGAGTCTGAATCCTATGTATGAAATGCTTTGAAGGAAAACTCGTCAGTTATCTTCATGGAAGAAGCTGAAATATTTGTCCTAATTCACTTTTGCATGTTTAAAACTTGTATTCAGTGTAACTCTGTGTGATCAGCCGACCTCTCTCTTATTATTACGCTGCTGCTGCACAACTGTTGTCAACTGTAGAAATACTGATGTAATCACATTAAAAAATAAAAATCTATATAGTCATACTTTGTAGATGTGTAGAAAATCTGATTTTATTCTGGCAACTGAGTCAACGTGTGAACAACTGTGTCGTGTTTTTTCCAGGTAATGAGGAAATTTATCAGGTGTTTCGCTAAAGCTGACAGTGAAGCTTCTTGAGCATAAACGGCTCTTTTTGCACGAGTAGCTGCAGCTCGGTGTTCTGTGCGGTTAGACGCCTCGTGGCCGCCGACACCATCACCGTGACAATATGGAAAGTGACGAGTGGGCTGACGTGGATGCCACCAGCTCAATTACAGCGGTGACAGTGGACCCTGCAGACGCACTCTGACGTGACGGAGACTCTCTGCTGTGACCTCCACCGGCCTCTTGCTTCCTTCCTCGTGATGACACCACATCACATTACCACAGCTTTGCATTACTGCGTTATTATGTGACAGAGTAACAAGGCTGTGTCCCTCCTCCAGCTCCCAGTGTCAGCACAGATGATGGATAGCGCTCTGCAGACACTGATGCCTCATTCATTTCTATTAGACTAATATGTAAATTCCCTGCAGAGTGCAGCCTCTGCCTCCTCAAGCTGGAAGACAATATTAATTTATGAGTCAATTTCAGAAGCTTCTGGTCAAACTGGCAGTTGAGGCGTCTGTCTGTCTCTATTTGATCTGCCTGTACATGATCCCGCAGCACAGAAACGAGTCTGCAACAAAGCATCAGCGCACACAAACAAGAACACTGCGCACAGAGTTTCAACAGCTCACGTTCGAGTCCCACCAGTGTCTCTGCAAGGGCTGCAATGATCAGGATGTAAACTAAACTCAAGCATGAGGCAAAATGAATGATGTGCTCTTGATTTAGTGGGGCTTAAAATGCAAAGTTTGTCCTGCAGGTGGCGCTGTTTAAATCAGATGTGGCCAGTTGTTGGTAAGCTGTATGAATCATCAACCTGCATGTAACAGCTGCAAGCGATAACTTTCATGAGTAAATACTTCAAGTTGAATCCTTTGATTATCATCAGCAACTGAGTTACGCATGTTTTTGTGGCCACTGGCACGATTTCCTGATGTTTCCATAAAGAAATGTTTTTCCCAGTGTGGTGTGATGAACGAAGAAGCACAGAACACCGACCTGGTCCTCCTGCATCACCTCTGGGATGAGCTGCAACACGTCAGTGAGACCTGATCAGCAGCTTCACAGCTGGACATCACTGCTGCAGCAGGTTCAACATCTGCAGGAAACACTGAAAGCAGAGGACAGAGGCCGTCACACTTCACTGTCACTCATAAGCAGCATGTTTTGGCACGTGCATACTTATGACCATAAAACCTGTAACATTTTCTTTCCACAGGAATAATTGTTAAAAAATCTGCATGTAGTTAAGCATTTGCACGGTATCAGGATTTGATGATTCAGAGCACCTCGCCGCTGCAGAACAGCACACATTTTTTTGCATGTGTGCCCCCTGTGGGACAAATGTTTTATTAAGGCTCCTCTCATTTCAATAGGGCCACCTCCCAGCCGAGAGCGAGCGCCGGGGCCTCCGTGTCAGTGGCTGCTTAATATTAACGACGGCCCTCGGAATAATCTCCATCCTCACAAAGTCAACGCCGCAACAAAGTCTTAAAGGACAAAAAACTGCAGCATAGTCCTTTAACAAGACATCGGCTACAGAGCTCTGAATCTTGAACAGAGAAAGTGACAAACTCTGACTGTGGGCAGCTGGTCAGATGTTTGGGTTTTTCTCTTTTGAGGTTTTGACTTAACTAAGTGTCCTTTAACATGCTGCTCAAAGTTTGTTCTCTACACCTCTCATCACTATCAACATGTGTGCCTTGTGTTTAGGCCATGTGACGCGTAGACGATCAATACGTGTTTAAAACTGCACTGCATGTAAACTTGTACATTTACATGAGAATAACTAGCAGATACTTTTTACTCTGTTTAATTCTTCAAGCAAAAAAGACAGAATATGTTTCTGTTTTCAGAATATTTCCTGCTTTATCGCTTTAATATATATATAAATAAGAGAAAATAATCCACAGGTTTATAAAATTAAAACATTAGTGTCTGTTATATTGCCGTGCTGTGCTTCAGTATTTGCATCAGACAGGATTAAGAGTAAGTAAGTAAGTAACTTCCTGTATCTGTCACACAGGTTTCACCTGTGACCCGCCCCCTTCAGGTGAGCAGCAGCAGGTGAGTTTCATCATAATAATGGAGGGAGTGAACATGATGCTGATAAATCAAGAGGAAATTCATTTAGTAGGAGACCTGTCACAGATGTCTTACCTCCCTATTACAAGTGAAACCATGAGCAAAAGTTACCACTGAAATAAAACTCGTGTGTGTTTGTGTTTATTATTAATGATCTCCACTTGATACCTGAAGCAGAGAAAAACTTTTACACTTCCTGTTCTTTCTGTCCTCAGTGGCCACAACAAGAAAACAAAGTTGAGACTTGAAAGAAAAATCTGCCCTGAAAATAAAGACATCAGTCGCTTCACACGCGTCTCTGCAGTTTAAGTGTTTGGAGTAGGCCAATCATCAGCGAGGCCTTCAGTGTCATGAACTAATGCATCATGAATATTCATGATATGTTTCTATGCAAAATAACATCTGTTTTCCAACAACATCCCATCTGTTTGAGGGACTTTGTGATATTAACGGCTCATCACGGAGAAAAAACAACACTGATAGAAAACTATTGTGGTGGTCATTATCTCTCTCTCTCTCTCTCACACACACACACACACACACACACACACACACA
>JAQLOL010000017.1:560656-570813 GCA_029783665.1 Naso thynnoides | reverse complement strand
ACGCTGCTGACACGACACACACGAGCAGAACGAAGGAGAATGACCTGGAGTAACCTTTACAACTGTTTACCATTATGCCTGTGAAAATACATCCACACAACGTTTGACGTGATAAATACAAGGCACTAATTCTTAGTATCAATACAATCGATTTTTGCTTTAAAAAATGATTTCTGATCGATGTGAGTCACACGAGAAGGACGACTTGCCGTTTACGTATCGATGTAGATTGATCACAGGAATATTAATCACTGCACTGATGTATCGTCACACACCTACTGATAACTTAACTGTGTTCATGCGCTAACAGAGAAAGAATTTCTGTAACTAAATCTGATTTTTTAGTACAAATTCACCACTTCATCCACTCTAGGCATTTTGTAGAGACGCACATATGCACCATTTGATCATTTTAAAATCTTCTTCATTCCGACTTTATTCTCAGAACTTCTTTTTTTTCTCAGACTGTCTTCTCGAAGTGCATAATGGAAAAAATAAAGAAATTTTTAAAACTCCCCTTTGATTTTTTGGTTTTTATTTGTGGCCCTAACACATTTCTGTGATCTGAAACGTGATCAACTTTAAGATCCAAAATCACAGGAGCTGCACGTTTTAAATCAGTTTACATGTGAGATGCTGCGGCTGATGAATCATCTCCAGATGTGAGGGAACAAGTCGGCGTGGTGCAGCAAAAACTCACATCATCATTACTGTGAAATGCAAAAAATATACGCCCACTGAAATCATGACACTAAACCTAATCAGAATTTTTTTTTGCATATTATTCAGCCCTAAACATCCTCCTGCTCAGAGTCAGATGTCTGATTGGTGCCACTCTCGTGTAAACATGGAGCTACGCCCACCTTCAGCCGCTATGCTAAGCTAAGCTGCCGTCACATTCAGCGTGACATCAATCATCTCATGTGACTCTCAGCAAGAAGGCAAAGCAGAAAATTTCCCTAAATGTCAAACTTAACCTTCAACATGACGCTCACCTCCTAGGAAGCGTTTGATTGAACTTTCCTCGTGTGCCACATGGGCGGAGTTTAGCACCAGAAGAGTTCAACCAGAGTTCAGTCAGTGAGTTTTGCGCCTTCCTGCTGAGACACAGTTCATACGCTGGAGTCATCAGGCGCGTTTGTTAGTGTTAGAAGAAGCAGCAGTAACATTTTTCATTATAATATATTAAAAAAAGAAAATCACTTCTGTACATTGACCAGCCAGAGCGTCTTAAAGGAGGAACACAATGAACATGTACAGTGCTGCGACGGGAAAATCCGGCTGGATTTCTAAGTTTATTGCTAAAGTCCAAAGATCAAACAGTCTTTCATCGGGACGCTGGCACTTCATCGTTCAGTTATTAGCACGGTCGCTTTGCTTAGAAGCATCTTATCATTCAGATTGTCCATCTGTCTGTCAGATTCAGGCCCATTGTCATTTGCTTACATAGTTTTTCACATTTTAAGTTTCAAAGTGACTTACATTCAATTTAGGACAAGCAGATGGAGAAAAGTTTCTGCCCCAAACTGTTTTACGTTTAGAACAAGAAAACACTGAGAACAGTTTGTCTGCAATCAGCCAGATTCTTGCCTCACTGCCAGTCAAACATGAACACTGGCACATTACGGGCTTCAGAGGAGGAATACAACATGTCTATATTTCAGTGCTGTGGAATGAAGCTCTGCAGATCACAGTAGTCTTGACAGCTCGTCGATTCTAAAGTCCCAGTTTGAACCGACATCGCTCAGACGCAGCAGAGAAACACGTCGCTCTGTCGCTCAGTGGTTTTAATCTCCTCAAATTATTCTAGCGATTCTCAGCTCTTCAGTCTTAAGACGGCTTCAGATAGGATGCGAAAAATCTACCCACCCGCCGCCGAAAACATTCATTGTCACAAAGTGTTTTCAGACTCAACATTTCTGTAAGGACATTTTTTTTCTGTTGGCATTCGTAGCAGTAGGAACCTCTGACATGAACTACGTGCCAAAGGCCATTAAAACTCAGAGAAGATACAACTACTCTGGTTCGTGTCGTCTTGTTTACAACGCTGGTGGGTTAAATTTAGGATTTTTCACCTCTTTCGTTGTCACCAGACAGCTGTTTATCTTTTGTTTAACAGCTGATTTGTGGAGTGATAAGGTGGGCGGCAGAAGCCAGTGCAAGTGGACATAGTAACATAGTAGTGCCAGAAAGAACAGCTGCCGGCTGGCAAACTAAAGCAGTGGAAAAAATCCTACATTCAGCGTACAACTGAATGGATACAGATATTTTATGTAAACATTTTTATATGTGGCTAAAAAATATTTTTCTGCTGACCCTGTCTGCAACAGTACAATGCTGAGTTCAGCTGCAGAGATTTCTCCTCCTTCTCCTAAAAGTGACACAGCTGATCTCCATCTGCAGAAGGTCGTAGACCGACTACACATAAGAACCTCATTCAACCCCACTTCAAAAATACTCAACTATCTCTTCAGATTCTGTGAAAAACCTACTTTAGAGTTGGAGCTAAAAAAAAGTCCAAGACGTCGCTCTAAGCTGAGCAAAGCGTGAGGGTGGCGCTTGCTGTCTGTGCAGCTCTGTGAAGTGCGCAGCGGCGTGCGCGGCACACACCGCATCCTATCTGAAAGCGACCTTAGAAAATCACCAGCTGATTTTAAATATCTGTAGAGGACAAGTTCGGTCCATGTAACACTCCTCAGTTGTACTTTCACCAGTGTTTAGAAAGATTTTGAACCGTTTCCACCTTAGGATTGTTGAATTTTTTTGTCCCACAGCAGCGACTGTTTCTCTCTTCACTGTGTTAAAAACAAAACTTGTTTAGTAACCACAAAAGCTTCTCCTGCCAAGTATCCGGCAGCAGCTCAGGACAGCTGGCTGTCGCTAAATGTTTCAGAGCTGAGTAGAACTCGTGTTTTTTGTGTCAAACAACTTTAAAGTTGATTTTTTTTGGCACTTTAGATGCAGCATCTTTCCCCGGTCACCCAGCAGATTACACAGGGGACAAATGTGGGTTTGCTGATGTGCTTGAAAATACACAAGTCGCTGTCTGGTCACGGATAAAAATCTGTCATGTTGTATTCAGGTGTGGGGAAGCTGTTGGAAGTAGAATCTTCTATTTCAGGACACTAAATATCTGCTCAGCACACAGACTAAATCTGACAGGCTGCATTAGAGGCTGATCTGGCACCGAATAGTTAGAAATCATTAAAAAGATACATGCAGAATTTTAAATTTTGCAATTTTTTAATCCAGGCAGGAAAAAAGTTCAAAATCTTCATTTTATGTCGATCTGACAGACAGGAAGTGAAATTTTAGTGTTTTATTGTTTCTACTGACAAGTACTACTGATCAAATTATTCCTCCTCCTCACACCCGATTAATGATTTTTGCACATTTGCTCGAATTTAAAAATCAACACTGACGTTTCTGCTGGTATTTGGATTTAAAATAAAGGGATTTTTTAATCACTGTGGTGCTAAAACATCATTGGCCAGCCAAATGATACTGCTGTGAACACTCAGATAACCGTGGATTTCACATTTTACAACAGCGGACACACATAATTCTTCTTCTGTTGTTCTCATTCTTTTTTAAAATTTCTACATCAAAGCTCATTAATTTTAACACATTAATCTTATATGGACCCTTGAATTCAGCCTTTTAAAGACTGTGGTGCCACTTTCTTTAGCTGCTCAGCACGGCTCAAAAATCACCGCATTCACACTGGAGAAACACTCCAGTGCCTTTCAGATTGATCCGACAGGTACAATGAGGCAGTAGTTCAGGAAGGAGAAACACAGGTGAGAGCCACATCCTGTCAAAGCTCTTTACATTCAATATACAATATAGTTTGATGTGTCAAAGCAACATGTTCAAAAAACGTGGATTAAAGGTACTAAAAGGAAATAAAAACACTGTTAACCACAGGTTTCCTCCTGCACCGACAGGAAGGAAGTTACATCACAGAAACTCACCTCAGCTCCAGAGAGCTCCTCACATGCAGCCAACACTGGAGTCATGATGGTGAAATGAGGAGCGAGGGGGAAGAGGAGGAGTTTCTACCATCGCTTGTTTTCATCGCACATCGATGGAGGGTAAAGTTTTAAGGCTCATGACTCTATTTGTAGTGTGAAGGAGGGCGATGTGGGTTCAGGTGCAGGTGGGGTTTTTTATGAAGCGTCTGAGCAGCGGGACCACCTGACCTGATGTTTGAGAACCTGCAGCTGCAGCAACGTGACCTCCTCAAGACGACCTCAGCTTCCTCAGCAGCTGCAGGAATGAGCAGGGAGTCATGATGAATCAGAAATTTGTGGTCCTACAAAGAACATGGAGATACAGTTGAGTCTGTTAATGACAATGTCTGAGTCCAGATCCACCACCGGCTGATGGAGCGAGATGGTTTGTGCGACGGAGGCTGAGAGTGAGTGGTGGGAGTTAGTAGGAGGAGATGTCGGAGGAGCTGCTGCTGTTGCTGGTGGAGGTCTGGGCTCTCTTGATGTAAAGGTTGAGCAGCTTCATCTGTGGGGGGAACAGCAGCGGCGTTAGAGGAGGTGACACCAAGACTCTAATGATCTCAAACTCTCCTCACAAAACTTCAACACTTAATGATTCTGTCAGTTTTTTTGGATTTCTCAATTGTGCCGATGTTCTGCTCACACCACCAAAGGAAAACTGTCATATTGTAGATGTTCACTCACAAATTTGTATTTTGGTTGGAATAAAAGAAAACAATGAAGTCATACTGTTGATGTTAACTGAAATCTCTCCATAAATGTTCAGACAAGACTTTAAATGACAGCAGATGAACAGGAAGCAGTTGCACCTTGCTGCCGGTCAGCTGAGCGAGGTACGGCTTCAACTCCTCTCCGATTACAGAGTAGATGGCCACCAGGCAGAAGACGCTGGCCTTCCTCACGCTGCTCTCCGTGTTGTCGTAGCCCTGCAACAGCAGACGAGATGAGTGAGCCGCTGCAGCGACGCTGAACGTACATGTGACAAAGTCTCACGAGTCGTGACTCACCTGCAGGAGTCCAGGTATGATATCCGATAGCAGCTGATGGAGCGGCTCCCTGGCGATGCGTTCGATGGCTCTTGTCTGCATCTTGATGGCAGCCAGGTTGATGGGGTAGTCTGCCGTCTGCACGATGGGACAGAGGACCTTGATGCACTGCTCCGGGTGGATGGAACTGGCCAGTGTGGAGGCCGCCTCCTCTGCCGCACGCACCACCTGCAGCGAGGGGAGCAGAGAGGGATGGAGGATCTGTTGTAGCATCACAGAAACACGCTTTCAAAACTGTGACTCTACTGATCCTCACCTCCTTGTGTGAGTCTTTATGAGCCTCCAGTGTCTTCATGATGGTGAGCTCAGCATAGTTCTTGAAGCGGGCCGGCTGGTTCCTCAGGATCTCCTTCAGGACTCGCAGAGCCAGCGCTCGGATTGTGTGCTGAGAGGGAGAGCAGTCAGTTCAAACTTCAGTTTTCTACAAACATGACGGTCAAAGAGGAGAGACGACAGATTCAGGTGGCTCATGTTCTTACGTCTTTGTCTCCTAGTGTCTCGAGCAGCAGCAGTAACATCGTTTTGAAGTGCTCCTCCCACACCACCAGGCTGTCCTCTCGGGCCACTTTCAGCAGCTCCAGCAGGGTCCCACGTCTCTCCTCAGGGCCCCGCTCCACCGCTTGGCCCTGGGAAAGTTCCTTCAGCAGCGCCCCGACCAGCTCCAGCTGCTCTGCGGGGGCTGCTGCAGGAGGAGGGAGGAAATGTGGCAGATAAAGAATAAGTGGTTTGTTACTCTGCTCATAATTTAACAGAAGCACCTTTGGCTAACAGCTCTGAGAGCTGCTGTGAGTGTGTGTGACAGAGGGAAAAAGCTCAAGCTCAACTTTAAAAGACAAACAGATATGAAGGCATCAGTTTCACATGCTCTAAGAAACTTCAGAATCTGTATTTGTTTGTCTTTTCACTATCATGGAATCTTCTATCACGTGATAATTTCTTTTCCAATCCAAATTTTTTTATAGATCACATTTTAAAACAAGGTTGGCCAAAGTAGAGTAATACAGTGAAATACCAGTAAAATAAATAAAATATGTAAAAGACAGAAAACACATAAAACACAAGCAGAAAACAACAACTCATAGCAAGTGCAAAAACACAGTCAGCGACGACTCACACCGAGTTAAAAGCCAAGGAAAACAGATGCGTTTTTAAAAGAGATTTAAAAACAGGACGTGAGGAGGCCTGTCTAATGTGCAGCGGCAGCTCGTTCCACAGTTTGAACGCTGCTGCCGCAAAAGCCCGATTCCCTCTGAACTTCAGCCTTGTTTTGGGGACAGCCAAGAGCAGCTGATCGGCCGTTCTTAGGGACCGCGATGGAGTATATGGTTGAAGTAATTCAGAGAGGTAGGGTGGAGCAAGACTGTTAAAACATTTATAAGCATGAAGGAGAATTTTGAAAATAATTCTATAACGCACCAGGAGCCAGTGAAGGGAAGCCAGAATAGGCAACATGTGCTCACGTCTCTGTGCTTTTGTTAAAAGGCAGGCAGCAGCATTCTGGACATGCTGAAGACAAGCAATGGAAGCCTGGCTAACCCCGACATAAAATGTATTGCAGTAATCAAGACGAGTCATGATAAAAGCATGTATTAATTTCTCATGGTCCTGCCTTGACACGATGGATTTAACCTTGGCTATTGGTCTTAATTGATAAAAGCTGCTTTAAAGAACAGGGCTGATCTGCTTGTCAAATTTAAAATCAGAATCAAACTTTACCCTCAGATTAGTGACTGTTTGTCTTACATAAGGTGCCAGAGAGGGTGACAGAAATACTGCTCGGGCCAAACATCATGACTTCAGTTTTCTTATCATTAAACTCAGAAAGTTTAACACAATCCACGCTTTAATGTCACTGAGACACTCTAGCAGTTGTCGTACAGAGTAGGACACATTCCGCACCAAGGGTACATAAATTTGATAATCGTCCGCATAAAAGTGGAACAAGGTGCCATGCTTCCATAAGACAGAACCCAAGGGGAGCAAATAAAGAGAAAACAGGAGTGGCCCTAGGGTTGAACCCTGTGGCACCCCACAGGGGAGAGGAGCCATAGAGGATGGAAATCATCCAGTTTGATACAAAAGCTTCTCTCAGCCAGGTGCAAACAAAACCAATCCAGGGCTGCACCTTTAATGCCCACCCAGTGTTCAAGGAAAGAGATTAAAATGCTATGATCCACCGTATCAAAGGCAGCAGCCAAATCTAAAAGCACCAGGATGACAACCTTCCCCGAGTCAGTAGCTAAAAGAATATCATTAAAGGCCCTTAAAGGTGCCGATTCTGTGCTATGCAGGGTTTTAAACTCAGACTGGAACACCTCAAAAATACCATTCTCGTCTAACAATGATTAACTGGGTGAGAACAATTTTTGGTTAGTGAGAAAAGATGACGTTTAAGAATTTCTCTGGTTTTGGTTTTAATGTGAAAAGGACTCAAGTTTTTACCAGGGAAGCTTCTGGGGTTCATGATCTTGTTTTCCGCAGATTCTTGTCGGCAGCCTGCAGAGGAAAAAAACATGAAACAAAAATAAGGTGAATAAATTCAAAAACTTCTAGCTACTTTCTGACCGAGACTGACTACTGTCTCACCGTCTCTCAGCTGCTCCACGGCATCCTCATACAGCGCTTCCTTCAGGGCAGCTTTGTCCAGCGTGCTGATTCCGTCCGTGTAGTTGTACGGGTTGTAGTCTCGGAAGCGCGGGCTGGCAAACGAGCGCAGCGACGGCGTGTTCAGCAGAGACGTCTTGTTGTCGAGGGCTGTGCGTCCTCCGGCCACCACATCACTGCTGAGCCGCGGGTCAGAGTCTGAAGACGCTCCGACTCCAGACTGAAGAACAGCATCAAAACATCAACATCATCATCACCTGTTGAAGTGTGTGTACTATGAGCAACCAGAGCTACAGATGAAAGACAAATACTCGTGTCAGTCTGGGTGTCTGAAGAAAAAAGGTTTTTATTTAACATTAAGTCGATTACTTAAACAGACAAATAATTAGAGGTTTCAGTCAAACAAAAACATTTGAAGCGTCACCTCGGGCTCTGGGAAACTGTGACAGACAGCTTTCAGACTGTATTCTGACATTTTGAAGACTGAAGTAAATGAGTGGAGAAAAACCAGCTGATGACAGATGTTCTTACAGATGTTTGAGGTGTTTTTTACATCTGGCTGAAGCTGTTATAGTTCAAGCTCATTTTAAAGACGTCACAACGATCTCACGTTCATACTAAGGCTGTCTGCTGTTTTCTTCTAATCAGAGTCTAAAACTTTATTTTCTTTGTCAGACTGTTGGCCTGTGTTCTTGCTCGTTGATTTTGCTCCTCATGGTGCATTCAGGGGCTTCTCGTAAATAAAACTGTTTTGACACATTTCATCCTATTCAACTCTCTGCTGCACCTGATTACCACATCCTCAGCAAAGCTTAATTTTATCCGTTCAGTCTACTTTGTGAATCTACTGTCAGAGTGTTTTTTTCTTCTAAATGATAAGATTTCAATTAAAACCCATTTTATAAGCTTACTTTCCCCTAAAAAAAACACTAAGCAAACAAAAAACCCATAAACACATAGATAAACAAACTGACCCGTGTACGGCTCATGAACTAAAGCTCGTGTCTCTCCTCACCGTGCCGTCCCTCTTGCCGTCTCGCCTCAGCGGCTCCATCAGGTCCTCTTGGCTGCGGAAGCTGAAGTTCTGGATGGCCTCGGTGACGCCGCGCAGCGAGCTGTAGATCTCCTCTGAGTTCAGGTTCTCACTGTCGTACTCCAGCATGCTGCGACAATTCAGAAAGAAAACCGTCACAGGAGAGCTGAGACACTTTCAGCAGTACACTAAACAGTTTGAGGATGCCAGTTTTTCCAGAAGAATCTTTACAACAATCGTCCATCAAGTAAATTTGAAGAAGCCCAACGTAAAGACACCATGATGCTTTAATGTGGTGATCCAAGACTCATTTAGGAACTATGCTGAGCCCCTCGATGGTCCTGGATCAGCACTTTGTGTCAAGCATGTCAGTTATGATCACAGACATGGACCAGTCACGAAACCTCACTGACGGATGCTCTTCAGTTTCAGTTCTTGAGCACAGAGACAGAAATGAGAAGTTTTCTCACCTGAGAGCTTCAGCTCAGTGACAACAAGGCGAAACAAACAGACGAATGGAGGAACAGTTTGAGTGATGGTGACTGTCAGTGAGGTTCAGAGGTTTCACAGGGTTTTTAGGTTTTTATGAACAAATGCATAAAAGTGTTCATAACTACAGATTAGGCAAAACTTCACTCTGAGCCAAAACCCACAATTTTCTGTTATTTTTTCAGTGGAAAAATTTACCCGTGGATCGAAATATTGCATTAAATCGCAAAAATTTGATTAAACTTCAGGTCGTATCATCCAGCTGTACTGTGAAACCGCTTTACAGGCAGGAAGAAGAGGAGGAAGAGGAGGAGGAGGAGAAGAGGTTGGGGTTACCTGGGTGAGTAAGCTCGCCGCACTGCCTTATGGGAGGAGAGTGCAGTGGGTGGAGGAAGAGGGGAGGGGAAGGGTGGAGGGGGGAACTTGGAGAGCCCGTCTGCACTCCAACCCCACAGCCGACTGCGACGGGCCAGGAAGGAAGAGGAGGAACGAGGGGGACGAAGAAAACAGGAGAGAGCAGCCCAGAGAGAAGACAGAGGGGTGAGCAAAGTGGGAGAGAAGGAGAAGCTCCGTTCTCAGTCAGTGTTAGTACGGCGGGTGGAGATGTGGTTCCATTTGTTAAAGTAAGCTAACTGTTAGCAGCGTCACATGCTTGAGTCTGGAGCAAAATACAAATATTAACACGAGACACTGTGTTACCGACAAATCACAGGGTTTCACTCAGAACTGATCCTGTTTTTGACGGCCAAGTAGACAAACCAAAAACTGTGTCTACAAGCATCACTACAAACCAACAGCAGAGAGCAATGTTTGAAAACAAGCATGAGCGTGTCACTCAGTTCTGCTCAAGTGTAAAAAAACTGATCCAACCTGCTCAAATATGTTGAATCAAGTCAACAGAACAGATGGGAGCTTTACGAGGGTTGGTTGATAAGTTCATGGCCTCATGCAGAAGGCGAGGAGTTTCACAGC
>JAQLOL010000017.1:544880-560556 GCA_029783665.1 Naso thynnoides | reverse complement strand
GGCAGGATTAGGGTCGGGGTTTCATTAGTAAAAAAATCAACTGCAATGCATTGATGAATCAATTTTTTTGCCCAGCCCTCGACAAAACGTGCACTCGTTAATAGTGCGTGAAAAAAATTAACGGCATTTAATTTAATTTGCATTAACTTTGACAGCACTTATCACAACACAATATGACATCATCTATGGGATTATTTTACAACTTGAGGAAAACGAACGTTAGCTGCCACTTGTCTCGTCTGTAGCCTGCAGGTTACTGATGTCTGAGCCGCTGTCTCCAGGGAGCCAGAGGGCGGGGCTTCCGCTGTTAGCTGCGACCTGTAGCTGCATCTATTTGCTGATAATGTGATTTTATTTCAACAAAATGTCTAATTGTGTCTTTCCGTGATGCACTGCGGGTCAGAATCTCAACCACAACCCAGTATCACTGCATTTATGTGACTGTTGAACAAATCAGACGTTAACCTTCCCACTTGTCTCTCTGTTTCACTGAATAGCCGAGCCCACAGCGTACGTCATGCAGTCAATCTCAGTGCTGATTGGTTTAAGGCTGCTCCAATAGATTTACACTTAACCTGATATCACGCCTACTAGGATTCTAAATCTGCAAAGAATCCCCACTGGAGTGTGACCAGACCCTTTTCACAAAGAGAATTTACTCACAAAGTGAATTTTGGGTCTGGTTTACCAGGCTAGGGTTCCTCCTCGGTTAACAGGTGATTTCAAAAACACATGCTTCCCTTTGCTGGCAGTCTGTAGCAGTTCACTTGTGAAATCATCAAAACTATGTAAAAACATCCATCCAAAGCTTTGTGTGGTATAAAACAAGTCCTGTTTATCGTGTTGTAGGCTCAGTATTTCCAAAAAGCTCCTAAATCCAACACATCCAATCCAGCGCTTTAAGTCGTTTGTTACAGTTGTTTTGTTTTAAATATAGTTCCACAACAAACTGCAGGAACTCCTCTCTCTCCGAAAGTTGTAAGCAGACTCATGAGCCAATGAAAATGTCTGGTGCGGAGAGAGAGAAGAGTTTCTGCAGTTTTTGGCAGAACCATATATTTATTTGAGCCGATGTTCACCGACGTTTAGAATAACTGCAAAACTCGACTCAAAACATTGGAGCAAATGTGTTGGATTTAAGAGCTTTCCAGTCAAAATGACTGTTTTAGAAGTGTCAAGCAAACGGCACAATGAACAAGACTTGGATTATACCACATGAAGCTGTGCAGAGTTTTGGATGGACCACTTTAGAAAGTTTTGATGTTTTAATGAGCGAACCTTCGTAGACTGTCAGCATAAGGACGCACTCATTTACCACGGAGGAATGCCGGAAGGAGAAAATATTCTTTAATTCATGACATCTAAGGGTGAGCGATTGATATGCAAACCAGCATTTTGCTTTAAAGCAGATTTAACAGCCATGACAATGACGCATTTACCGGTTGTTGTTGAGATGCTGTGATCAGAATCAGTGCGGAGCAGGAAGAGTTTCTCACTCCTCTGCGGATCCAGAATAAAACTGAACCTAAACACAGCGCCGTGGCGTCAGCAGTGAACTCACCTCCTCCGGCGGCATCGGGGTGAACTCGGCGGAAGGCGGGCGAGCGATGGACATGACGGAGCCCGGCAGAGAGACGTTGGACAGCCGTCTCTTCCTGACGCCCGTGCAGTTGTTGGGGATCTTGAACGCACAGCGTTTGTGGTAGTTCAGTCCACATCCTGAAGAGCAGAAAAGTCATTTTATCTTATGGTCAACTGCCGGGAACTGTTTATCTGCAGGGTAAGCCTTCGATTTCTGAGATTTCCAGAACAATGAAGTTTGATTTCCGATTCATTTATTTAAAAACAGGGACAGTGCATATTAATGGACATTTGAATATAAGTGTGTAAGATTATAACAAGTGGCTAACTTCTATTTTAGTCCCATTGGCAAGTTGATGTTGTGAAAAAAAAACAGCAATAAAATGCAAACAAACAAACAATAAACAAGTTGCTCATGACAGACCACAAGTCGGGGGGAGGATGAATTTATGTGCACGCTATTGCAAAATATAACACACATAAGTGTATAAGTCACAGATCTTCATCTTTAATATTGCAATATATTTGATGATTTTATTTTGTATTTTTCTATTTAACTAAAAATGCTCAAGTAAAAGCACGTTTTGTCTCTGAACTGTAGTGAAGTAAAAGTATAAAGTAACAGAAAATGGAAACACATTAAGTACTAGTACCTCTAAAATGTGCTTAAGTGCAGTACTTCAGTACATGTACTTAGGTATTTTTCACTACTGATTTTTCTTCACTTCCATCAGTCAGAGTAAACGTGCAGATAAAGCCGCCAGTCTGAAGCTTTTTAACCGGTTCCATCAAGTTCAACAAGCAGAAGCCAAATTTCTGCGCTGATGTCAGAACATCAAGCGTCTCGTTTCTCTGCTTGGCACCGACGCAGCGCTGAGATCAGGACATGAAAGATGTAAAAAATAGTTGCAGGAAGTCACCGAGTCCATGAAGACATCCTGCTGCACAGTTGCTGCAGCTTTCAGGCTCCAATAACACTGTGTGAAAACCTGTGTGTGTGTGTGTGTGTGTGTGTGTCTGTGTGTGTGTTGGACAGGATCCTGCGCCTCGATTCGTCGGTGGTGACTCGGTCAGTCCGGACGTGGCAGGAATCGAAGCCGAGGGGAGAATTAAACTTAATTAAGTGTAATAAAACAATCATGACATCACGCTGAATTTGCACAGGAAGCTGAACTTTTTCTTTCTCAGCAGGATGAAGGTCAGAACAGTTTCTCATGTTTAAAGATCAGCTTTCAGCTTGGCCTCTGGTCTGTTCCTCTCGCTAAAACTGGACTTGTCTTGCATCAGTGCAGACGCGCTGGCAGCACACATCGCTTCCTTTCATGAGGTTTGATTGAGAGGAAACTTGTCTGAATTGTTTTAAATACCCAGATATCCTGACAACCCATGCCTGAGATCGTAATCTGAGCTGCCTCACACCTGCATGTGTGTGTCTGCGCTGCTGCTCAGATTTCAGGTGATGTCACGCCGAACTTTGGGAGGTTCGTGCAGCCGATGTTCATCTGCCTCAAACAGCAAAGTAATCCACTGTACACGGGTCAGACTGAGCTGGGCAGCAGTGTCCGCACTGACCAGTGTGTGTGCGTGTGTGTGAGTGTGTGTGTTACTGTCTTACTACTGTATGAGGGTTCAGGCTCAGACTAACTGAGCGCCCTGTTATGTCCTCCAGCTCTGCCTCTTTTCCCCTCGTGTTTGTGTGTGAAGCCTTGAAATGAGCGTGAATTTCTTCTGGAAGTTTTTAACTCAGACAGACGTTTCTACTAATCTGTTCTACCGAACCAGACGAATCTGTAGGCTCTCATCTGCAGCTGAGGCAGAAATTGGTGTACAGCGAAGCAGCATTTTGTGGTGCAACCGTGAGCGCCCAAAATGCTAAATATGTCATTTCTGCCTTTGTTGGGCGCTCTCGATCAAAACGCCAACACAAGACAGAGTCTGATGACATCATGAAGTAGCGTGGAATCATGGTAGTTGGTGTCTTCTAGCACTGCGGATGAAAATCGATCAGTTAAGTCTCATTCTGTGCGTAGACGGAGCGCAGCGCGAACACACATTCAGCGCAGTTTTACAACAGTTCTGCTCAAGCGTGGCCTCATGCAGAAGGCGAGGAGTTTCACAGCTCTCGCTACATACAGACGCAGTTTAAACCTTCTTTGTGGTTTTTCTGTCTCAGGTGATTTAAAATTGCAATTTAAGTGCAAGCTTAGTGGTCGCCATTTTGACAGAGATGATGATGTCAGAGCTGCTGTGGATCACTTTCTTTTTACAAAGATGGGAGCTGTTTGTTCCACGACTTCTGGACTTTGTGGGATGATGAAGAAGAAAAAAGAGAAACATTTTCAAAAAGTGACTCCTTCTATGTCAGGCCATGAACTTATCAATCAGCGCTCATATTCAGAGGATTTTTCTGGTGTTTGTGATAGTTTTGGATTTGGTTTTGATGATGATGAGTTGTAATTTCATTAATACATAAAACCAATATTTCCATGAGCCTCTTGAAACTCTAAAACCACAGTGTGACTGCAGCTTGGAGGAGCAGTGTTACTGTGGGAGCTGTACCTGGGAGAAAGCCCCCCATGGGAGCAGTTGGTGGGTGAGGTCAGCGGGCTGCTGCGGCTGCTGGGCTGCCGTGGAGGCGTCCGACTTGCAGAGTTGCTGGGGGACGCCTGCAAATCGACCAAACACAAAAAAAAATACAAAGAACCATCCAGAAATCACCTCTAGCGCCTATTTTAACAGAGCGGGAGCCACTTTAGAGACTGCTACTCATCATCCCTATTATTGATCAATCTGCCTCGTATTTTCTTAATTTTTTAGTTTATCAGTGTTTTGATGTTAGAATAGAGTCAAAATATTCATTATATTTTCCCAGAGTTAAAGGTGACGTCTTCAAATGCTGTTTGTCTAAACAAACGTCCAAAACATCAAGAAATTCAGCATATAAAAAAAAAACAACAACAAAATTATTAAGTCCTGTTTCATATCACGCTGATTATCACTTCCCGTGTATAATGAGTCTGTGTGTGTGTGTGTGTGTGTGTGTGTATTTGAGTGTGTGCGTGCGTGCATTACCATGCCGATGCCGCTGTTCGCACTGGCGTTTCTCAGGTGATTGTGCAGCAGCTTGGTTGTTCCATCCTGGAAGGTTTTGGGCAAAGCGCCGAGCAGCATCGTGAACTCTGGCGTATTCAGTTCGAAGAGGGCGATGAGCACCACCTGAGCCGCCTGCACACACACAAGCACACAGGGAGAGTCACTTTAACTTGAGCTCTGGTCTCGGCTCTCTCAGGGACTTGCGTGAGATCCTCCCGTCCAGGTGGTGTCATTATTCACACAGGCTGCTGCGACTACTTTCTGAACTTTCAGAATGACAGCTATGCTTTTTAGACTAAGAAAGGGACTGAGGTGAGAGAAAGACACAGAAATCAAACTGTAATATCACTGAAATAATGAGACTTATTAACAGAAAACAGATGCCTGCTTTCTGAACACTGAAGGAGACAACTGTTGGTGAGTATTCTTAAAAAAGGATTATGTGTGCAGAGTAACAGCTGATAATCAAGTCGTCTGCAAGAGTAACTGTTCTTGGAGATTATAAATCACTGATCAGCTCCTTTCACAATACAATCGCTCGACCTTTACTGAAGAAATCAATCTTTAAAAGCTGCTTTCAGTTGGTTTAAAAACACAGAATCTCATTTTGAGAAAATAAATGAAACAAGAGAAGGAGAACAAATGCAGTTTTCGATCAACCTAAACATAAAAAGTTAATAAAAATGACACGTTACAAGCAGATTTGTTGCTGTGAACATGCAGTATGTCCATTTAAATCATTAAAAAAGTTCATAAAAAAGAGAATGAGCCGTTTCCACTTGAGAAAAATCTGATGCATTGATGGTTACAAACAGAAGTTAAATGCAGACTGGAAAGATGAAGAACTTTATCCTGTTTGTTTAGTTCAGCTGACAGTTAGTCTCAAAGCTGAAACTGCATGACGACTCAGCATCCCCCACAAAGTCACATGCACAAATTTGCTACTGAGAGTCCACTGAAACTTTTGCAGGCCGCCTTCCTGATTTTACAGCCACATAAATTCACTAATCAGAACCAAAAACAATCCTGAGAGAAAATGCAGGAGCAGTTAGTGCTGAGAAGCCTTCACACAACTCGCCCACTCTCTGGTTATTCACAGCTCAGCCGAGCAGACGTTCAGGTCTGCACATTCTGGGTTAGAGGAGGTTACACACTTTGCTCATGCCGTCTGAGGGAGATTCTACCTGCTTGCACCTCTCCTCCAGGTTGCCCTCTCCAGGCAGAGAGGCCACGGTGCCGGCTCGACCTGAGAAATCCTCCCCTGCCCAGTTATGAAGGGTCTGGGGTTTGGTGGGTGAGAGACGGTGATTGGACAAAAAAAAAAAAAATCAAAACATGAAAACAAAAAAGAAACCAAGAACAACAAACTCAGGATGACCTAAAAGGAAAAGACAAAGAAAGCAGCATTCTGACGGGAGGTGGGGGCAGCGCCGGAACGCCTCACCACCTCACCACCTCACCACCTCACCACCTCACCACCTCAGCCTCCTACCTTGCGGACGTCGGAGCTCTTGGGCTCAGTTGTCCAGGTGATGATGCGTGAGACGGCAAGGCGCGTCTCGCTGGAGTTGACAAAGTCGGCTGGGTCCATCTGTCGGGCCAGAGCCTCGATGTAGCGCAGGATGGCCACCTTCACCTTCAGGTTGGGTGTCTGCGTCTGATCCACGATGAAACGCATCAGGATGTTAAACTGCTGCTCGTGAGGGAAGGACTCTCTGCAGGGACACAGGAGGAAAAACATGGAAACTGATCTGGATCAACGTTAACTATCAGATTTTTTTAGAAGGAAAGATTCAAGCATGGCTGCTCACCTGGTGACGTCCAAGGCCTTCTGCACTTTGGCCTGGACAGAGCCCAGCAGGTCGGCCCCCATCTTCTTCAGCAGCTGAGTGAGCAGGACGAAGAGCCAGTCCTGCAGCTCGTCCCGGTGCAACGTGATGAAGTCCACCAGAGTCTCCAGGAACATGCTGAAGACCTGAGAGGGAGCGAGGGATTAAGAGGAGGAGAAAGGACACAAATGGAGCATCGTGGTCAGTGTGTGTTTCACAGAGCTGCTCAAGTGTGACAGGACATTGACTGCGGTGAGTACGGTGAGTAGACACTTACTCTCTGGTGTTTGTTAGAGTCCACAGCGAGCAGCGAGGAGGCATGCAACACAGAAACACACTCTGTTAGTTTGTCCTGTTAGTTCGGACATGTGAGCAGAGGAATCAGCTGTGACCTCCAGCTGCAACAAACAGAGACATTCTCCACCTGCAGTGACTGCTCCACCAGCCACAGAGACTGATTATGTGATTATGGCCACTGTTCATCTCTGTGGGACGTTGCCCTCTCAGGAACTGCGGCTCTTCACCTTCACATATCTGTTATTCAAACACAGTGCCGTGTGGAACAGACGCTCACCTTGCTGTGCGGGTCTGCAAACATCCTGGTGAAAATCTCACAAAGCCTCTTCAGCTCCACACGACTGAAAACAAGCAGCAGATTCATTAGTTTGTGTCACTGACCAAATATTCATGTCTCCCATTATAGTCCCAAGATCTCAGCTTACGTCACTAATGATCCCTCTTTCTCTGTGAGGACTTTAGAGACTAAGGAAACACTTTGATTGTGACTAAGCGCAAACAAGAAACTCTGACTTTAATCAAATCCATTTAAAGGGATTCACCTTTTCTTTCTCTTTTTGATATTTGTCTTCCTCCTGAATTCCCAACGAGGGTTAGATCCCATTCTTTGAACTGTGCGTGCAGTAACGAGGTCAGAGCTCACCCACTGCTAATTAGCTTAGCTCAAACACTGGGAGTCAATGGGAAGTGTTAGCCTGCCACCAACTTAACTCATCAGACAAACTTTTCAACAACTCTTACAGTCCTGTGTGAGGTGACTTGATTATTTACCAGATTGTTATTTCAGACTCACATTTGCACTTTATGTCAAGCTTTGTTTTTCTTCTTCTTCTTCTGCTGTTCATTGGCACAAATGCACCCTGCAGTTTACTTCTGGGACGTATTTGATTCTTAAATTACATAAAGTGCGAATCTAATCTGCACGCACAGTCAAAAGAACAGTCTGGAACTCGAGAGGGAGGCAAATAACAAAAAGAAAAAAGTCTGCATATCCCTTTAAGTTTACAGGTTTGTTCTCAGGCTGAAAATAATTTTCACTAGAACAGAAAAAGAAAAATTACAAACTAAAAGACTTTTATTCACCAGAAAAAGAAACACAGAATTTTTATGATACCAAGCCCTGAAGCTAAGTTTTGGTTGAAACCGTCTGAACCCACCTGAGCATCCTCTGGCTCTTGAGCAGGTTCTGCAGTCCCAGCAGTCCCTCCTTCCTCTCAGACCAGTTGGCGCTGGCGCAGTGGTTCAGCACCTCGGCCACGTCCTCCGTCTGACGCAGGTAGTGCGGTGCCATGCCGCCGTTGCGTGAGCTGTACGAGCGCTCAGAGCAGGCACTGGAGGCGTCGCTGTTGGCGTCGTCATCAGAGTACATTCCCGGCGACTCGAAACGCCGCCGCACCGGCCTCCGCTGAGCAAGACACACAGTAACACCAGCATGTTTTCACTGTCACGCCTACAGAGGTGAAGTCTACATCTAGCATGCAGCGAGAGACTCAGAGCCATGCAGTGTTCTGATGACGTGATGTCACAGGGATGAGGTTAGTTCATGCTGTCACAGTCAAACTAACATCAGCCTGTGAAGCAGACCAATGAGTAACTGTGTCACACTCACGTCATGTTAGTGAAATCTGGAGTTGTCATGGTAACACAGACTACTCTGTAAAAGAGTTGGAATTCTGCAGCAGACATTATGAAGTCAGAGTCTCTGAGCAAAGCGCTGCGTCCAGCCGGCTCACTCTGCCGTGTCACGTCAGTCCGTGTTTCATGCTTACACTGTGCATGCAGAGACGGTTCAACTCTGTGTCACATGAGTTTCTGTACCTTACTCCTCGAGTCTCCTAAGAGCTGAAATAAAACAAAGTCCAGGAAGAGAGATGACAGAGGAGATTACTGCACGACTGCTTCACCTCAACAACACAGTCTGATGGTTTTTATGTTGTTGTTTTTTTCTTCTTCTTTGGTCTTCAAAAGACCAAAATCTACAAAATGTTGCTCAACTGTCTGACTCCCTGTCTGGGCTCATCAGTCTATTAACCGGACATGTTCAGTGAAAAAAACATGAAATATTAAAAGATTTTTTCTATAACAAAGAAATGTCTTGAAATGATGTGAAATCTTTGTCTTGCTTGTTTGCAGCGAGACGACGTGACCACTGACTCTACAAATATGTAAAGACTAACGCTGTAAATCTACAGCTGCTACGAGGCTGTCAAACATTTTTCCACTCCTGTTCTCACCAGAGCGTCAGCGACAGCAGCCTCCACATCGGTGCCTGTGTTGAGGATTCTCATGGCGTTGACAGAGGCCGAGATGCGAGCTTGATGGGACATCCGGTCTGGAGAAGAAAGGTCAAACACACATCAGCAGGTGAAGCAGAGTGTGTTATCACCATGAATGTGGCATAAAACTGCACTGTGCTGAGGTGAAGGTGCAGTTTGTTCACTAACAGGTAGTAAAATGGATTGAAAAGTAAAAATACTGGACAGAACCACAGCTCACTCATCCCTTCCTGATAGAAATGTGGTGCTTAAATTGAAAATGCCTGTTGTGTTGCAAATAGTTACAACCAAAATGTAGATTCAGGAGTGAGAAGAGATCTGGTCCTGTTTATGGATTTTCTTACTTCACAGATTAGGTTGGGCTTTGTACAACTATTCCTTCTTTGGGCTTTTACTAGAAATGGTTTCCAATTAAAAGCATCTCAATCAAATTACATCAATTTTGGCAGTTTGTAAGGTGTCAGTCTTTTTTTTTTGGGGGGGGGGGGTTGATGGTTTGTGCAACAGACCCAACTCAAAGCAAATGACAGAGAGAGGAGCAAAACTTTTTCTGGTAATGGCAAGAAACTGTGGGGGACAAAAAAACATGACAGTACAGAAAGAAGTCTCGTAAATCAGACTGCATAAAATGATCAGGAAGCTGCAAAATAAAAACTGAAAACGACTTTGGTGGGAGCAAAACTGTATCTTCACATTTTAAAACCACTAAATCCTTGTTCTTTTAAACCACAGACACATCACAGCAACATGTGTTGTCAGGCTGATGTTCAGTATCGCCCCCTGTGGGTCAGCAACTTGCTTCATGTGAACCAAAGGTTCAGAAGATTTAAAGGATGAACGTGAAATCCACAAACGGAATGAAACCGTTTCTGTCTGCTCAATCCACCAGAGACTTCGTTCATGCAGAGAGAGGCTTCACTGAGCGAGAGAGGTCAGTCAGCCAGGTAACTGCACACAGGACACGACGATGTCAATCGTGCAGCACGTCTACGACACAAATGTTTGGGGAAATATGTTGAACTGTGTTATTTTATCTGGCTGACTGAGTGAATCCGCTTCCTGTGAACGCCCCTGTGGTCACCTGAGTAGCACTCTGCAGAGGAGAGCGCGCTGGTCGAACGGGAGTGTCGACGCGTCGCTGGAGGACGTAAAGTTAAAGAGGAGATAAAACAGCTACCGTTACATGATGATGTCAAAATAAATGTTTCTGCCTCAGCAGCAGTTTTACATCCTTGCACATACTTAAAGAGATTTAGATATCAGAACTAGGACTGGGCGATATAAAAATAAAATCTCACACTAAACTCAATTTAGGATTTTAATCCATTTATTTTACTTCTTAAAAACAAACTACAAATGATGAAGAAGTTACTCAGCAAGTTTTGCTTTTATTCCAACAATGAAAAATGAACATAAGCAAACTGAATTTCCCTTTTGGGGTTAAAGTGCAAAGTGCAAACTTGTCTTTAGAAGTGCTCTCTGTGGACTCAGTGGAGGATTTGCACTGAAGCCTGCAGTCATTTCACATAACATGACGTTTTTCTGCCATCATAAATCAAAACAACATAATTTTGAGGCTCCTTGAACCAAACAGAAGCCTACAAATAAAAAGTTTAGTTTTCTTTTTGAAAAATCTTCCTAAACCACAAATTCAAATGAATGGATAAAACTGATTTATCGCCCAGCCCTCCTTAGAAGAGACATGTAAATAGAAGAGACATTTACATACAGATCATGCAAAGAATCAGACATCAGTGATTTCTGCAGACACGTGCAGGTTAGGAGGGAAGTTTTGTGTTTTGATTCATTCTGTGCACTTCCTAAACTTCAAAGGACATTAAATTAACTGTATTTTCCATGTGATTCTCTAATTAGTTGTCTGTTTCTACCGTATAAACATGTAAACAACAGAGGGCTTTTGGGGGGTCTCCATACGGTACTCACCCAGGGGGGAGAAGCCCCTGGCAGGGCTGGTGTCGCGGCTGCTCTCGCGACTGGTTTCGCGGCTGCAGCCCTGACTCATGCTTGGCCGGGGGATTCGGCTGCGAGCTGGAGAGGCGCGGCAGACAGAGACAGACAGACAGACAGACAGACAGCAGCGCAGAGGGAGAGTTTAGCTTGTAGCACATTCAGCCAGACACTCACACAGCTGAAGCTCTGCAGAGATGGTTAGTCAGGAAGGAGAGAAGGGAGAAAAAGACTCAGGGAGGCTGCAGCTGTAGTGTTAGTCTGGGGTGAAGGAACGGCGGCCGGTTGCACCAGCTGGACAGAATAAAGCTGGACCCAAGTCCTACTTCAGGCTTAGCTCCGTCCGAACTAGTGAGAAATAGACACCAGTTGCACCATCTGAAACTACAACCAGGCGCACCTACAGTGGATGCTGGCGATGCCCTTACCTGCTGACACTGCAGTGATAATTGCCATCAATGTTGCTGTGGTTACAAACTTACATTCTTGTATTCAAACCTAATCGCTAGATTAAAAATGACTGCTGAGCCAAAGAAACAAAAGTGAAATTAATCGAACAGGTGAAACAAGACTAATTACTGAGCTGTGCATGAATACTTTACAGAGCAAACAAGTCAATAAAGGCCGAGGGCGAAACACAGACAGTAAATAAAGCAAAGAAATATTATTAGTCTATATAGACTATATTAGTCTATACAGAGTTTTCAGACAGTTTTTATGCCCTGTAATCACTTCTTCAAGTGTTTGGGGCACATGGCAGGCTTTTTTCTTGACAGAGGAGATTAAGCTCGAAGGATTTTAACAGAAGAGCATTTATGACTCTTTCACAACTTTAGTCATAACAATTCGTCGAGTAATTGACACAATTCAGCCCTAAAGAAATTAAATCTTTCGATGAGTTCTCTGTCTCCATGTATATGCAGAGAATTCATACAGTCTCTGATCACTCTTTCATCATGTAGTCTGTATATCAGACGCACCGTTGTCCTCAACTTTTCTATTGTCATGTTGAAAACTGCTTCAGTCTTTCAACCTCACACCTTCCCTGCACTGGGCTTAAGTTTTAATCCTGGACGTAGCGCTTGATGGTGCAACCAGTGTAACAGTTCAACTGAGCTCAAAACAGCAAGTTAAGCCCGACGCAGCTGAAGATCAGGCGAACGTCCAGTCGGTGAGACCGGCCCCGCTGCTGTTTGAGGGAGGAGCATGCAAATCTGTGCAAGTCGACCTCAAAGAGAACGACATGTTTTCAACTCACTTATAAAGTATTTTAATTCAAACTGTCATAAAAATTCTACTGTTATTCTTGATTTGCAGTTTCTATTCTCAAGTTGTTTTTTGCAGACTTCAGGTTCATGACTGGATTTGATGACCGACTCCGAGTCGACAAGTCTATCGCAGCTTGTAGCTCACGGTGATTCAACAAATGATGGACCTGTAAGGCAGTAATGAACTGGAGAAAGTTTTAATATTCAGGTTTGTCACTGACATGTGAGGAGTTTCAGCGGCTCACTTACCGACACCACAAATAGGCCACTTCGGCTGACATCTCTGTTTTTCTACCTGACCAGAAACACTAGTCACACTTTACTTTCTTCTGCCACTTCACCTCCTTTCAGTGCCTCAACTTTTAACTAAAGCCTAGTTTACATTGCATATTGCTACATTTGTGCCTTGTGCATCTTAGCGGCTCAAAGTTGGAGCAGCTCGAAGACGACGAGCCACCCGTCTTATTTTGAATTCTCCGTCTTGACGTCTCATTGTAGACAGGCACGAACGACGGGGTTTGGAGCCGTAGGCATGGACACCCTTTGTGATTGGTTGCGCCACAGTCATGTGACTATTTTGAGGATGAAAACAAACCTGTATGTATCACAAATGTATCTTCGAGCCTTGACGACCTGGCGTTGTTTCAACATGGATAACAAATTACAGGCGTGGCTGACCTTGTTGTCTATGCAAGCAGCTGCTGTGCAGTTAAATTTTTGCTTTTTATCATCATGTTACTACTGCTTACATGCGCAGGGGGAAAGATATTATTCAGTTAACTGTGACAGTTCCTGTGTTCAGCGGCCCTATCAGCCCTACACTGATTGGTAAAACTTTGACAGACTTGTAGTTCCAGAGGAATGGTGAGAAAAGTCTCTTACGTCGGTCCAGATCGGCTCTGATCCACCTGAATGAAAAACTGCGTCTGCATGTGGAGGGAAGGACAACAATGCAGGCACTCGTGGATGTTTTTACAAAGGTGACCAACAGGTTGTATTAACGTTACTTAAAGTCACTTAATTAACGAGGGAGGACTTCGAGCTGCTACACTGCGTGTGTTCATGAGGAGCGTCTTGCAACAATGCAAACCAGGCTTGAAACTTTAACGGACTCGACTCAAATGTTTGTCATCATTCGTTTCAGCTCTCATAGCTCTCAGCTCAGTTTCAGACTCAACCTGCTGACCTGTGCCTGATCTGGTGGGGCTTGTCTCGCGGCTGCAGCCCTGACTGCGATGACCTCGAGGGCGGCTCTTGTCTGTGAGGCTGCTGGAGGCGCTGTCGGCGGCGGCGGTGCCCATGGTGGGCCTTGGGATCCTGCCGTAGGTGGAGCTCAGCAGACGGCCTGGAGACCCGGACCTGCTGCCGGCTGAAACCCAGAGGCAAGAATTTTGTTCAGGATTAAATTCATTACTTCAAAATTCATTTACACTCTTTGTTTAGGGGGAAAACTGTTAAGTTAGTTTTTGCTAAAAAAAAAAATATCTAGAACAGAAAATAAGAAGAAAGGAAAAAAAATCACTAATTATTTATGGCTTCTTTTGTTGAATACAGAGGAAGTGTTTGGTAGAAAAGAATGTTTGTATGTAGTCTGCAATTAAGGATTTGTTATTTAAAAAAAGGACATTTGATGATATCTGTTAAGAAATTTTGGTGTCGTATCAGAATTAGTATTGACAGAATTAGGTAAAAACTAGGGCTGTCAAAGTTAACGCATTATTGATGCATTAACACTAATTCATTTTAACACAGTTAATTTTTTAACACACCATTAACACACATACATTCTGGCCCTCGGCCCACCCCGTAGTTTGGGAAAGCAGGAAGTGATGCAGCCACCACAAATACACAACTTAAGACATGAGCAATCGAGCACTGATCACAACAGACCAAATTTAGCAGAGCACTGAGTGCTCGATCAAAATATATATCACAGTATTTTTCATTGTTTTGGGTCACTGCAATAATAATAAACACGCATTTGCATAAAACAAGCATGTTTGTCCAAACATAAACTGATGAGTATTAAAAATTACATTTAGAACTGATTAAAAAGGCATGCAATTAATTCACAATTTATCACAATGAAATATTTTAATCAGTTGACAGCACTGGTAAAAACATAGTTTTATCATAAAATTTCACTTTTTAGGTTACGTGACAAGCCGTGAGATCAGCTCAGTGTTGTTTAAGATATTTTGAATTCAAATGTGTTTCTGTGGTTCAAACATCACGATCAAAGCAGAAGCGGCTCACGTTGAGACTGTGACACCACTTTCCCTCGGCTTCTTCCCCGACTGTCGGTCACAGTGGGACTCTTTCCTGAAGTTGTCCTCCTGGTTCGCACTCGACCTGCAGACGACACAAACACAGACAGACTGAGAAAGTGAGGGACACAAGGAAACTCGACTTCTTCCTCAGCACAGAAACATTCAAACACATCGAAGATGAGGACTGCAGTCCAGTTCCATGTCCACATTTTCTACACTTGTGTCATGCAGAAACAGAGTGAAAATAAAATGGAGGTCAGAATGACGGAAACGTGACAGTAGACATGAAACATGAGAGACGAAAGACGCAAGTCATGTCCTCACACATTTCTAAAAAAAAATTCACCAACTCTCTGAAGCTGCATCTCTGCAAAAAAGACACAGTCACGGTCAGACCTACAGAGAACTATGAAATATCTATTGTAACATAAAATTACTGCGCACATCGTCCACAAGTGCCCACAGGTGTTACTAATATTGGGATAAATCCGTGCTGTACATACACTCCTACAAGCAGGACAAAGTGTGTGTCATCAGATGGCAGTTCAGGGGACTTTTCTGAGTTTTTGTCATGTGACTGGTGGTCATGTGACACATCGTATAAGGTTTTTTGACTGTACTGAGCAGCACAGAACTGAATGTTGTCACAGGACCTGGTGAGAGAAAACGCTGTCTGCTACTTGAGACACGTAGGATGAAGTGTTTTGATGAAATTTCATTTTGAAAGCTGAGATTTAGAGTTTGTCGCACAAGATGCATTTAAGGACTGATGGAAATGTAAAAGTCTGAGGATATATATTCTGTTCTACTCTATTCTATTATTTAAAGATTAAATATATAGATAGATATGTATTTTTTGGACTATTTCAAGCTATGGTAAATGGTGTAATTTGGTGTTTTTTTGCAAACACGCGGCTGTGATGTTCCTGAGAGTTAAAAAATAAACAAACACCGTCTTTTCTGATTCCTGTCAAGAGCTTCATTTTGCTGAACACGGGACACAAAGGGAAGCTCCCGAGCGAATTCTGATGAGAGCCGTTTCCATATCAGAGGAGAAATTACATTTTTTGTTGTGCTTGTTTGGCAGAACATCA
>JAQLOL010000017.1:513756-526734 GCA_029783665.1 Naso thynnoides | reverse complement strand
AGAGGGCACTCAAAGGCCAATAACACTGCTGTTCTGCCCCATCAGCAGCAGCTTGTACCTGACTTGTGGGGTCTCCAAGGAGGTTACAGATGTGAGGGACGATTTTACTGAGCGTCAGACTCTGAGATCCGAACCTGGAAAACAAAACACACCGAAAACATGAAGCTCTGTGAGAAACATAAGACAAAAATACATTTTTATGTTTCTGAGGTATGTCAGCTGACCGACACAGTTTCTCTTGTTGCTTCTAACAAAGATACATTCTGTCCAAACTGTCATGTTTTATTTTGAAAATCACTTGTTTTACTTTGTGCTTGGACAAGTAGACTTCTTCACCTGATGGTCAATGAGCAGAAAATTAACTGGATGATGATATATAATTTCTATAGTTTACATAACTAAAAAATTTACTGTTTGAGCAGCTTAAAAATGAAGATGCAATTTTGAAATGTTGGTAACTTAAAAACTTGTTTGTAAAAAAATAAAATGATTTGAAGAAGTCCCACTGTGTTCTGTAAAAACTTCGGGCATTTTTCTTTTTTTTTTTTGATATGTTATGGGCCAAACAATGAATCGGTTGATGTGAAAATGACAGTGAGTTGCAGCCTTAATCTCAGCTCATTAACTTTTTCCTGACCTGAACCTGATTTCTGCACAAACTCGAGTTTTATTCTGAACATCAGGCCGACCAGCAGCAGACGGCTCACACATTCAAAAACAGATTTTACGAGAAGGGTTTTCTTCACTCACACATTCAGAGTTGAGATGAGACACAGGCAGAGTCCCTCTCTGGTTCTGTTGTTCTTGTGCTTGAAGCCTCCCATCATTCGCTCCCACACATACTGAAAACACATCAGGGCACATACGTGCAGTCAACATCTGTCAAGGTGTGTTTGTGCACCAATAAAGTGTTGATGAAATTGGAAAAGTTGGATGAGAAAAACAGGGAACATCCTCTGTTTGGCTCGGAGCGACACAAAAACACAAAAAGCTCTGAGGAAGCATGTGTGCTGTTGTGTACCTGTGGGTTCGCAGCCTGGTCCATGATCTTCAGCAGAAGCGCTTGGTCCTGGTCTCGAACTTGGTCCTTGGCGTCTCCTAAACGATCGATCAGACTCGGCAGAACTGAGAACACAAACACAGTGACTGCGACTGTCATACAATTGCAGACAGACATAAAAAATAAATACAAAAAAAAAAAAACAACAGGAACTCTCATTTACTTGGTTTACATATTCAAAAACGAGTGGGAAGGAATTCGACTCATTTAATCCACCTCTTCCCCATAAATCAGCTGTTATTTAGCTTCCTTATTGATATAAACCTACACAATGAGTCATTTTCTTAGACTTGTTCCAATATACTAAGAATTATCTTGTCTTTCAGCAAGATAAAAATCAATTACAAATATATTTATCTAAATAAAATATCAACACTTAATCAAAAATATATACAGTTCATTACTGATAGATTCACCTTTATCGAAAATGATTGCTCATTCATTTGTCCTCACCAAAAAATTTATTTAAGTTCACATCTATTACCCTAACAAATCTATATGCACACTATATGGTAATTAATATAATATACACTATAAGATATACCATATATGATCGTACATTTTTCTTATAAACCTACACATATTTACACCAATATACCAAAAGACGATCCCTTTATTTTTACACTATGATTCAGAGTGAAAAAACAAAACACAATGAGAACTGGAGTCAGCACAGAAAGACAAATTCAGATTCTGACATTTGTTCAAACTCAGGATGAAAAGTTCATATTCGAGCTTTAATGACCTGCCCGAAATGAGAGCCGCAGTCTCTCTGTAAGTGCATTAGACCTTTTGGAGTAGTTTCCCCTGGAATCCAGCAGAGGGCGCTCTAAAACTTTTCAACCAGTTTGGCCTCCTGCACATCCTTTGACCTGTCAGTCAGCTGGGCTAATGTCGATCTGTTGTTTTACTGCAAAGACGGAGGACAACAGCGAGCAGAGCCGTCCTGAGCCAACAACCACAACACCAAAACACCTGAGACGCAGCGTGTGGAAGGATTTTGGGTTCGACATCACGAATGGCAACGCCACGAACAAAGAAAAGGCTGTTTGTCGACTTTGTAAAAGGCAGCCGTCTCACTATTCAGCGACAACAAATCGGCAGGCTGACCTGCGAGTTTGCCACCTTAAAATCTGACATGTTGTGTGTTAAGGGGGCAAGCGGACCATCTGTGTGTGTGTGTGTGTGTGTGAATTATTTTTGGAAAGTGACAGTCCTGTAATGTTATACAGAATATAGAGGGAGCATTACGTGATAATAATTTCAAATTGGTTATTTTTTAACTAATTATTTTTTTAAAAAGTGTTTTTTTGGTTCATTTTTAATGACAACATAAATGCAAATAGAGGCAGAATTATACATAAATGTGCTTTACAGATTGACTGCGGGATGTACCTTTAATTACGTTAATATACACAATGAATTACATTTATAGGTATATTTTAATTACATATTCAGCTCATATGCAATTTAACTAATAAATGCTGATTAAATACACAGTGCGACAGCCACATTCACGGCTCTCACTGAAAGTCCACGTGTGTCACATTGTCAACATTTTCTCCATTTAAACAGGAGAAATAAATCAACATGAAGCTGCTCACCTGTTCCCACCTGCGTCCTGAATTTCTCCTGCAGTCGGCTGACCAGAGCTGACAGAATGTCCATCCCCAGCAAAACCACCTGACACATAAACATAAACAAGAAAACAACAAACACAAGAAAATAAACAATAAAATGCATCAGAGTCTCTCAATATACAAGACAGAAAACGTGCTGATCCATTAAAAAAAGAGCAAAAGATTTGAATCTGGGCTGCAAAGCATTATGGGTAATTGTGCCTAACCAAGAATTCTCATTTAAAACAGCAGAAAACAACCAAAATAAAAGTGTGTTATGCTATTACTCTGATATTTGATCATCCAATCTTTCATTTAATGAGGTAAAAACTCTGAACTACAACAACACCATGACTGAAGACGCTGTGAACACTTCACAAAGAGCTTTCAGCACACTGGCTGTAATCTTCCTTGTCATGGGGTGGTTGGGAAGCTCAATGAACGTCTAGTGAGAGACTCCCTGCTAACACCATAAACAACACATACGCATCACCTGAACTTCATGTTCAGACTCTGGTGCAATTTTTGGAAACTCTTTATCTAGAAGAGGCAAAATGAAGAAAATATCCATAAAATGTGAAATGCCTGCTGCCATCTGCTGGACATCCATCATCACTACATCTGCAGATGCCACAGCCTCAAACCCAAACTGCTGTACTTCCTTTAAACTCAAACTGCAGTCTTTCTTTCTTATTTTAATCTTAAAGTGTAATTTACTGTCAGAGCAGATGAAGTTAGCTGGCATTTTAATGATGAACACAGACAAACAAAATATCAAATTAAGAAGCTTGATATGAGTCATTTAAACTGTTTTGCAGCAACAAAGAGGATTTTATCTCGGAGCTCTTAAAGGTGAAATATGTGACATTTTAGCACCAATTACAGAATAATTCAGGTTTAAACGGTTCAGCTAACTGTCTGTACAATCAGCCGCTGCCATCAAGCTGTCTGTACTTATCAGCAGCTGAACACTCTTTTAATTTATGTGACTGGCGTGGCTGTCTGCTCGCCGCTCTGCCATCAATAAACTGAAGCCATTAGACCAACAGCACATGAAGCAGCTCTCCTCCATCCTTTAACCACACACACACACACACACACACACACACACACACACACCAGGCGCAGGCTGGCAGGAAGCTCATCACCACACACACTGAAGTTCTGTCAAACTCTCCTCTCCATTGGCTCAGTCACTCACTCACTCACTCACTCACACACACTCACACACACACTCACACTCACACACACACTCACACACACACACACACACACACAGGGAAACTGGGCTAATGGTGCTGGTAAATTAAGCTCACAGTCACCGCCGCTGCCTCGTTCGCCTGGGAGTCTCGTCCCCATTACACACACGCAGGGTTCGACCAGACGGAAGGACGCTGCGTTTCCAGGGCAGCTCAGGAAGCAGCGACACCACCGGTTGTGTGTCTGTGTGTGTCTTCGCTACAGTGTGTAGTTTTGATGATACAGCCAGCTGCACTCAGTCTAATCTGCATCATAGCCTGAATGTGAAACAGTCACACCAAACTCCAAACACAAATGTGCTCAACGTGCCCCCTGTGTGTGCTACGTTATCTCTGTCATCAATCTGACCAAAGCACACGAGGAAGGGCTGATCACTAAAGAACACTGCAGAGGAACTGGGGCAAACACAGGCACAGAACTACGGGCCACATGTTAAGAGTCTTGATGAAAAATCTGATACGTATCTGGAGCATACATACAGCCAACTGGAAGAAAAAAAAGGCAAAACTTGTAATTATAAGAGACTCTAACCTTCATCGAAACTGGGCCACAAATGAACCATCCCAGACAGCTTTCTCTTGTTCATCACTATTATTTAATGTTGCAGATTTCTTGTCAATAAACAGAAAAGGTGAAGAAATAACACCACAAAAGTTCTTTTTTCAATGGGTGCTGCTGAGACACGAGCTGGATGAGAATTCAAAAAGGAAAATAAAACCACACACTGGAAATCTGCTTGGATTTCTTCTCCGTCGCCGCTGCATTAAAAAGCAGTTCAATGACAAACGTCTGATGACAACCTCAAGCAGCTCTGCACCTCTGTGCAGGAACACACTCCACTGATCTACGTGCATTGACTTATCAGCAGCAGCAGCGGTCCAAGACTTGCATTAATTACATGCAAACGCTCACACTTAGCTATCAAATCCTGCACCGAGCTGACACCAGTGACAGAACCTGCAGAAAACAGGCAGAGAAACCCGAAATAACAACGTCTGTGTGATTGAATGAAGCGCCCCCGAGGACAGTTTGTCAAAAAGATCTGCAGGAATCCCTATCATCGGTTTAAAGCATCTCCTGCAGAGAATCCAATCATCCTGACTGATGGCACACACGCACACACACGCGCGCACACACACACACACAAGGTAGGATATACAGGAAGAAGATCTTGTTATTGCCGGCAGCCAGGAGACCGAGGCTGCTACACAACAGAACACTAAGATGATTGGTTAACGTGGCCAGTAAAACATTTAGAGCCAATGTGTGTCTGTTAAGATCAATACTGATTGGGAGAACAGTGTTTATGTAACATACATGCTGTTCTGCACAAGATCACCTGACATGGAGGGAAATCACACAAAAAACAGCTGTGTGTGAGTTACGGCCTTTTATTTTTTGGCTTTAAAATAAGTTTTATGGTGTTTCGGGCCTAGTTTCGTGTGCGTGGACCAGGCAGCTGGTCATGGTCAGGAACATCTCTGCAGTGATTTTTATAAAGCTGACAGAGAAGGGAAGTCTGCTCACTTTCCTTCATAAACCAGCTGCTCTCCATCTCTAACTCTCAGTCACCTAACAAACTGTCCTCACCTTGAAGTTGCTGGAGTTGACCCACGAACTGGCCACTGCGTCCACCATCCTGTCCAGCACGGCCTGGTCCTGCTCCAGCTCGGGGGACTTCTCCTCATCCAGGATGAGCTCCATGACCTCCTGGCCCACCTGGAGCCTCTTCCCCAGGTCCTTCTGCATCACCTGCTCTAGCAGATACTCCATGCTCACCTCCTCCTCCATGGCTGCAGCCTGGGACAGGAGATCCAAGGCACAAGCAGCAGACCTTCAGCTGTCCCCTGTCCGCGCGTTACGTCCACCAAAGCCCTCTCAGTTTCCAGGACGTGCTGCGGAAACTTGGCCCCGTTTATACGCTAGTTATTACCTCTAAGGGGCAGCTAACGGCGGCGAAATGAGCACCATGATAACGTTATCCTGCGGTGGAGGGCTGCTGTGGACATGGCACTTCATTCTCCTGAAATTTCATCAGAAAAAGAGGCGACAATTAGGCGGAGTTTTCCAGCAGGCGCATTCAAATAGACTTAACGGTCCTATTAACGAGATATAGGAGAGACTCCAGCCTGCTGCTGACGGTTACCTCAGCACAACATTCAAGATGCTAACAGTCAACGCCAATGCTACTTTAAGTTGAGCTAACAGATGCGCTCATGCAGGTGAGCGTTAGCTAAACGTCAAAACAGTTTAGGTAGCTGTTAGCTTCTCCTGCTAACACACTAGCTCGCTACTAGCAAGCGCTTATCCAGAATACAGTTACGCTAGGGTTAGCTAAGCGGGGTAGGTTAACCCGCACCGTTAGCTCTAGCATTCCTCATCTGCTCTTAACAGGCTTATTAACTAGTTAGATATTAATTTAGCTGGTGACCGGTTTGAGATTTACTCACCGGATGGACTGAATCGTTCCCAGAAAAAAAGTCCGAAGTGGCGATGCTGCCTCCGGCCACAAACTACCGTTACTTCACTTTATTAACGTTACAGCCCCGCATTTACTCTCTCGCCTTATAGTGACGATATATTAAAGCGCTTGGTCTCGAATTTTTAAGCCATTTCAAGGTCCGAGATCTTCAGGTGGCCGTTCACAGGCCGTTAATTGTAATTAAAGCCGACAAAATGATTATTTGTCACAGTAAATCATGGCATGTCCCATGACAGACGCCGTAGAGCCTTCAGTGAAGGAAGCTGCAGAATGGCGACACCTGGCGGCAGAGCTCATGCTGCATTCACGGGATGTCTGAATAATCGGAGTTTCGCAGTTCTGGAGTCATTTCTGTGACTCCGGTGCGTTTATGAGCTTTGAGGTTGTAAAGTGGGAACGTGGAGGCAACAAGACTTGTTGCATTTTAATGAGAGTGTTTAAACAAGAAGTCAATAGCTGTTTTCAGTTTATTCGGGACAATAAACAGGAAGTATAATGCTAAAAAATATCGTGTCTTACTAATCTGGGACACTGACTTGCAACAGCTTTGCAGGAGCAGAATCAGGAGGGGAGGATTTTAGGACGAGTGTGTGGGTCGGCTCTGTGTCAGCTGCAGGTGGCCCTGCACACACTCAAATCCGAGGTGTCAGTGTCAGGAGGTCTCACTCTGGTTTCTGGAGCAGGTCCCGTCCACCTGGCTCCGGGATGACAACAAAAATCATTCATTTCATGGTGAACGGCAGGC
Source organism: Naso thynnoides (assembly GCA_029783665.1). Lineage (NCBI taxonomy): Eukaryota > Metazoa > Chordata > Actinopteri > Acanthuriformes > Acanthuridae > Naso > Naso thynnoides. The sequence goes on along the minus strand of JAQLOL010000017.1, from coordinate 519,568 downwards.
TGGAGCAAGCAGAGTTTGGAGCAGAGTGCTCTGCGGCAGATGTCAAAGGTAAGAGAGAGGGCCTGTAGCTTGTTACAACTGCTGCTTGTAGAGAAATTATCATACTGTTACTGAAAAATATACCTGTGACTTTTTTTGATTTCATCACATGAAGGAGTTCTGTGAGTGACAGTGTGTGTGGAAGAAAAGTTTCTGATAATATCCTGGTCCTGAATGTTCCCATGGCTTCTGTGTCAGGACCTGATCTCCATGTGGCTTTGACAGGTCCTCAGCTTCAAGCACTCTGTCCTCTCTGCTCCTGTCGTCTCGACGCAGTGATGAATGAACCATGTGACTGCGCCCTTGACCTTTAGAGACAACAATGAGAAGTCAGGCTGAAATGCTCCTGATGTCAAATGTGATATCAGTGTGCTGCAAACAACAGTTCAGAGAGATCAGATCTGAACTCTGAGATTTACAGCTTTTGTTGATGCAGAATAATTGCCATGGTTACGCTGTTATACTTAATCTGTATCTCTGTCCTCTGATTTCCTGTCATCGTAAACACTCTCATAAAAGCGATAATATTAAAAAAAGGCAGAATTATTTTCTAACACTCCACAACCCTGAAGCATCCTGAACTCTCCATGTGACAGACCTGTTCTGGGCAGCAGCGGAGGCGGGGCCTCACCACATCCTCAAGCTGTACAACACAAACGGCGGCGTGGTGAACATCTCGCCCCGGCTGGAGGCCAACAGTGAGGACTCATACTACCGTCTGGAGGTGGTGGCGTCGGATCTGAAGAGTGAGCGGCCTCATCTGTGACGCAGTGACTACATGTGCAGCACATTTCAGACTTGGCCACAGTTTGAAAATAAGATGTTACACTGAAATACAGTGTATGGATTTAGAGGTGGAGAATTTGCTTTCTATCAGTGACAGTTTAGTTTTTACCAAATGTGTTTGCGACGCAGCACAATGCAGCTTAAAAAGACATGAAGTCTTGTCCTGAAGGTCAAAATGTTTCAATAATACAAGAGTTTAAAAGTAACTCAGTGATAACAGCACTTCAAAGTTCAGACTGATGATCATTCTGTCTCTGATTCTCTCTTGTTGTTGCAGGTGTGGTGATGCCAGCAGAGCTGGACAACATGGAGGACAGGTGAGTGCGTCCTGCACAGGTGAGTTTCTGAAGCGTCTCGCTGAGGCCTCACGGTGTTTCCTGTCTCCGTCTTCAGGCTGCATCACTTGGAGAGCAAAGTCACGGAAGACGTGGGAAAGACTCCAGATATCGTCTGTGAGCTGAAGAGCCAAGTGGAGTCGTTTAAGAGGAAGCTGGAGGTTTGTCACGCTGACGCTGCACAGGCACAGCTCACAGCAACAGTTTATTCTCCACGCAAGCAGAGGGACGTGAAGTACAGCTAGTACAGCTGCTGCAGCTGCACTAGAGTGCGTGCACGACCATAAACAATCCGCTCAAGAGAGGTCGAGAGCAAAAAACCTGCAGACATGAGCAGGACTTAAAGCCTCACACTCAGAATCATTTGCAGAATTAAGCTCCTTAAATAATCTATTAAGTAAAACCCTAATTACAAGAATACATTTCAGGCTTCACCTTAAACAGTCTGACAAACTTCATGCACATTCCACCTGAATCCATGAGAAGTCTCCAGCAGTAACAAGAGTTTAACCTCCTTCCTGTCAGAATGTGCAGCACCTGAGCTGGTTGGGTCTGTTCAGGGACGACGGCGACCAGCGGCTCTCCAAACTCTCCCAGACACCCAAAACGCCCGAGCTGAGCGAGCAGGAGGAGCGCCGACAAGTCCGCAGGAAGTTCCTCAACATGAGGTGACCTCACCGCCCGATTTACCGACGCTGCTGCTGAACCGCTCACACCTACAATCAGATAGGAGTTTGGATTTTTTAATTGAGCCAGTCTGGTGATAAACTGAGTGAACATCTAATTAACAGAGGACCTGATCAGTTAGTGACTTTATTTTTTATTAAGTATGACTCTTGTTTTAATGAACATTTCAGTTCTCACATCTTCATCAGTTTTTTTCTTGATAAAATGACCCAAATTGTAAACAAAGTGTAGAGCACATTTGTTTTCTCTCTTCTGTGATGTCGTAGCTCGCTGCAGGTGACAGAGGAAGTGAGAGAGCATCTGAAAACTCCCATTTTTGACAGCTGGTGAGTACAAACACACGACTTCCTGTCAGTGGGTTACGAGATCCTGATTGGCTATGACAGGGCCCATGTGACGCAGCTTTAATCTGGATTATGCCCCAGATATCAAAAGGACTACTTTCTGTGGTGGATGGAGCAATGGAGCATCTTCAGGAGACTGTATTGATTCTTTTTCTCTTTATGATTGAGAGACAGTTTTACATTTTTCAGTCAAATGTGATCCAAACAAACGCCCTGAGCTCAGTGACTGTTTGGACTCCACTTGTTTCTTTCCTCCTGCAATTCCAGGGATTTTTATTCTCTGAAAAAAGAACAAAAAAATTAAATATGTAAATTTGTCTTTTTTTCCTTGCAAATTTCTGACTTTAAATGTAAAACCTGTGAGTTTCTCTCTCACAAAATGGCCCACCCTTCTTCGGATATGTAATTTCCTTCTAAAATACAATGGCCTGAAAATGCCGTCATACTTGCATTTCAGAAGATTTTCAATTATTTTAAGCAAGGATAAATAGGTCGTGTGTATGTGTGTGTGTGTGTGTGTGTGCGCTCATGCAGCAGCTTGTGAGACCTCTGACGTCAAACTGTCAGATTTCAGGTGTCACATTTGACACATTTCCTCTGGATTTTTCTGTTCATATTAAGAAACCTGTGCCTCATGTTTCCGAAGTCAGATCTTTGGAAGGTTGAGAATTCAGCCAATCCTCATCAGCTGGGAGCACATGGCCTCAGTGGCCTCTCTCCATTGGCTGCCAAGAGAATTTAGAATTTAACTGTAGTGCTTACAGTGAGTTTAATGCTGACTCATCGTGTGCTAACAGTCTCTTGGGGTAACCAGGATGTCATGAAGCTCAGACACTTAACGTTCCTGTCTTTATCTTATAAACCAATTTTACAGTTTTTTAAAGTGATCAGGACTGACTGATCCCAGTCTCTCACACACACACACACACACTCCTCTCACACCTGTGTGTGTGGTCCTAAACAGGCAGTGGGAGGAGGCGGAGATGCTGGTGCTGCTCCAGGTGATGTTCACCGACCTGGACTTCCTGACGGCATTCCACATCGAGCTGGACGTCCTGCAGAACTTCCTGTTTGAGGTCTACAGCCATTACAACAGCATCCCCTTCCACAACTTCAGGCACTGCTTCTGCGTCACTCAGATGGTACGAACACGAGGAGGGCGTCAGGTTGATGTCAGGGTCCGTCCAACTGGATCTCCTGTTTGACTGACAAGACAGAAATGATTAAACATGAAACACGCACGGAAGAGAGTTTGGCTACGTTACAAGAATCCGTTAGAAGTTACAGGCCGCTCCCACCACCACGCATCTTTTTGCAATAGGCCAGTCCCATTGCTGTGCCCTCTTTTAGACAATCAGCACAATACACATTTTCACACATACATACAAACACTTGACTTGCAAAATCTCAGTCTCCTGGGGTGAAAACTGATGCTGCGACAGAGTGGGGACTTTCTGTGGACAGAGACAGACAGAGCTGCTGGTTGCAGCTAAAAGATTTGTTAGTGCGTTTATGCACATTTACACGTACTTCTTGTTCACTACATTTATAGCTGATGTTACTTTTCAGGTCATATTTGCGTTTCCTATAAGAAACTGACAAAGCGTTAAATTGTGCTCTCGTGCAGATCTATGGGTTAATCTGGCTGACTGACCTCAGGAGCAAATTATCGAGAACCGACCTGCTCATCATGTTGACCTCGGCTCTGTGCCACGACCTCGACCACCCCGGCTACAACAACATCTACCAGGTCATAAACTGCCATTTTAATCTGGTGTTTAATCTGTTTGTTTTTGTTTACTGTTAATCTGTATGTTCTTTTGAAATGTCACACAGATCAACGCTCAGACTGACTTGGCTCTTCGTTACAACGACATTTCTCCCCTGGAGAACCATCACTGTGCCGTGGCCTTCGGCATCCTGTCCAGGGTACAACTACCATGATGCATTTGTGTAACTTTCATGAAGAAAACAAAACCTTGTTATTAGCGACACCAGTGGTGGTCAGGTGAACTGCAGTCAGCGTTCTGTCGGAGCAGTGGAATGAAACGCACAAGACGCTGAGATGAGTTCTGGAAAATAGCTTAAAATCTCATTTAGCGCGACATCACAGCGTAGCGTACAGTTACATCGCCTTGCATTACTTGTATAAATCAATTCTGTCATGAATCTGTGGACAAGTGTAGACAATTCGCTCGTGTGCTGCAGCACTCAAAAAATGCATCTGGTGCATCCAGTGTGACTGTGATGTCCATTTCAAATAAAATGTTATAATTCCAAACACATCTTAGTCTGCAGATTTTCATGTGGTTACATAAAAAGAAACACTCTCATTTTAAACACCGCGGTTGTAAAAACATCCAGATGTTATTAAGTGAATTTCTCTCTGCAGCCCGAGTGCAACATCCTTAAAAACCTGAGCTGTGAGCAGTACAAACACATCCGAGGAGGAATGATCAAGTAAAACTTTCACTCACATCTTTGTTCACTTCCTGCACGTTAATGTTTCTGTGGTTCAGTTTAAATATTCAAAATAAAAATAAAAAAAACTCTTTTCAGATGCATTCTGGCCACGGACATGGCAAGACACAACGAAATACTCAACAAGTTCAAAATCATGCAGCCAGTGTTCAACTTCACCAACCAGGATCACAAGGAAGTGGTGAGAAACACACACTGACGCCTCCTGCAGAGTCTGATGGGGGAAAAAACTGAGTGAGACAAAATAGTTAAACAAACGGGTGACAGTTCAGCAACCTGCGATTCTTATTGTGTGTCTGTTTCCAGCTGATGAAGATCTTGGTGAAGGTGAGCGACATCTCCAACGAGGCGAGGCCGATGGCCGTGGCCGAGCCCTGGCTGGACTGTTTGCTGCAGGAGTTCTTCAACCAGGTTTTCACTCTCACCTCGCTGATCAATACACAGGAAGTGACAGGAAACAGCCAACCTGCTGCAGGAAGTGATGGAGAGTAAACATAAGGAAGTTAAAACAAAAATAATTTAGACACCAAAAAATTAGGGAATATTTGTATTGTTACTTATATCCTAAGTTTCAGATTTGGGTTTTGTCATAGGTTATACATTTTGCAGTTCTATAAACACAAACTGTGTATCGTGTGTATTGACTGTGAATCAAACCTCGACAGCCTTTCCTGTCCGTTTCTGCAGAGCGACACAGAGAAACTCAAAGGTCTTCCAGTGACTCCGTTCATGGACCGAGACAAAGTGTCCAAACCGTCGTCTCAGACCAACTTCATCCGGTTCGTCCTCCTGCCGCTCTTCACCGAGCTCACCAAGCTGTTCCCCTGTCTGGAGGTAAATCATTACACCTCCTCTTTGTCCTCCTCTTAATCCAACCGTTGTAGATTGAAGCGAGGTCAGTGTTTTTTGTTTTTTTCTGGAAGCTCAATGTTCTGATGTCATGTTGTCGTGTTGTCATGCAGCAACACATCCTAAAACCGGTACATCAGGCTCTTGAGTTTTACTCTAACATGGAGAAAGCCAGCAAGCAGGAGGAGGACGAGGAGACCAAAGCATGAGGAGGAGGTGTCTGAAGAGTTGTTGCATCTAAAATTTTGTGGAGGAGATTTTTTGTTTTTATGTGTGTGTGTGTGTGTGTGT
>JAQLOL010000017.1:501820-513656 GCA_029783665.1 Naso thynnoides | reverse complement strand
TAAAATTTTGTGGAGGAGATTTTTTGTTTTTATGTGTGTGTGTGTGTGTGTGTGTGTGTGTGTAGGTAGTTGGGAATGTGGCTGCAGCATAAAAGTTTGGTGATAGTTGAGATTTTTCTTTTTGACAGTAATTAGAACCAGTTCAACTAAAGTTAAAAAAAACAAACAAACAAAAAAAAAACTTGTTTCTCCTTCAGACCGGTTCATGTTTTTCAGAAATAAAATGACCTTGTTTGTTGTTCTGTTAATCTGAACTGCTCCTGTGAAACAGCTCCATCTAGTGGAGACTTGAAATACTCACACTTTCTGCAGAAGAGCAGGATTTATCTTTGGTATTCTGTATTTTTCTGCATGTTCACACTAACTCAGCACTGAATTTATTGACAAACTAAAAGTCTTCTGTCTGTCTTTGGTGTGAACTAATAGCTGAAGCAAACAGGAAGTAAGTTTGTCGACAATAAAAATATAAATTAATACCTGATTCTTCCTGAAATTACCCAGGCTATCATTGTTTTGATCATTAATTTTCAGTGACATTAATTTAAGTGAGCAGACAATTATCACTGATTTCATTTGTACATTTAAAATTTTCACAATCAGCACATTACAACTTTAGAAACATTACTTTCTATATCTTGTCATTTTTTGACTGTTTTACTGCTATAAATGTGTGTTTCTTGGCATATTTACTTTAGAGCAACCATGACAGGGCATATCAATTACTGTTACTTTATTAATTTAACAAAGTGTTTCCTGTCAGTCCTGCGTGATGATCAATGAAGATTAAAAAAAAACAACCAAAGTCAACAGTGTTTCTTCACCAGCTTGAAGGTAAATTGAAAGTTTTATTTTTTCAGTCATTTCATTTACAAATTAAAACAATAAAGTGCAAATATGTGTTTTCTGCACAAATAATGCATCTGATAAATATTTACGTTTGAAAATAAAAAAATAACAAGAGCTCAACATTAGTGTGTCCAAGACAAAATTAAATTAAAAATGCTCACAATAAATCAGAAATATACAGTTATTTTTTCGATACATTCTGTTGGCATTTAAAAACGAAAAGTTGATCACTTGCTTCATCAACGTGGAGTGATTCTGACGGGTTTTCAGAGGCTGAATTTCCTCAAAGTTTCCAGTTTTCATGAGCTAAACTTCAACTAACTGAAGAACCACAACACAGGAAATGACCGCGGAGAGAAAAACACGTCAGGACGCAAAAACAACTTTAGTTATGTTTTACAGAATTACTTTGTGCATTCTTCATATTTTTTTATCTCTGGATTGTTTTCTAGAGCTGTGTGAAAATATTAGCAACATTATGACACTTTTGCCCTTCATAGTTTTTTTTTCCCTTCATTTCTGATCCGTCTGCAGCTGCCTGTCTGACTGTGAGTGTTTTTGATGAAGGAACATTTTGCGTATATATTTAGTGTTCAGCGTCATGGAGGTAAAAAATGTTATTGTCAGTTTATGTAACAGGAGCTTATAGAACCAACCAGATGTTTATGTAGCGACAAATGTGAAACCGGCGTCTTTAAAACTATTTTCTCCTCTTTCTTCTTTTTTCCAAACCTCTTTCTCAAGGTGGCATTTTGTGCTGCCTCAGTTAATTCAGCAAACGTGAGAGAAACAGGCTGAAATTTTTCCAGGCGACGGTCGAAGAGACACGTACGCTGACATGTGGAGACCAAAAACAACCAGAACAAAATGAAAAGTGTACCTGCTCTCCGCTAATCTCACTCCCAGCTTACTGATACCATGCTGCTGCAAAACGTTTGGATGTGCACCTTCCTCCTGGTGATGGCAGCCTGCATCAAAATTGAGGCATTTTTAGGAACAAATTTGCTCCTTTTTTCCAAAGACGTCATAAAGACTTCACATTAAAGAAACGTCAATTCAGACTCATCTGATTTCTCCAGATGCTGATTCCAAACATCAGTTTTAAGTACCTGCAAACATCTGTAAATCTCACTCTGTCCGATTCTTTTTCATCTTTTTTTTGTGAGGTAACATGAGGTCAGGGATGCAGAGAATACAAAACTGGCAGACAAACCAGGAAGTTTTTACACTGATGGAGAAACTGGATTAACTGCGGACGGATCACATCTGGCTGACACCAGATCTGCTCCATGAGGTCTGCAGCCTCACTGCTAATAATCCAGCATCACAAATCCGTGAGCTATAAATTACACCGAACAATCTCCAACGAATCTGAGAGTTTGCTCACATCAAACACATTTCAAGGCTTTTTCAACCCTTTTGACACAAGACAGAAACTCAAACTAACTGCTACATTAAAAACGTTTAGTGTTTCAGAGAGTTTGTGGCTGCAGGTCAAAGTAACAGACAAGTTAAATAAAAGTGAACATGAAAACACAGTATTGATTAATGTGGCAGCAACAAATAAAAACAACTCTTGGCTCTAACACAAAGTGCAGCAGCAGTCTCAAAGTCACCAACGTTGAAGAAAAATCATATCAGTGTCAGACCGTTTTTAAGATCATAGCAAGCTCATAAGTGGTCCCGTTTCTTTCCATGATGCCGCAGTACCAGTTTATCTTCCCAGTCACACACATTCTCTTCTTCTCTTCGCAGAGTTTCATCTCAAGAGCAGATTCAAAGTTTTGTTAGGGCTAAAGTCAGATTCTACCGTCCTCCAGGACTGTGCACTCCTGCAGAATTAGGGATGCAGGCGAATAGTCGGTTAAATGTTTTAACGCCCGCTGCCTCACTAGTCGGCACCAGAAATACGAGTCAAGTGTTTGTAAGTGTTGCAGGAATGAAACATCCCATTTGCACCTGGAATTAAAACCTGATTTGTATCCAGATAAGTTACGCAGATGATAAGCGATCTTGCTTTTGCATTTACACCTGGTGTTTGTTATGTGTTCTCAGTATCCACGTTAAAATCAGATCTCTGTCCTCCAGCAAAAGCTGCACGAGACAAGTAAACCGGAAAATCAGCTGTAGGCTGTCAACATGGCAGGCGTTACTACAGTACGGCCTACTTGTTCTTTTTCTCGGTCGATGAGTGGGTCATTTGCAACGTTTTTCTGTCACAAGCAAACAATAAACGACTGACACTGTAAGCATCAATTTCATTTGCAGTTACTGTAAATGTCGCGGCAGTTTCTCTTGGTGGGCTTTTTCACGCCGTTCAGTGCAGCTCAGATCAATGACGTCGCAGCCACGGCTCAAAGCGGGATGATGACGTGTGTGTGGATTTCTGCTTGTTGAACAGATTGTGTTCACACCGGCAAAAGATCCAAACACAACGCAAGCCAGACTACCTTCAGATGTGGTCTGGCAGATCCGATCACAATCTGATCATGACGTGTTTACACTCGGCATCAACACGTGTTATGACTTATCCGATACAGATCACATTTTAACACCACGTGTAAGTGGAATGAATGAGTGGTGCAACTTTTTATATTTACACTTTGGCGAAAGGTTTCAGTCGTCTCTTCATAACAATATGTGACACGAATGATAAAATATCACCAAGAAAGTTCAGTCAAAAGTATCTCCATAGCAACAGTAATATTACCCAAACCAAATTACATGGGAAAATATGACGGTGTCCAAGACATAATGAAACTGTCCAGATACATGACATGAAATGAAAAGTGTCAGAGACACATTTTTCTGTTGAAATGACATCACTTTTGTCGGGCGACGAAGCTTAAATTGGCCTTTACTGCAATTCAATGTGCAGTCTCAATAATAAACAGCACACCGTGCTGCACATTACAACAGCTTTTGAATTAACAGCTCGGTAAATGTCTTGAAGAATGTTAAGGCGGAATACACGCAAAAGTTGCATTTTAAATGTTTGAACCTTATAGTTTAAACTGCACTCAATTTAGATTTTTTTCTGGGTGTTTTCTTGCTTGTAGACTCGTCAACTAGTCGCAATTAAAATGTCTGTTTAAGCATCAGGGAAATTAGTCGCCACACGCATCACTATGCAGAAAATGATCTTGTTAAAAAGGTGCCACTGAAATAGAGTGTTGTACCTTTAATGTTAGTTTAGGGAACTTGTAAATGACTGTCTGTGAAGTTAAACTCTGAGGTGGAGCCTCACGTATTTATTTTTGAGACTGAACATTTACTTTCCTGTGTGTGAACTCTGTTTCATGCCTGAAAACTGACTCTTACAGGCTACGAGAAGTTTTACACAGCAAAGCCTCTCACGTTGACCATCTGTCAACAGAAAATTAATCTGAAACAGTCGAGATACAGATTAATCCCTTTAGTAAGCAAGCATAAATACTCTGACCTGTCTTTTCAGATGGAGATGATATTCCCATCCACATCCTGTCAGGGTTAATAACACAGACCATCGTGTGTGAACTGACAGTTGTCCCTCAGCTGATTCCAGCTTTTTCCAGATTCTATCATTGTGAGATCACTAGAGATGAATATAATTTTGTACAACGCGCTCCTCGCACACACACTTACACTCGACCACAGCTCTGTGATCGGTCTGCCGACTTTCTTTGTTTTATTTGAACCAGCTGCACTGAAGGAATGACGCCGCCGCTGCAGAGTTTGGCACTGTGAACGAGAAACGTGCTAAACTCTCAGCACAGCAAAGAAAAAGAGCCAAAATTACTCAATGAGCTCTCTGCACTTTTTTCAGAGGGGTAAAAATGTAAAAACGATGAGTGTTGATACTGAAAACATGTGGAGCGGCGCTGTCGTGACTTCTACAGGGTTGGGACACGCCTGTCAGGAGGTGGAGGGACTTTACACAGGTTTCACCTATTTACACTGCCGGTGGAGTGACGCTCACTCTCTAGTTGAACATGATGGACTCTGGATCCTGGTTCATCATTTGCGCCATGTGTCGCAGAACATCCTTCTTTGTGATGATGCCCAGGAGACGCCTGGACAGACACACAGAGGGACACAGAGGTAACTACAGGTCGTTAAGCAGCAGAGGAAAAGAAATGACCCTGACAAAATTATTTTCAGGTCATCTTCTTCCCTTTTTATTCTTTTTATGATCAACTCAATATTTAAATTTACAGAGCAGACAACAAACATGTCAGAAAAATCAAAGCTAAAAATCATTATTAAATGTAGCCCAAAATCAAACCAAATGTAGCTAATAAAAAAAAGTAATTAATCAAACAGCTAGTCAGTAGTTGGAATTATGAGATAATTTTAGATTATCTAATGAGAAAAGAGTCACAGTCATTTTATAAAATATCTTTTCTAAGCTTCTATTCACAGAAACGTTGTGAGAAAACAAAATAAACAGGCTCGTAATTTGATATCACAATCCCACCTCCTGAAACCCACAATTCCGCCAGCAGGAGTCCCGCTCTTACCCACTCCTGGTGACGAGACACTGGCGGAGGCCCAGCTTGCGGAAGATGTCCACCACCGTCTCCATGGGCGTGTGGTCGGTGACGGTGAACGGGCTGAGGTTCAGGATGCGACGCAGCTTCAGCGGCTGCGGGTTGCTGGCTGGCAGCTGTGGCGCATCCTCGGTGAAGTAAACTACTGAGCTGCTCACCACGCCGTCCTGCTTCTGACGGGCATTTTCTGTCAACAGACACGGGAGAAAAGTCTGGTAAAACATCACCGGACCTGTTTGAAAAATAAGTTTTACTTCATCTGTTCATTTCATTTTCTCTTCTTGTCTAAGTTAAACCTGCTGCTGACGATATGATTATGTGGTAAAACAACATAATGATAACTTAAGCCAGAAGAGAGTACATTATTGGATAAAAGGTACATGATGACAGAAAGTTAAAAAAAACTTAACTGATTTTACATCATGCATCACTGCTTTAGACCTTCTTAGTCTCTAGCGGGTGTGTACAAGTTACTTATCAGTCATAAATCTCTTCAAAGAGAGACTGAAGTGGTGTTGCTTTTGGGAAACATCTCTTAGTGAGTGTTTAAACCAAAACAACTGCTTTAACCATCTTACTGATGGCGAGCGTGAGGTCCCGTCGCTGGACGAAGCCAATGAGCCTCTCCGACTCTCTGGACACGACCACCGGGAAGCCGTTATAATCAGTGTCTTTGATCAGCGTCTCCACGTCCTCCACCGTGGTGGCATCCTGAGTGAGGACAGCCAGAGGGGGGTCGTTCCTGCGGGGCCGCATCACGTCTGTGGCCAGGGTGCGGTGGGTGAACTCGTCCCTGACGTCCAGGTAAGGGTAGCCATTGAGCTGGATGTGCGACTCGTAGATTCCCTCCTTCCCAAAGGCGTCTGCCACCCACTTGCTGGTGACAGCGGCGGCCATCAGAGGGACGATGTACTCCAGACCGCCGGTGAGCTCGAACATGATGACCACCAGGGAGACGGTCATCCTCGTCACCCCGCCTGAGGAGACGCAAACACAGCTGGTTTGTTACATGGATTGCTCATTCAGAATGAGACAATAAATCAACACTTTATTTTATAATTAAGCCAAAACATCAGGAAAAAAAAAAAGGCTCCACCGCATGATCATGTTTCAGTCAGTTAACCTCTAAAATCTGGCAGGATTTGACCAGAATTTAAATACACTCATCACCTCTGTTACTACACTGCTCACCCAGACACGCAGCGGCTCCCACCATGGCGTAGAGTCCAGGCGTGACACAGTCTGCGCCAGGCCTACACCAGTTCTTGAAGATGATCCAGTCGTGGTGGTGGTATGCCATCTGCTCCACGGCGATCCCCACAATACGTCCTGCGATGGCGCCGACCGCCATGCTGGGAATGAAGAGACCCGATGGGATCTGGACGGGAAACAGAATCGTTCGGAAGACAATTGGTCAGATGAAAGTGTACAGGCGATGCTTTAAGTCTGGATTTCAAGTTCAGGTTCAAAAAACTTTATCTGAGGTTGATGACAATTTTCTTTCCCCTCTGGAATCTTTATGTTATCATGTCAAAACAGCAACCTTATTGGACAAACCCAAATGTGACATTCCTTTGGAATCAGTTTTTGACAAACCAGTAACTTAAATTCCAGAAAAATGAGCAAAGTCAAAATCTTGCGGTAAATCAGTCTGGCTGCATTCTGCATCCTTAAACAAGGGAAACTGAGATTTTCTTTACCAGCTAGAACAACTCATCATTGTCTTCCTCGTACTGACCTTCATGCCGAAGGTGAAGATGGTGATGACGATCTTAAAGACGAGAGCGAGGGCAAGCTGCCACAGGGCGTTGTAGACTCCGGGTCCCGCCGGGCGGTCTGGGATGTCGTCCACCGGTCGACTCATGTTGGGGTTGTTTATATAATCACAGAGCTGTGAGGACTCCAGTGCGCCGCAGTCATTGAAGAGCTCAGAGATGAGCTCGCTGGTGCTACGGCGGGTGTAGGGGTTGGGGAAGGCCAGCACAGCAGTGATGCCTGTTATAGCGATGACTTCCAGGACCGGGTACTTCCCCAGCTGAGTTGTCTTCCTGCGCCTGCACCAGGCGATGTTGGCCCGAATAAACAGGGTCCCCCAGAGGCCGCCAAACACACCCAGCAGGATGAACGGTACCAGCTCAGCCATGTACCACGGCGTGTGGTACTCCACGTAGAAGAGCACTAGGCGGCTGTTACCAAATGGGTTGATGGAGCGCAGCGTGAAGGCGGCAACGAGGGCAGCGAAGAACGAACGCCAAAGTGTCTTCAGAGGGAAGTAATAACTGACCTGCCGACATGTGATCATGAGGAGAAACGTCAGAAATTTTTTTTTTTTAATTTAACTTTACGTCAGATTAAAGAGACACTTGAAAAAGCCTGCTGCATAAAGTCGGTCTATGAGGCACTGAATAAATGCTGGTGAACTTGAGTGAGCTGAATCTTTAACAAACCTCTTCCAGGCTGAACAGAACTCCTCCAATGGGCGCGCCGAAGGCCACCGACACTCCAGCTGCTGCTGCAGCTGATAACACCTGGAAGGTCAGAGGTCACAAGCGCTTCTTTAATTTCTTAGATAACTAAATTTTTTTTTAAAACTTGGATTAGATTGCTGCAGAGAGTCTGCTTACTTTTGCCTAAATTTCACAGATTTCTGGAAACTTTTTCGGACTAGAAATGTCTGACAAACTGCGTTAAAAATGCAAAAATGCATTACTGAATTCTTCATACACTCGTCCTCTTTGTGTATTTTTGTTCATAGATTTTCTGTGATTTGTATTGTCAAATTATGCTAAACTTGTGTCCTGTTTGTGTTTGCTGTTGGTGGTTTGGTTTGCTTATTACTATCAAATGGAACCTCAAAGGTTCCATCGACATGTCCGCTTCCTTCTCTGGTGTTTTATCTCTTTGGTCGCACTCTTTTGCAAAGAGCTGATCTGCATCAGCAACAGCATACCTCTCGCCGTTTGCCCTCGTTCTTGCTGTACTTGGAAAAGAGGCTGCAGAAGAGGTTTCCACAGCAACAGGCCACGTGGACCAGAGGGCCCTCCTTCCCGAGGCTGAGGCCTGATGACACCGCCAGAACAAGAGTGACCGTCTTGATCAGCAGGGTCCATTTACCCAGATACCCTCGAATGATGAAGCCGCTGAGGATTGTCTTTATCTGCACAAAATCAGACATGAAGGTATCTGTGAATCTCAATTTCATTAGTTTATGCTTTCTATTATTTGAATAAAAGATCTATATAAGATCTATTGTTTGTCTAGTTTTGTTTATTTTCAGATGTTGATGTTTACATATTTAGTTAAAATATTTGTATTTACAACTTTTTTTTCATTGAGTTATCGTCTGTTACAGAACGACAATCGACGACGCTGACATCTTACAGTTTAAAAATCTAAATCTGAGATGAAAGTCAGTTTTGTTTAGTGTCAGTTTACAATAATAACTCTGGTCCAAAAGCAGGAACCCACAGGGACTGCTGCTGTGAAAGCTGTTCATGCATTGGTATGAGATGTCAGGTGCAAATGCAGACATACTGTTCACCTGCTCGCGTCGTGTTCGACGTCAGCGTTTCTCACCTCTGGGATTCCTGAACCGCAGGCATACGGAGCGAACACTCGCACCAGTGACACCGCCAGGAAGGAAAACAGCAGAGCCCACAGTACGTACAGGAAGTAGTTCAACACGTACGCTCCTGCCCCCTGAATCAAAAAGGTCAAACAAACATTATTTTATTACTTTTAGTAAATAATTTTTCTTCTCCTCCTTTGTGAACTGACTCTGTACCATATATAACAAACATCTGATGGCTCAGTGAGCAGTACAAAGAGATTTTGGACATTTCTAGATAAATTAACATCCTTACAGAAAGCTGGAGGGCTGGACTGCACTAATTTTTGTGACATCTGTACAATAATTTGGGGTTTTTAGCATAAAATGTTTTTCTTCTTTTGTGAAAATATCTAAAGCCCTCACTGAGCAGCGATTCAATTCAGACACTCAGAGTGGAGACAGTAAATTATCTTCCACGATGATTTCAAACGCAGTTTCATTTTTATTGCCAGAAGTTGTAGGGTTGATCCAAATGCTTCCAAATTCAATTGTAGCCTCGGCAATTGACAGCAAAATATATAGTTGATCAAATGTTTTTTTCCCTTCAGTTAAAGGAGATAAGGAGCAACAAACTTAGACCACAAGGTGGCAATAAGGTATAATCCAGATTTATAGTCGACACAACATGAGTTGTAAATAGCAGAGAAAAAAAGGTTATGGTGAAAGAGAAGTAAATATCACAATGCAGTATGTTATGTTCATGTTTATTCGTGTGGTTGTTCAGTAAACAATTAGTAAATAAAACGGGAAGCCACAGATATTTTCTGTATCGGTTAAAGTTAGGTCCCCACATTTGCTGGTGCCAAAGCCTGGGACAGCAGATTCGTATCAGCTGATCGCCAACAGCTGCAGTTAGTTTACCAGCTGACAAAGTAACATTAAAATTACCCAGACAGCAGATATAATTACAAAACGTTTACAAAGACTGAAACTAAGATGTGACTTAAGTATTACATCAGCATCTGACACAAAACTGCTGCAGGCAATGGAAAGGAACTATGCTAGGACAGTGAGAGCTATGAGTGCTTAAGAGAGCTGCTGACCATGTAACGTTACTAAAAGAAACTGAAGAGGAGATTCTGTTGAACCTCTGGAAAGCCAATAAAATGAGGATAGTTGAGAGAAAGCAGCTAACAGTGGGCGAGGGGAGCTCGCATCAGTTTAGGGATGTGAGTACACACTCAAAAGTTAACGTTAACCAACTAGACTGCATGATTGCTTTCATTTTACCTGTTGCAGTTGTTTAACTAAGGCAGACTCCTCAGAATGCGCTCTAAACGAACAAACTTGGCTGCAGTCGGAACAATGCTCATTAAAGACAGATAACTGTGCGGCTGTGGAATGAACTCATGAGTAGGTGCGTGGTTTTCGCCTGACCTCCGCATGGCCGGTCATCAGCTCAGCCCACTTCTGCCACTGCGGACACTTGTCTCTGTCGTCAAAGGTCGTCTCGTTGGACGTCCAGCAGCACTGCTCGTGGCTGTACCAGAAGGCCGACAGACACACTCCTTCCTTCAGGTCCGTCATCCAGTCCACGGCCAGGTCGATCACTCCGGCCAGCGTACCTGAATGAAATATGACATGTCAGTTTACAACAAGTTTTTAATACTGAAGGTAATAAAAACTAAACTACAACTAAACATTTTAAACAATATGCACAAAACAGAGCCCAGCAAACTCAATCTGGTAACTAAATGAAACTAAACTGAATTGAAAACAAAAATCTCAAGTAAAAATGAAAATGCCTAAAATAATAATTACGATGCCCCTGGCCGACCTGAGAGGAGTCCTATGAGCAGCATCACCACCCATCCTGACCAGGCGTCCAGCAGGCTCTTGATCAGCTCCCAGATGGACTCTTTACTCTTACTGGTGATCTGATGGATAAACAACAAGCAGACATAAATGTTATTCATTCACAGGGTTTGAATTGACTAGCTCATAATATCTGGAAGAATCACAGGTCAAATGCACGGACGAATCTAAGCTTTTTGAAGATTTTGAACTGCCAATATGAACAGTAACAACTCTGTCTCTTCAGAAACAGCAGCTCCACTGGGTGAAGGCAAAGTGCTTCGCTACAAGTAACAACAACACTTTCTTAAGGGGTCAAAAACTTCTTACCACTTTGACTGCTAAGAATTTTCTACTAAATCAAAACAATTTGGTCATTAGCTGCTGAGGAATACAGAGCCTAAGAGGTGACATTACTGGAAAAAAAAACATATTGCGCAGCCACGGGTCATTGAAGAGTAGCGACAGGTTATAGAATCTGTTGTTGATAACCACAGATGAACTTTGGTGGGCTATTATTACACATTTATACACAACATTTATGATGTAATTTATAAAAAATATTCTCAGGTTCCTGCCAGGTTTTGCCTTGTCTTTGCTGATTGTTACTTGGTTATTTTATTTAAAATCCTTTTTTTCAGACATGTTGCAGGTAACATAGCCTGAATCTCCCCAAAACATTGAAACACTGATAATTTTTTTTTTAAAAAGAATACTGATAACTATTGATAAATACTGAAGAAGTCCATGCTGTACAGGCAGAGAAAACATCGTTAATATCTATGGAAAAATAGCTGTTAGTGGGTCTCTCGTCTATTTCAGGCCTGCTGTAGTGCCTTTTCGCCTGTAGATGGAGACAGAGGAAAGTGTAACTCGAGGCAGTCAAATTCAATTCCCAGTCAGAATTGTTTAATTTGATGTGTGGCATGAATACAGTACTATTCTAGGAGCTAAATGTGTTGTGGTGTGTGTGGTATGTAGTGTAATGCACTTGGTATCTGTGTGGGGTCGCTGTGTTGGCATCAGGGGGCTCAGGTGCATATAGGAGTCCTGGTGC
>JAQLOL010000017.1:445500-461777 GCA_029783665.1 Naso thynnoides | reverse complement strand
CTTGTTAAGTGTTTTAGTGAAATTATTTTTAGATATTGTCTGTATGGACGGATAAATATCTATTCCCAAGTAAGTAAAGTTTTTAGTAATTGGAATAGAAACAGGGATGGATGCGTTACACGTGGCCTGATTCAAGGGTAGCAAAACTGATTTCTGCCAATTTATTTTAAAACCTGAGAGGTTGCCATGCTGTTCAAAGATCGTCAGTACATGTGGGATACTTTGCACTGGATTGTTTAGGTACAATAAAACGTCATCAGCATACAACGAGATGTGATGATGGGTTTCCTTAACAGTAATTGGGGAGATTGCAGGGGAACTGCGGATGGCCTGTGCCAGCGGCTCGAGGGAAAGGGCAAATAATAAAGGACTGAGAGGGCAGCCCTGTCTTGAACCTCTTGAGATAGGAAAAGGAGGCGAGCTAGTCTTGCCTGTGAGCACTACAGCTGTTGGGTTTGTGTACAGCACTTTAATCATGTTAATAAATGGCATACCAAACCCCATATACTGGAGTACTGACCATAAAAAGAGCCACTCCAGGCGGTCAAAAGCCTTCATTGCATCTAGTGAAAGAAGAGCAACAGGGGAACTGGTACTCTGAACCCCATCTATAATGTGCAATAATCTTCTGATATTGTCTGTGGCCAATCTAGACTTTATAAACCCTGTCTGGTCACAGTGAACCAGCTCCGTCATGTGGCCTTGAATTCGCCGAGCCAGTAACTTTGCATAAATCTTCAAATCTGCATTCAGAAGTGAAAGAGGTCTGTAGCTAGTGCACTCTACCGAATCCTTTCCCTTTTTAAGAAGTAGCGAAATAAGTGCCGAATTAACGTCCCAAGAAAAAGAACCCTCTTTAATTGAATATTGAATCATGTCCAGCAGTAACGGGCCAATCAAGGGCCAGAAAGTGATGTAAAATTCCGGTGGAATACCATCCGGACCAGGTGATCTACCTTCACGCATATCCCGAACAGCAGCCTCACACTCCTGCAATGTAACAGGGCCATCTAATTTTGCAGAATCATCATTACTAAGGCGAGAGAGTTTAATGTTGCTTAAGAAGTTATTGCAAGTTTGCTGGTTGAAATTAATTTCTGACTTATATAACTTCTGGTAAAAGGTGGCAAAAGAGGCATTCACTTTTTGTGGGTCAGATTGTATAATGCCATTCCAGGAAACACAGTTAAACCCACGGAGCGGACTTCCTGTCTGTCTCATTTCAGGCTGTGTGGGTGGATGCAGACGTGGAAGGTGTGAAGGCAGCAGAGGGGGCGGGGATGACCGCCATCTTGGTGGAAACTCTGGACGACGCCCTGGACAAACTGGCCAAATTTACTGGAGTTCAGGTGACGACCAGAACCATTTGATCTCAAACATTCAGAGGACAGAAGCAAATACATGAAGTGTGTGTGTATGTGTGTGTGTGTGTGTGTGTGTGTGTGTGTGTGTGTGTTTCAGGCTGTTGGAGCTGACAGTCCTCCACCGTTCTGCAGCCCTGATGAAGTGTCTCATGGCTTTGTCACCATCAGGGTAATAATCTGCATCAGGGTCAACACATAAATCTCTCCCTGTAATCTGATTACAAATATATGGAATTAAGAAGCAGTCAAAAGTTTTCCTGTGACACTATAAATGATTCCTTCGTGTGTGTGTGTGTGTGTGTGTGTGTGTGTGCGTGTGTGTGTGTGTGTGTGTGTGTGTGTGCGTGTGTGTCAGCCTGGTGTGAGGACTCACTATGTTGAAATGGGTTCAGGTCCTCCGGTTGTGCTGTGTCACGGCTTCCCTGAGAGCTGGTACTCCTGGAGGTACCAGGTAACCACGTCACATGTTCACCTGCCCTCACTGCACGAGGCTGAAAGTTCGCTACAGCTACACAAGAGTAAAAAGAACTCATCCATCACAGTAAAAATCTATTATCTAAGTTAAAGTTCTTCATTGGAAATGTACTTAAAGTAACTAAAGCTGTAAAAAGTTTAACATTTCCTCTGAGATGTGGTGGAGCTGAGGTAGACAGTAGCAGGAAAAGGAAACATTCAACTCCGTCACAAGTACCTCCAATTTGTGCTTCAGTGCAGTACTTGAGTAAATGTACTTAGTTACACTCCAGGTTTGATAAAAAGCGAACAGAAGGTCCGTGCTCACAGTTGTCGGTGAGTTTTTATCCGTCGTCGTCTCCTCTCTCTGTTAGATTCCAGCTGTGGCAGCTGCAGGGTTCAGGGTGTTGGCTCTGGACATGAAGGGATACGGAGAGTCAACAGCGCCCCCTGGTGAGTGTGTGTCAAAGTCCAACACTAAATACTCCTTATGGACACTCGACAATATTTCCATGAAGTCAAATCTATCAAAACAAACAGCAGTGGTTTCATACTCTTGTGAGTTGAAACAACCGGAGAAAAGACACAAGCCATCAGAGAGCTCCTCGCTGATGATTCCCTGCGATAATGTTTCCAGATTAGCCGGAGAGAGAAACTGTTCCCAGCCAATTTTCTCGAACTTCCATGGGGTGATCGTGTTTTAAGTCTGTTAGCCAGCAGAGGGCGCCACACCCTCGATCTCTCAGATCCGCAGGTCTGTGCTGCCCTCTGCTGGATGCTAAACACATCAGCAACTCTTCATGTGGCGCCTTACCTGTCATTTTAAAAGAGGGGAGTGTGAGTGAGCACATCTGAATGTGTTTGCTTATGAGTTCAATTATAAAACGGTGAATTCTCACTTTAGGAAACAAAGTGCTGTGTTCTCTTTACCTGAAATGTGTTGTTTCTCCACCGACAGACATCGAGGAATATTCTCAGGAGAAGCTCTGCGAGGTACAAACTCACCAATTAATCGATTCCAGTTTTAACTGAAGAAGACGAGACGATTACTGATTAAAACAAACAAACAAAAAACAGCGATGAAATTTACTGACACGTTCATCTGAAATAAAAAGGAGATGAAAACGTTTCCTACTGAAGGTATCATAAGCAGAATGCAGCATTTTAATCAATAAAATGGTTTATTTTTATTTATCGTCTCGTTTTCATCAGTGGAAAATATTCTTAATGAAACAACAATGAAATTATACGTCAACGATATTGATATCTAATGCTGTATTGCCTATTGATTCTCATAATATTACATGCCATAACTTGAATAAAATGTTCACGAGCAGTTTTTTTTCTACTTTTCCTCCAGGATTTAATCACATTTCTGGACAAAATGGTGAGGACACTCATTAATATTAGAGTAGATTATATTTAAAGAAAACATGCACTTAGCTTTATATACATACAAAACAACATAATGATTCTGTTTTAACACTTTTGTCGTTCTGGATGACTCATCTTAAGCGTTAATAACAGATTTCAGTCGCTGCTGCTGGTTGTGTGATCGAGGCTCAGCCGAATTTGTAGTAACGTACTCACACCACAAGAGGGCAGTAGCGCCTTTGTAAGGGCCGTTTGGGACCCTTGTGAGTCGGTAAAGTTCCGCTGTCACAATAACAGCTCCGTTTTACATACAATATGAAATATTTCCACATTCAGACGTCTTCAATAACTTTCTCAGTGTTGTGTTTTGTTGAGCTGTGTTCCTAAAATCACTCCAAATGTTTCTGACAACGTTAAGTCAGAGAAATCCGCCATTTTATTCCAGCTAATCTTTTGTTAACCTGTTGCTAACTTCCGGTTACAGCATGTCAGGGCGTGAGGAAGGTAGTCAGTAAACGTGACTAAACGTAACGTGAATAAATTACCTCGTTTATACATGTTGCTACTGAGCTTATCAGAGAGATTTTCCACTGAACTGAAGGCTGTTTAACAAAGAAATGTAAAAAAAATCCCATGATCCTACTGCGTTGTTTCCTGACGTCATGTCTGTTTGAAAAGAGAGCCCTCTAGTGGCGGAAATTGGCTACATGTTGCTATTTTTTATCTATTTATTTTTGGACCACTTACAGGCTTTTAAATTCAAACAGATGAGGCCTGATTTCTTGTATAGTTCTTCGATGAACTGAACAAACTAAAATGTGTCGTTCATTCTTTGAGGAAATACAGTATTTAGATTAGATTTAATATCTTCTCTCTGTCTCGTTCCCAGTTAATACCACAGGTTACTCTGGTGGGTCATGACTGGGGCGGCATACTGGTGTGGACCATGGCTCAGTATTTCCCTGAAAGAGTCAGGTTAAAACACACACACACACACACACACACACACACACACACACACACACACACACACACACACACACACAGTAACACCTGTTTACTGTAGTAAAATGTGTTTCTTGTTGTGTGTGAAGGGCTGTAGCGTCGCTGAACACTCCTCTGTTTCCTGTCGACCCGTCTGTGTCTCCTGTAGAGAAGATGTTTGCTCTTCCCATATTTGACTACCAGGTCTACTTCCAAAAACCTGTGAGTGTGTGTGCAGTATGCTAACATGCTAACATATGACACAGTGATGACTTTTTTTTATAGAGCAGATGGTAACAATCCACACATAATAATGTGCACATAGCAGCTGGCCGGCAACATGTTCTTCATTTTAGTTTTTTCATATGTCACTGTTGTGTTCTGCTGCACCCAAGTGGCCAAAAAGGGTCTGTGGTCTTATCAGCTGAAGGGAAAAAAGGTGGGACCACACAGAGAAATGTCAAAAAGGTTCTTTTATATAAACGAACGGACAAATTTCATAACAAATCTTTTGGAGTTGTTCTTGTTTCTCTGTGCTTGTGACAATAAAGCTTTAAATCCTTGCATAACTCTACGTGTGTGTTTCAGGGTGTAGCAGAGGCTGAGCTGGAGAAAGACCTGGAGAGAACATTCAAGATTTTCTTTGCTAGAAGCACTGAAGCAGTAAGCGCACACACGCACAAACACACACACACACACAAACATAATATACATTCAAGTGTGCACAGGTAGAAAAATCACCCGTACGTCTGATGTTTTTGTCTCTCAGGCGAAGCGTCCTGAGCTCAGCACAGCAGGAGTTTGTGCTCGAGGTGAGACTGAGGTGTGACTCGTGACTTCCTGCTGAACATCATCATCAGAGCTCATGAAAACATGCTGTGGTGTGCTGTTTGTGTGGTGCTGCAGGTGGTCTGTTAGTGGGTCTGCCGCAGGAGATTCCCCTGAGCTCCATGCTGAGCGAGGCCGACCTGCAGGTCTACGTCAGCCAGTACAAAGAGCGAGGCTTCAGGTGGTGCACACACAGCAGAAGCCTCCTGCACAGTAAAACTCACCCATGCACCATCTCACAGCTCCTTCACTGACATTCACAGACTCACTGATTCTCTCACTGATTACAAACACATATTCCAATCAGTCAATGCAAAGAAAACGTTACCGAGCAAAACTCTAAACGTTCAACATGGAGATAAAAAACACAATGTGCTTCACAGAGTATCAGCTTCAGATTCAGGAGCATCTCTGACTGCTGCTGGCTGTTTTTGGTGGAAGATGAAACAATAACTTCTTCCTGTTTTTGATTTGAGTGCAAAAGTAAAAAGTCCATCAAACAAAAGTGTGACACTCCAGCAGATCTTCATCATCTTGTGTTTTGTCTCACAGTGGGCCGCTGAACTGGTATCGTAACGTGGAGGCGAACTGGAAGTGGATGTGTTCTCGTCCTGCTGGAAAGGTTTGTCACTGAGCACTTTGTAGGTGCTGCATCAGAAACAAACAGTTTTAGTTTAGTTTAGTTTCTTTTATTTAAGTGTCATGCACCTTCAGTAGCCCGGCCCATACAGGCTCACAAGGCACTGATGCACTTGTTGACAACAAATAAACAAAAAGTTTCTACTCATCCTGAAAAAACCTGCATTTCTGTGGAGCATTTTCCAGTTGATAAAACATCCATGAAAATTAAAAGTTAGACCCAAAAACAACTGAATTGTCCTGGAAAAAGGATTTTTTCAAGCTTAAAGAATGAGCCTTGTGTGTGTGTGTGTGTGTGTGTGTTTCAGCTGCTGATGCCTACACTGATGGTGACGGCGGGTAAAGACCCGGTTCTGCTCCCGGCCTTCTCCAAGGGAATGGAGAACATGGTGAGAAACATGCAAGTCAAGAACTGCAGCATGATAACAATCGATTATCAGTTATTGGAAATGAGTCTGATGTTTGTGTGTTTGTGTTTGCTGACTGCAGATGCCAAACCTGAAGAGAGGACACATCGAGGAGTGTGGACACTGGACACAGATGGACAGACCAGCTGAGACAAACAGCATCCTGATATCATGGCTGAAAGAAACACACCAGAAGGCTGCGGGTGTGACTGTGGCCCCCAAACTGTGAGGGAGGGAGGAAGGAAGGATGAAGGAAGGGAGGAAGGAAGGAAGGAAGGAAGGATGAAGTCAGGAGAAATGACATGATCCTTTGGGTCCAATTTAAACAAACAAAAATCATCCTGTGTCAAAAACTGAAAGCTATTACGTCAGTCAGTTGACAGAAAATGAATCCATGTGATGTTGATGATAACTGAAATAAACATTAAAAAATTTGTCTGTTGAACAGTTTTGCTGTTTGGTCTCTGCCCACAGAGAGAGCGAACGCTCCAACTGTAACACAGCATCCACGCTGCCCTCTGCAGGTGACACTGGTGCCTGCACTGCAGCCCATCGAAGCTTCTGAACGTCACTGATGTAAAAGATGAATTTCACTGAAAAATGTTGGTAGCAAAGATTTATTTAAGTTACAGCAGAACAAATGAGAAGATTTCAAATGTTATTTATGAGAAAAAGATACGACGACAAAGCCAAATACTAAACTAAATGAGAAAACATTGACATGAAAAATTATTCAAGAAACTGTCGCCTTAACAGGACGTCATGTTTCTGTACAAGCTTTCGTCTGTTAGGAGTTTAGCAAGCAGCATTTTTATTTTCAATCAAAACATTTACATGCAAAAGAAACATAAAAACAGTCAAAAATAATCAATTATTTACAAATGAAACGATCAAATAATAGTAAAATTTAAAATAACAGCGCCAAATGACATGATTTATTTATAAATTCACTTCAAATTATGTACGTATTGATCATTTTATGTTGTTTTTGTGAATTCCCTCTTGAAATGGATCTATAATGATATTTCATAATTTTCATCATTGTCAAAAAAGGTATTTTTCACATGAAAGGCTTTATTACTTTTTCTGACAAAGGAACAATGTCGCCCTCTGGTGGTGGACATAAGAACTGACCACAAAGACATTTTCACAGTTTTTTCTCGTCAAACAACTTCTTCCAGGCGGGCATGATGTGTTTATAAATCTTCTCGATCTGGAACACACACAAACACACACACACACACACGCACACACACACACACACACACACACACACACGTAGTTTTTTACGTGGTCATCACACACTGACTAGATTCAACAGATACAGTGAGGTCCCACAGACTGATCTTTCTTTTTGACATTATTTTATTTGAACAGTTTCAGGTTTTGAAATAAGTTTTTTCTTTCCAAACTTGTTCCCAAACATAAGTTTAAAGTAAAATTAGAATAAACTAAACAAATGAAATATTTCAGCCTAAAAACCTTCCAGACCTCCAGAGAGAAAAGTAAACCAAGTTTCAGTGCGAACAGTCAAATAAAATCTTGGTCCACCAACCTGCTCGGATTTCTTGACTCCGTATCTGAGTAGCGTCGCCTGGTGCTCGCTGTTATGAAACAGGATGTCAAATGTAATTTCGCGTCCAATCAGGTCGTCGATAGCTGGCTTCACCACGCTGTGGAAGTCTCTGGCCGAGAGTGAGTCGTCACACATGTTGTTGACCTGCGGCGGGTCAAAAGGAAACTCATCACGACCACAAGCACTTCACCACAACCGTGTTTTATCAGGTTATCATGTTGTGTGTGTGAGTCACCTTGTACTTCTTCCCCAGCAGCTCCAGTGGATCCAGTTTGACCTCTGACCTCAGAGCTCGGCCGAAGAGCAGCAGCTTCGAGTCTGAATCTGACAGACAAACACATCAGAGTTCATGTGAGGCGAATGAAAGAAGAATCTTTTTTTTACTGAGTCATTTCTGTTGGTCTTCATGTCCACTTCTTGGTTTTTAAAACAGTTTAAAAAATGTATTAAAACATTTATAGGACACATATGCTTCAACCCCCCTTAACAGAATACCTCGACATGTCAGATGAGCCACATAGGGAACACCATCCCTCTCTCCGTAGTAAATCGCGAAATGAGAGAAGTATTTGTTCCTGGGATACTCCACGATGTCTCCTGGGAATACCTTAGGGTGGGAATTTTTCTACAGAGATGACAGGCAGGAAGTGATTGTCATGTGATCAAAGCTGGTTGTTGAGAAGATCTTTACAGCACAGACTTCAAAATGTGAACCTTTCAAGGAAAAGACTCAAATTATTTTCAGCCATGTTTCTTAAAAATGGACAAAAGAAAGAAAGAAACGTGATAATTCCTGATCATATAAAGATGCAACATACTGAAGCTGAGTCACTGATCATTGTCATTTCCCAGGGTTCACACATTTTTCAAGAGCAGAATTCAAGGACTTCTAAAGTACTCTCAAGGTACCTAAACCAAAATTTCCAGGCTCTCAAAGCCCTTTTCATACCATCTTCATGTTAGAGTTTGTTGTTACTTTATTTTTACAGCTGTTCATTTTCACTCTGACTCTCACGGCTCACTGATTTCAGTGCTGGCAGACAAACAAATCTGGTGACAGGATCTTTACATCAAGATTTTTGGTTTAGATAAGAGATTAAAGATTAAAAAAAATCTGATCAAGTTGATAAATCATGCTTTATTTAAGGCACAGTTCAGTTTAAGCATACTCCTAACCCTGAAAAGAACCCTGTAAAAGTGAACAATTTTCCAAACTTTAAAGAGATTTCACACAAACCTTGACAATTCTGCTCAGAAGTTTGATTTTAATATTTGACAGTGTTCAATATCAGCCCTGTCAGAAAATGGTGGTATTTTAATTTGACCACAAGAAAAACTGAAGTCAACTGAGTGTGAAGTCACAAAGTGACAAGCATCTTTTTTTAAGTATCACTTTGTTTGTGTGATGCATCCTGTCACTTTTATTCCATTTTGCAAACTTCATTTCAGAATGCTGCAACACAAGTTGCTGCTGTGAAATAAAGCAGCAAAACTTTTGGGCTGCCGATTGTGAAAATAAAAGCCAGACATTATTTTGAATGATATTAATATTTGAAAAACGAAGCGTCAGGTTTGCAGAAAGCAGGTTAAAGCTTCCAGGCAAATATAAGTTTGGGTCCAACACATGAACTAAAACATCTGATTCTGTTCATCGACAACATGGACGATTTTCTGTCTGTGCACCAGAATTGCTGTTTATGTCAGAACCAAATTTCATCACAACCCATCAAATATTAAATGAAACATTTCATTTAAAACAATGACTGCTGACCTTCTAATAATCAATAGGATTAATCCTCTGATGACCCTGAATTTCTGGATCACCTTTAATGTTAATCGGTCAAATAACTGTGGATAAATTTCAGTCTGAACCAACCGTCGAGGACGATGAGGACGATTTTTGAGGATGGAACATGAAAGAAACAGTGTGAGATAAACACCATTAATGTCTTTGTTTTAGAGAAATTGAGCTGATTTTGTAAAAATGAGTGGACTGAGTTTTATAAAAAATCATTCTTAGAAAAGTTTTTGTAGAAAACATTTAGATGACACGAGCGTGCAGGATGAGCTGGAGCATCTGTCGCACTTTCTTCCAACATGTGACAACGTTTCTTGACAAACGTGCTTGAAAAAGCTCGACTTTGGGTGTGAACAGGAAGAAGCTGAGCCGTTTACTTTAAATGCCTCCCTCAGTGGTTCAGCACTAAATTTATTTTCAATAGCTTAAAGCAAAAGAAATGCTTCACATCTTCTTACTTTAAGGGCTAAAATCTTTTTCTGATAAATTACATTGCTATAGACAAAGAAAGTGGGTGATTTTTCATATTTTGGCAACCCAAGAACTGATATTAATAGCCTTTCTAGACAGCATTTGTACCGTTTCACAGTCCACACATCAAAGCTTCTGGTTACACTATAAAAAGCCTAATGCAAAGGTGGTAAGACAACACTTGAACTTTAAAATGAATTGTTTTTGAGTTTGGTGACACAAGTACAGATAAATATTCAAATAAAAGCTGAAAACTTAAAATTGTACTCACCAGGCCCATGGGTGTGAGTATTTTTTGTCGTTTTTCAGTCACTCATGAAATGTAAGCCGCGGCTCACACAAAGGAACCTCGTCTGCTTTACATACAGGCTCAACTGCTGGATTTGAACATCAACACTTTGTCACTGTCACACTAGACTGACTTCACCCTCCGTCAGCCTTCATCGCACTCACTCATCATCAAAACTCTGGTGTTCTTGTTTTGTGTTACAGTGTGTCTGAGCTTCAACTCAGGTGTGTTTTTGTGGGAGGGGGAGATTTTTTGGGGGACATTCCTGCACTTTGTCCCACCAGCGAGCAGCACGTGTCCCTTAGAGTCCTTGTCCTTCACATTAGCCTGAGTGTGTGAAGCAGGTGTTTCCTAAACAGAGGGCCTGAAAGAGGAAGTAGCTTCAATTCAGCTTCAGTCAGACTAGCTTTATTGGAGATGTGAAGGCACTGTGAACAACAAACCTGGCAACCTCACTGTGAAGACACATTTGCAAAGTTTTATTTCTGCTTTGGTGCAGCTCCATCAAGAAAAACACACCAAGTGTCATCAGTAATTTTTAAAGGTGAGTGTGTCGACAGAGTCGGGCAAGCGGTTTCCCCCTGCTTTCAGTCTTCAAACTAAGCTAAGCTAAGCTACATACATCCTCACTTTCAGAGTTGTTACTGAAATGTTTTACAAAGTCTGTCGAACACTGTCGTCAGACAGTCTGTGGAGTAACTGTCACTCTAAAATGTTTGGTTTCAGACCTGTGCTCTGCTGAAAAAAATCACAGTTTGGACATTTTGATTTGATTGACCTGATTTGCTGCTACTTGATTGGTAAAGACACCAGTCATCATGCCTTTTGTGATCAGTGATCTGGTTGAAATGGGCCTCATGTCATTGACTGGTTAAACTGGACCATAAAATGACCTAAATAATTACTAGAATAAACTGAAACAAAAACCAGTTTTCTCAGAAGATTACAAGATTTAATAAAATCACAGCTAAATTCTTTTTATTCTTCCCTGAATTGTCGAAGTCTGAGAGGCAACGGCAGACCGTTATAAAAGCTAGTTTCAGCAAAGGAAACAAATAAAAGCCATGAATCTCAGGGTATTTCAAGGATCTACATCTACAAAATTTTGGTGCTAAAACAAAACCACAGGCATGAAATTCCCCCTGAATGACAGCATGAGCATCACACGGAAACTCTCCTGTCGTGTTTAATCAGATGATTTCATTTCATTTAGTCTGACAGCCAGTGAGTTCACATCGTTTTCTGTCCACACAGAGGTGGAGTTTGGTAATGGCTGATCTCTGTTTTCATTATTTTTTCATGCTAGTTTTTCTGTCACAGTCTTTCATGATTACAGCTGGCAGATAGGCAGGTGACTTCACAGGTCCAGAGGGGCACCCCCACCCCCCACCCCCCAGGGATGAAGCCCCCACCCACTCTTAAAGCTTGTGAGATGACGACCCGACCTGCTAAGACGACAAAAACGCCCAAATCCACATTTACAAAATATAGATTATGTGCAGAGAAAAATAAGCTTTTTAATTCATCAGATTGGCGTCATGACACACAAAAAAGTCACGTTCTGACTGAGATCATCTGAGTGTGTGGACTGCATTTAATCAAGCGTGTGTGATGTGAGTGTGTGCAGGCAACAACCCTCCCACACACACACTAATGCCCCTAAATAAAGTCAGTGCAGCGTTACAGTCAGTCTGTAGAAGGCACCTGAGTTTAACTCCAACAAGCTGGAGGTTCACCAGTGTATACAACACACACACACAAACACATGCGCACATACACACACACACACACGTGCGCACGTACACACACACATGCGCACACACGTGTGCACACATGGACACAGACACAGACACACACATGCATACAAACACATACATGCACGCATACACACACATGTGCGGGCACACACACACACACTTGTGCACACAAAGACACAGACACACGGACACACACAGACACAGACACACACACACACACACAGTGTATCTAGCTGTGCTCCTGTCCCTGACTCGGGCTCTCCTGAGTGTCTTTGCCCCAGCTGAGGCCGTTGATGGGGGCATGTTTGTCCCAGCTGTCCGTGTTGTGTCCATGTTTCCTCTGGTGGCGTTTGTAGTTGTCCCAGTGGCCCGTGGTGTAGTCGCACTCAGCGCAGGCGTATGGCTTCTCACCCGTGTGCCGCAGCATGTGCCTCTTCAGATTCATACTCTGGTTGCAGGAGTAGCCGCAGATGCCGCAGTGGAACGGTTTGGCCCCTGAGTGGATGCGCTCATGCCGCCGCAGGTTGGCGAGGTTTCCACAGGCGTAGCTGCAGGATGGGCATTGGTAAGGCTTCTCGCCTGTGTGCACGCGCAGGTGGCGTTTGAGGTTGTCGAGGTGCGAGGAGGTGTAGGGGCAGTGCGGGCAGCGGTGGGGCTTTTCCTCGGAGTGGGTGTGGGCGTGGCGGGCCAGGTGGTTGGGGTAGTGGGACAGGAAGGGGCAGTGCTGGCAGCGGTACAGCTTGGTACCACGTTGACCCCGCTGAGGTCCCCGAGACCCATCTGGGCTACAAGGAGGCCCGGATTCATCTTTGGACAGCAGGTCCAACGAGCACCGACGACACACCTGAAAATTCACACAAAGTGCACGGTCAGGACGAGAGGACGAGTTCGTCTGCAGCTTCAGTTTGATTTACACATTGAAACCTGACACAATCGTCTGTGCTGGCTTCATGTCTTAAACATCACTTTGTGGACTTTGCCCAGGAGTTTGTCTCTAAGGCCATTTAACCAGATCAGAGTTAAGGCCTGCAGACAACAGTCAGGGCTGCAGAAACCACTGCAAACCCCCTCTGCATGTTTGAGTATCAGATTACGGAGTTTAACATCAATCCATGAAAACAAGTTTACAAGAGGAGGCGGCTAAAGGTTTCAGACAAAAATGTTTGTGTGCTCAAAGAGACAATGTGTTGCTATGGTAACCAACTACACTTTGCACAACAGTGTTTCAACATCAATTTTTGGAGAAATCATTTATCTACACGTGATGAAACCTCAGTACAACTTATTGTGAACAAAAGGGCAGGAAAACAGACACAACAAATCGCAGCATTAGGAGGCGTACCTGTCCTCCGTCACCCTCCCCCTCCACATCCACCTTGTCCCCCTCCAGGTCTGCCTCCTCCAGGGTGAGGCCACACATCCGGCAGCACAGCGGAAAGAGGAGGACAGGGAGGGGGGCTGAGGGGGAGCCAAGGCCCCCCAGCGTCTGCAGGTAGCCTGAGTCCTGGGACACTCGCAGCGTCAGATCTGATACAACTGCATGAGAACAGAGAGACACACTTAAACTGTGCAGAGAAAAATCTTTCATTTAACCCTGAAAGGCGTTTCAGCAATGAGAAGAAACTTATCCTCCATCTCAAGTTCAAACTTCCTCATTTCATTCTTTTACTTCTTCTTATTTGCTCATCTTCAAAAATAAAATAATATTTCTGTTCCTATTTCCTCTGAGGTTTTCTGATGATTTACTCACACCTGGTTTGCGTCGCTGTTTCACTCTGTTATTCTAGATAAAATGATCAGAACAGAAGAGATTCACTGAAAGCTGTTTCTCTACATGTGATGCAGGTGAATTCACCAGAGGTTAGCTGCAGGTCTGTGAGCTCTCAAGCAGAAAGAATGACTCTTCCTCATTTTTCAAGCTCTTTCAGTTTCAGCTCATTGGTTCCTTTTTTCTGCTCTGCTCACTGCTGCTAAAATTAACATTTCCTTCTGTTGGCTAAAAAGAGTTTATTATTTATGCAAACAACAAAACAGAATCCAGTGTATTTTACATGAACTCCCACTGGAATATCTCTATTCATTCTGCTGCATCCATATTTCATGCACCATGTTGTCTTCCTGCTCTTCTCTGACAAGAGTTGACTGCAGTCATTTGCATTCTGACACCACAATGATTAGATTCTGCTGATTAAGACTCTAACTGCCTGTTCAACCCTTTTAGAAAACTATAATAAGAGCACGAGTCGAACAGTGAGCAGTATGTGCAGCAAAATAATCGAAGCTCAACTGTCACCTCACAAGCCTCTCTGAGCTTGCAAGTTTCTGAAACTAGTTGATACAGTTTTGTTTTTGGATAACAAGACAGTTAAAATAAAATAACAGGTGAGTAAACAAACAAACAACATCAAACAACAGATATTTAATTTCGGCTGCAGTGACTGGTTACAGCATCTCCACTGGGAGGATTTCATGTTACTGTAAGGAGGATTATTTTCAGCCTAAATTCTTCTGACTAACTTGTTCCACACAGAGCATCAAGGCGTCTGCAGAGTCCATGAAAACACCAGAGACCGCCTGATGGGAATCTCTGTTCTTACATTAACATGCTGTCCTCACATTTAGTGTGCTTTAATGAAGGATGTTTGCCAGTTTGTTACCTTCTTCACTCTCAGCGTTCGTTTTTTTCCGCCTCCCTCGTCTCTTCTCCTTCTCCCTCCTCTGCGGTCTCTCCTGGGTGTGCATGCGCTGGTGCCGCCGTAGGTTGCCGAGGGAACTGCAGGCGTAGCTGCACTGGTGGCAGCGGTAGGGCTTCTCCCCGGTGTGGGTGCGGGCGTGGCGCTGCAGGTTGACGAGCTGGGCTGAGGCGTAGGGGCAGATGGGGCAGCGGTACGGCTTCTGGCCGTCGTGGGTCCTCATGTGGCGCTTCAGATGGTTGGAGTAGCGTGAGGTGAAGGCGCACAGAGAACAGGAGTACAGTTTTGGTGGGACATCAGTGGCGCCACCTGCCTTGGCTACACTCATCCTCTTCCTGATGGAGCCACTGCTGATGGATCTGTCCGCCAGGTTTGATGCTTCCACCTGAGAGGAGTCCATGGAGGCTTCATGCTGGAGGCCTTTCTCACAGGTCAGACAATAAAGCTCCGCCCCCAAGTCCAGGCCCACACCTGAAGCAAAACAAATCACACTGTATGTGAGAACAAAAGAGAGAACTGAACAGGATTAGTGCGCGACTGTCATGCGGGATTCACAGATACCAAAGAAACAACACTTTCATAACATGGAATAAAAAGACACCTACAATATTCCATATTTATGAAGGTGCAGCCATAAAAATATGAACTCAAGCCTGAATATTTCATTCAGTGTACCATCGCACAGCTTAGATGCACAGAATGATGCTGTCAAACAGTAGAAACTATGGAAGAGCTTTTATCAATCTGATTTACATGATGAAGTCAGACACGTGGTGGAACAGATTCAGTGTTTGGATTTTTGTACATTTTTTTCTGATATATTAACTTCTTAAACATAATATGAAAAACCACTCTCTTCAAAATTTAATGTATATGATGAGGAGGGGAACATCAACCTGAGGAAGGTCACAGACATTTTTATAACAGAGTTAAAACGTCCAACAGTTACCGAGATCTAAACCTGCCCCCAGAGGTGTGTCACCCAGCAGCTGACCACATCCTTTACAGGAGAGGAAAGCCGGGAAGGTGGAGTCTGTCGGTGCTGCAGGGTCGTCCTCAACGCTCAGAGAGAAGACCGTCATACCTGCAGAGGCACAAAGGACAGAAAGTTCTTTAAAGAAGCTATGTACTTCAATCTGTCAGTCTGACACAGGCAGGATTTTCTCCTGCCTGTTTTCAGATTGTCCTTTTGAGCTCCTCATTAGAACATTTGCAACACCAAAAATTCTTGGCAGCAACTCACACAAAGAGTTAAGATAAAATTGGGACATTTGACTCTAAAGACTCCCGGTTTGTTGTCTCATATTGGGGACATATGGCCAATCTTTATGCAGGGAAACTAAAAACAAATATGGCTGCTGTGGACAGTTTAAATAAAACACAGGTCTGATGAGAGAAGTCCTGTTTGCTCCTCTTTATGTGTCTCTAAACGAGACACGTCTCTCTGTGCAGCATTTGCTTACATCATCGGTTTATGCAACACCTTCACCTGAAGTGTCATTCAGCTTCAATTCACAGACAGCGCGGTGAGTATTCTTTTAAAGGCAGGTGTTGTTTTTCAGACAAGTTAAAGACGTTCAGAAATGGCCGTTTGTACCGTCTCCTTCCCCGACTTCACCCGAATGAAAGCACGAGTTTACACGA
>JAQLOL010000017.1:423290-445400 GCA_029783665.1 Naso thynnoides | reverse complement strand
GAAATATTTTAAGACCCATAGTGGAATGAAATTGTTTTTTCATTTCTGTACATCTTTAAATCTTTCCATGCATTAAATTGAGCTTTTATTTTGACAGTTTGACTAGGCAAGGTAGGTGTGTGTGTGTGTGTGTGTGTGTGTGTTACTGACCGGCCTCTCTATCCAGCCCCATGATCTCCGAGTCTCCAAACTCCAGCTCTCCACTCAGCAGGAAGTCACTCTCCAGAACGAGGCAGCCCGGCTCACACACCACCGGCCCATCCTCCGACTCCACTGAACACAAACATACAAACACACAAACACACAAACACACAGTACTTTTAGAGAATCATGCTTGAATACACATCCAAACTAGGTGCAATGGAGAAAGACAGCAGGCAGTTGCTCTACATAAAAGTTTACAGAGTAAGATGTGCTGGGAGCTGCAAGGTGAATGTTTAGAGAAGTGAAAAAATAAATAAATAAAATGTTTTTCACCAATGCAAAAATATCATTTTAAAATATTTCTTCTTATTATTATCATCTTAAAATTCTTATAAAATATATTTTGCTGAACTTGTGTCCAACAGTTTTAAAACTGTTAAGAAGCAAAAGGAACAGGACACGAGACAGAGTGATAAAAGAAGAAGATGAAGAGGAAGTGAGAGAGTAAAGTGAGGAGAAGACAAGCAAAGGAAATCGGTGAGGATGCGATAAGTGCAGGAGGAAGAGTTGGAGGGTGAGGAAGGAGGCAGAGTCAGGAAAAGGAAGAGGAGTGAAAGAAGGGATGAGAAACAGAGACAGAACGCAGCACAGATGAACCCTGACCTTTTCATGCACTTCACATTCTTCATCACAGCAGTGACCTTTTACTTTTTCAAAGTTGTCTTGCAGCCATTCGCCACAACAAAGAAAATTATTACTCTGTTTATAATTAGAGATTTGAGTAAATCAGTTTGGAAATTTAGGAAAAATTCCTTTAAGGACAAATATGCCTAAAGACAAGACTCTCAAGCTAACAGCTTCCAAACAGACCCAGAATTTAAAAAGGCTTCACACTTCAAACGCTGAATCACGCAGATTTATTTTTCTTTTATTAGTTCCCTTTTTTTAAAATTTACCCGGTCCCTAACCGTAAAAATGTCTTTTTCTAGCAGGACTGCTAAACTGATGAGGCATCAAAATGGTTTTTGTAATTTCATATTTAATATGAAGCACCTAACTGCAACAACTAAACCAACCGATTTAGTTCTTTGACAGAAAATTCACTGACAACTGTTCTGATCATCGGTTAACTGTTTACATTGTGCTTTTCTCCGAAACACTTCCTGTAGTTCCTGTGGGGAGGATTTGCCTCTTTTCTTTAAAATTCAAGAAAGAGTAAACTGAGTATCTTTGGGGTTTGCAAGCTCAGCCAAAACAAGCAATACAAAGACATCATCATTGCCTTTAGGATCATATATTTTCACACTTCTGTGATATTTTAGAGGGGCCAATTGAAAATCATGTTTAACTGCAAGAAGGTCGACATGAAGAAGTGACAGTTTTCAGAAATCAAATGAACTGGGGTCACAGGCCAGGTTTCTCTCCAGACTGTGTGTGAATGTACCTGTCAAACTGTTTTGTATCTCGAAGATTCTTAAAACTTCTTAAAACCTTCACTGGTGTTCAACGTGTGAACCTTTATTCACATTTATATGTTTCACTGCATGTTGTTCCTCTCTATGATGGCAGTGTCTAAGATGAAATATTTCATAATACGCACATCTTTTTTTTACTTCTGGACTTACAGGAGCGAGTTTCAGCTGCGCTCAGACATTCAGAAACTCATTTCGATGTAAGGATGTACCACTTTTCCTTGGATTTCCAGCAATATTTCCCCTGTTTGACTGTCTTTGTCCTGCACATGCATGGACAGGAAGTTCTTCAGGAGAAAACTCGCAGCTGAAATCAGGTTTCTCTGATTCTCATCCACATGACATTCAAGGAGACTTTTTACTGACGAAAGCTGACTGAAGCTCGGTTAATTAAAGAACATGTAAACACACAGAGAGAGCAGCGAAAGAACATCACGAGAAGAACCCTGAGCATGGACAATGGGTGAGACATCATTAAGACCAAATAATGACGAGAAGTTCCCTGAGCAGAACTTTTAAGATAAAGAAAAGATAAGGGCATGGCAGCAAATGTAAAAAAGAAGGGAACAAGAGAAAAGTCAAACAGGAAGCAATGACAGAAAGAAGGGAAGAATGACGGGAGGAAGAGAGGGGAGCAGAGGGAGGTCAGGTACAAGCCTGCGAAGAGGAAGTGGAGACAGGAAGCTGAGAGGAGGAAGAGAGGAAGTGGAGCGTCTAACTGAGCCAAAACATGCAGGATGAGATAACACACACAAACACATCTGCTTAAACGACAACATGTCTCCCAACAGTCTTCCTCTCTGACAGGCAATGAGGAAGAGGCCAAGCCTGCTCTGTCAATACGTTTGACCAGTCAGACAACAGTTCATACGGCTGTTTACCAAGCTGAGCTGTTACAGTTACATTAAACAGAAAGGTATAGTGGGGTTTAAATAGTTAAAGAACAAAAAATGCCACTTCCTTTAACTTTGAGAGTGGTTTAAGGTTTCTCAAAGAGGAATGCCTCTCAGTGCACACACACAAAGAACCGTTAAACTCACGTTTCACCGGCTGGGGGTTGGATTGTTTTCTCCGCGGCATCTTCGTGTCTCGTTGTCCCGGATCTTGCTCTGGTTGTGGGGCAACACCTCACACTCCGTGGGCTTAAGTCGGTCCGTCCGTCAGCCAGCCAGGCAGCCAGCTAACTGCATGTCATCATCATCATCGCCTCCTTCCTCTTCCTCTTCCTCCAACGGACAGTAACAGCGGCGGTGTCATCACTCGCCGCTAACGTTAACTTCGTTACTGTCTGGAACGGAAGGTGCACACCGACACCAACACCGATTTGTCACAGCTTAACTCTTCCTTAAATTAGAAACATTTACACCAGGCTTATCCCCACTCACAGTGGGATGTGAAATAATATCAAGCACACATCTGTCGCTTTAAAGTTACCGTTGTGAGTCATTCTTTGTTATTGTTCCGCAGTAAATAGACGAAGCCATCTTGTTAGCCACCTAGCTAGCTAGTCAACTTCAACATTTCTATTTCAGCCTCTTCAGCACAAACTTCGAATATAATTAACATTTCTGGTGTCACTTCGCCGTTTAACCTACCTGTGATAAAGTCTCCACATATACCGGCGCCGACAGACTGTCGCTAACTGTTTCAAAAACAGTCTTTTGTTGCCAAACGCACTGCTGCTTACAGAGGTACGCCGGGTCAGAGTGACGTCAGTGACAGGCGCAGTGGATTGTGGGACTTGTTGTCCTTATTTGGGGGTTTCAGCCGCCCGTCAATACACACATATCGATTATTTAAACTGCTTCATGAGAGAATGAAGTGAGATTTCTTGCATTTTTAATAAGTTCATTTTCTCATAATCTGTTTATGTCTTCATATATTTAAATTTGTCAGTATTTATAGGCCTAATATAGTGTAATATAAATTCATGCATTTTATACTGTCCACGTTGTACTTGGCCTATCTTATGAGGGAGGTAAACTCATACTCAGATGCATTTACATTTAAACTGCTGTCTATGCCGCATAAATCTTACAAATAGTGTGTATATAGCCTCCTGATGCCCCCCAGCATTTTCTGTTGTTAAAAAATGTCTTACTTATAGCATCACTTGTGCTGCAGTACCGTCTATATTTCTTGACCTTCCTATAGCCTAACTGCACTGCCACTCTAACTGCTGTACCTACATGTTTTTTCTGTTTTTCTGAATACATTTAAGCATATTTATTTCTCACTGTTCATATCGATTAATACATCAATATATTTACCTATATTAGGCCTAGTTAAATAATTTGAACCATTACAAAGTCAACAAAAACAAAATATTAGGAGTATCACTGTTTATTGTCTCGAAATCAATTCAGCATTAGTCTCTATACATATGTTATTGACATGTAGGCTACAGCATTAACATCTGGTTCAGTGTCTCTCTAAATGAAAACACCACAAGATAATTAACCAAGTATGCTATTACTTTTTAAATAATGTATAAAATCCAGAATTAAATTTCAGTGGGACAAAAAAGTCTATTTTTATTGGAGCCTATAATAGCCAGAACAACTCGATATATAAGGTCCAACTACAGGAAACTTTGACAAGCTTTAAATTGCATCATGTTACCTTCATCAGCTGGAAGAGTTCAGGTCACTTCTCACTGAGATGAAGTAAGCATAGAGACACTTACACTGCTAACACACATCACTGTTAACTGAGACCTTAATCCTCTGGCCTTTCTATGCTAGACCTATATAGATTAAATTATAATCTTTTTTTATTAAGTGCATTTTATGTACAAAATTGGAAAAAATGACTAAGCATGCAACTCTAGCTAACATTGTGTCTCATTACAAAGAGCAGATGTTCGATCTGGAGCACCACAAGGCTCTGTCCTGGATCCTCTACTTTTATCTGTGTTACCACTATGGGTCATCATCTGAGAGCACAAGATCACAAAAAAGATACTTGGTCAATATAACAGAATTGAGTTTGATCAAAAGCTCATCATTGACTCAAATTCATCGATCCTCTGTCTCGTGTTTCCCCTCCGGATCTTCCTGTAGGACACACTTTTGTACTTTGATGACTGATGGCTGCCGTTCTTCTTGTTGTCTGCTGCATCCGCCTTGCCGTTCATCTTGTGAGTGTTTTGACCTCCGTCCTGTTTGTCTCCTTTGTCCTCCTTCAAATCCATCACAGGGTCTCCTGTGCTGGCTGAGTTTTGGGTCGAACTCGGCTCTTCGCCTCCTGGTCCGACCCTTAATGACGACTGAGCAGCTTCATCCATCAACGTCACCTTCTCCTCCAGTCTGCAACCTGAGGCCTGCTGATCTGAATGTGGAAACATCGTCTGTGACTTTTAGTCTGATTAAAATACCTCTTAAAGGTTAGAGCATTGGATTTAATTGGTTGTGTGGAAGTTTTTTCATTATCATTTGCTTCTGGCATTTGAGTGTGTGTCATCTTTGTGGAATTTTAATTCAATGTTAATGAATGAATTAACTCTCTGGCCTGAATCTCCACTGTGAGTAATTGTTTTCCAGCCAATCATTGCTGCAGTTATGTAAGAGCCTCTCAGTACTGCAAACTCAAAACTAAGTGTTCAACTTCCAGCAAGACATTTACAGAGACAAATAAAGAGGTTATAGAGTAACAAGTAAGAGCAGCAGCGTATTGCTCTCATGCATTTAAATAACTTGTAATGGCTAAATAATCTGCTTTTTTTTATAGCCTCTTCCTCATTTAGGCTCATTTTCCTGGTTTCAATTTAAAAGTGAACTTTTTCAACACATCTTTCCTCATTTTCTCTATGTAAATAGTTTTAAGTCATATAAACTTAAATTAACAAATTATCACAATCAGATTCTTTCACAAGGTTTTAATAAATTATATATAATACACAAGTGTTGTTACTTAATGAAAGACGAAAAATACCTGCAAATTGAATTTCCCCTCAAAATGGGGAACCGTTTTTGGCTGAACTTAAAGTCCTCAAGCTTGTCAAACTTCTTGATTTATTTAAATTTGGTAAAAGTGAACTGACTTAAAAGCTATGCTACTTAAATTGCACACATCTTGACGATTCTTTTTTTGACACTTTGTAAGACATAGAAAAACTGTTAGTATGAGTTCTAGGAGGGCAGCAGCAGTCAGAGTCTAGCTGGCGGTTACCTGTCTGTTCAGGTGCAGTATATCCTGGAGCAGGAAAT
The DNA here is from genome assembly GCA_029783665.1 of Naso thynnoides. Taxonomy (NCBI): domain Eukaryota; kingdom Metazoa; phylum Chordata; class Actinopteri; order Acanthuriformes; family Acanthuridae; genus Naso; species Naso thynnoides. Next base: position 439,576 of record JAQLOL010000017.1, on the reverse strand, counting down.
GATGTCAACGATGTTTCAGGTTGCTCGTGTTCCTTCAAACTCTGTGCCTGCAGCTCTGTGGGATTCCTCTGGCACAGACGTATGTGGACAGAAAGAAGGTTTGTGTCTGTCAGAGAAGCAGCTTGAGTTCTGGTTGAAGCTCCCCTCGTCTCTTTGTCGTTGTTCGGTGATGTGGGATAAACGACCCCGTTGTGGTTTTTGGCAGCGCCTGAGCTTTTCTCATCATCGGTGAGGATTCTGAGAGCCTCACTTCCTGTTCCTGCAGCGTCATGATTTGACATTTCAGGTGATGAAGGTGAGGATTTTGGGGGATCCGGTTGGCTGAGCTGATTTGTTGTCTTGTCTTTTTCTTCTTCATCGGCTTTTCTTTCTCTACTTACAGAGATCTCTGTTTCTTCTTTTCCATCAGTCTGTTCTTGAGATTCTTTCCTTTCCCGTGTTTCCTCCATCTTCTTTTTTTCATCAGCCTCTCCCTCTTCCTCTTCATGAGTCTTAAACTCTGTCTCTTCATCCTTCTTCTCCTTTTCTGTCTCTGCTCTTTTTCTCTCACTTCCTTCTTTCACAAACTCCCTTTCTTCTTTTTCCATGTCTCCTTCCTCCTGAGTTGTCTTGCGTTTTGGTTCTTTAGTCTCCACGTCCTCTTCATCATGTCTCTCTGTGACTTTCTCCTCTTCCTCCTCTACCTCTACCATCCATGAATGTTTGTTTGCAGCCTTTTCGTCATCCTGTTTTAAACCGCTTACATCTTCCTCCTTCTCCCTCTCCTCTTCTTCCTCAGTCCTGGTTTTATTCTTCTTTTGAGTCTTTGCTTCGTCCCTCTCTTCTGCTTTTATGTTCAAATTTCTTTGCTCTTCTTCAATCTCCTTTTCTAACACCTGCTCTCCTGCTCTTCCTCCTACCTCATCTTCTTGCTTTTCCTCCTTTTCTTTCATCACTTGTGCCTTTTCTTCATTATCTTCCTTTTTTGTTTCATCCTCCTCTTCTTCCTTTTCTTTCTCGCATAGCTCTCCTGTCTCTTGTGTTTCTGTCATTGCACAAAATTTATGAACCTCTTTTTCCTTCCCCACTTCCTCCTCCATGTCTGTCTTTTCCTCTTCCTCCCTTTCAGTCTTCTCCTCCTTTTCTTGTACCTGCTTTTCTTTCTCTATTTCAACTTTTCCATCACTGGTTCCTTCTTTCTTCATTTCTTCTTCTTTTTCTCCTTCTTTTTGCAACTCATTATCCTCTTTTACCTTCTTTCCCTCTTTGTTCTCATTTGTATCTTTCCAGTCTCGGACTTGTTGATTATGTTCTTCTCCCACCTGCTCATCTTTGTCTTCCTTCATCATGACTTCATCTTTTTCTTCTTCTTCTACCTTTGGATCATCTGCCTCTTGAGCACTTTCTTCCTGCCCTGACTCAGTCTGTTCAGAGCTGTCAGCAGCGTCCTCTCCTTTGACTTCACTCAGCATAGGCTCCATTGTGTCCTCTAAAGACAGAATATCTCCAAAAAGCCCAACTGCCTGGATAACCCGAGACACTATTGAATTTTCCGCCAGGTCCAGACTGTCCAGCATGTCTGCAGCCGTCCACCAGTTTGCCATGCTGCAGAAAACAAGAGAAGACCGCTCAATTTAAGCAAAGTGTCAAACTGATTGAAAGCAGGAAACTTGCATCTGTTCATACTCCTTCTCAATGTTATGAAAGCATTCACACTCGTTCAGAGAGGATTTGATTAATGCTGATTGGCAGAAACGCAGCACACGTCATTTTTCAGTCAGTCTGGTGACCTGAAGCCCACATTTTCAACCCCGGGTTTCTAATACTTTAATCTTTCAGGTGTGATCTCACTCCTTCACCTTCATTCTTACCCCACTGGAAAGAAACACCGTGTGTACTGTTGTCATTGCAGTGGTAGAAGAAGTATTTAGATGCTTACATAAAGTAAAGCAACTTCACAGTGTAGAAACACTCTGCTGCATGTGAAAGTCCTGCACTGAAAGTCCAGCTGTATTAGCAGCAAAATGGACTTAAAGTATTAAAAGTGCTCATAATGCATAAATGACCCCAAGGTCCTAAAAGAAGATTTGTTTTTTTTTTTCTGCCATGATAAAAATCACATAGTATTGGAATTACTGTTGCATTGGAAATACTACATCAAATACTACTACTTTATAACTGAGTAAATGTGAATTTACAAGCCCTCATTTTAACACCTACTCTACTTTACTATATGCTTTTCAATACATGCTAAGATGATTTTAGAGACATGCATATGCTGTATGTATGAATTATGTGAAACATGGTTGATAAATGAAGTTTGGCTTTATGGTTTTTGGTTGTTATGTTTTCCTCTCCTTCTCTCAGCTTGAAGATCAACATTACAGTTGTGGTTTATCCTACTGTGGTATGTAAAGCTTCACAGTAAGCTGCAGAGTGTTAAAATGTCACATGTATTTACATTATGTCACCTACTCTCATCCTCACTGCAGTACACATACAGAAAAACCTTACAATAAACTTCAGTATTTCAGAGGCTCAAAGATTCTTTAAGTTCTTTAATAAAGTGAGGATTTATCTAAATGGTAAAGATTTTCAAATGTTATCCAGAAATTAATCCTTACTTCTTTAAAACACACATAAAATAAAAACACACTGTAACACACCCTTAAATTGAATGTTAAAGTTTTGGGGTCTAAGAGTTTGTCCCCACAAAAATTGTCAGACCCCACATTGAGAGTGAAATTTGAGGTTTCAGACACCACAAACTCAGAAAAACAGGCACACACACACACACACACACACACACACACACACACACACACACACACCTCAAAGTTTTAAGTCTTGTGATATGAAAAGCAGTACTGCCACTGTCCATTAGATGGCAGTAAAACGTTTCCTTACAGCCACTTTAAGTTGGAATCAGAGTCATGCTGAGTGATCAGTGAAGCGCTTGTTTCTAGACATAAAACAGAAACAAACTTGTAGTCTTTCACTATGCTCAGCGGAGATCTGAGTCACTTTTCAAGGAAAAACTTCTTGACTTGTTATACAAGAGAGAAAAAAGTCAGTGTTAGCCTATTTAAAATTCTGTAAAAGTAAAAAACTCTGCCACCAAAGAACTGTTAACTGTCTGTTGTGTGTGAAAGTACTTTTCTTTTATAGAAAGTAATTATATCATCCCAGTATTAAAAATTATCCAGTGTATTGAGCTGAGGTTTGATCCAGCCTCTCTGTGCATGTATGACAGAAAACAAAGATCATGATCAGTGACACTTAAACGGCTTTTCTCAGCTTGTCATCTCCTTAATGATTCCGACCGTACTTCAGCTTTATTCTGAATTGCAATATAACAATGTAGTATTATAATGAAATATAAATGTCATAAACATATAATTAGCCTCTCAGATATTATTATCAGATATTAATTTCTCCTTGTTGATTGTTGCTTTTGTGGATATTAATGTATTTAATGAAAAATATTGAAACATCGTTTTTTAGAACATTAATTCCAATAATAAAATAATGTGACAATACACACTTGGGTTTGGATTCATTTTTTAGTAGTTTCACATTATCTTTAAATAAAAATGTGTTTGACATTCAGTTTTACATTCAATCATTATGCAAACAAAACTGGAAGCCTTCCTTGATTTATTGTCATGAACACAACAGACTGTAAACAATTTTTATGAAATTTTGATGCATGATAAGAAGACAAAAGTGCTTTTTCTGTTTTCTGATATTGGTGTAAACCAGTGTTTTTTGTTTTAAAAAAAAAATCTTTTTAAAGTCCAGACATGCATAATTTGAAACAGTGACATCTCTTTGACAGACAGCAGTTATTATTATTATTACAATGTTGCTTAAATAAAAGTGCATAAAAATGTCTCTAATCCTTCTCACAGCACTAGTGTCCAAAAGTCTTATGTGTTTTGCAAGTTAAGCCACAGATAATATTTCATTTTTTAACAAATTTTAAAGTTCTCAATGAGTTTAAAGGGGCTCTCTGTGAACACACAGCAACAAAGTATTCTCACTGAACTCTTATTTTCCGAAATATTTTATCTGAAGTTTCTTTAATTTTCAGATTCATTTCTGCTCTGTGATTTCGCTTCCTGTTGCGCCCTCCAAGCTACAAGCACCTCGTCATCTTCGGCCTCGGCGGCAGCCCGAGCTCTGATTCTCTGCCTAGTTTGTGCGATAAAAGTGGCAATGTCATCCTCTTCCTCATCATTAGCTTCCTCCCTCCTACTCCTCCTCCCTTCTGTCCTGTTGCTTTCAAATCGCGAATGCTGAGAAAACTTCCTGTCCGTTCCCTCGTCACTGTCAGTATAAGTGCTGTACAACCTTTCTGCCTGGCTGTAGCTGTGGGTTTGCGTGACCCCTTTGCAGGAATACTCTGCACCTTCACTTGATAGATCCTCATGCAACCTTGATCTGTATCTGGAGGTAACACAATAAGTCTCCTCATCCTCTTCATCAGCAGCATATGAGGCCCTGCGGCTTGAGAAGTCAAATTCAGAAGCAGAGGCATCCAGATCATCGTAGGGATCCTCGGATGGGCCATCTTCTGCTGCAGAGGCTGTTTTCCTTGGTGGAGGCCGGACACTTTTCAGCCAGTCATCGATGCTGGTGTTCTTATCTTTCTCCAGGGCAGGGTTGAGATTCAAACACCCAGAGAGGCCGTAACTCCTCGCTGGTTTCCCCTTTTTCTTTGTTTCCTCAAGAAATTCGTCCTCTCTCTTCTTTCTCTCCTCCTCCTCCTCCTCCTCCTCCTCTTTTGGCTTCTTCTTCTTGTAGAGGGTGCTGCGCTTGTTGTCCTCCAGGATCTTCTTCTTTTCATAGGTGGCCATCTTGTCCCTCATCTCGGATTTGATCTCCTTGTCGATGGCATCCAGTTTGCCCATGTTGACCTGGTCTTGAAAGAGGCTGAAAAGAGGCACGCTGGTGGTGGTGATCTTGTTCTTCTTTGAGCCTATGCTGGAGCCAAGGCTGGATCCCACAGCAGAACCCCTCCCAGTGAGACCTGAGATGCTGCTCGACCCGCCTGAGAGGACTGATGCTGCTCTGTCAAGACGCTGAGACAGTGCACTGGAATGGGAAGCGCTGCTCAACATGGATGCTTTGTCATCGTCCAAGCCACGGCCTGAAATCATGCTTGTTGCACCGTTAAAGCTAAGCTCTGACCCAGCACGCGACGGAGGAGGCAGGCTCATCTCACTTTGCTTCTGTTTGATGGTTTCAGAGACAACATTAGTGATCCATTGTTGGATGCTAGTCAGATTTACCATAGGCTCACCTCCCGGACCCTGGACCGTAGGAACTGGGAGGATGGGAGGAACTGGTGTCATGGGATTAACTGGGACTGCAGACTGTGCTGATCTTGTGCTGCGACCCTGTGAAACTGAAGACATGACAGATGACCTGCCACTGAGCATGGACATGTTGTCATCATTGATAACGCTTGGAGGCCCCGTGACTCCTGCTCCAGTCCAGAAGGCGGAGAGAGGAATCGTCCCTCCACTGACGCAGCTCTCAGTCTCCCAGCCACAAATGGACTGACTCTCCTCTAAAGTTTTTTTTGAACGCTCCAGGATCTCCTCACGTCTTTGTCTCCGTTTGACCGTTGCAGAGTCCTCTCCGCGAATCAACTCCAATATTTCATCCTTGTTTTCCTCCCCGAGACGCTTCTGCTGCCTCAGCTTCCACGACTGATATGCTGTCAGGTTGACATCTTGGAGGGCTGGAGTCTTGGCCTCTCCCTCTCTGTCACCATTCTCTCCGTCTCCTGTGGAACTTTTCTCCCCGTCCTCTCGGTCCTTCTTGTTCCAGCCAAAATGGATCCTCTTGACACGCCAGCGCTCCAAAGGGGACATTTTATCCTTGTTCTTCTGGCAAAAGTTGTACATGGAGCTGGTGTCAGAGAGGATGCTCTCCACTTCATCATCAATCTTCTTCTTTTCTCCTTCTCCACCTTCTGTGTTGGTGCTGTTGCTGCCCTCATCGTCCTCTTTCTTGCGGTAGCGAGCAGCAGCTTGTTCCTCAATTTCTCTCAAACGCTGTTTCCAAATATCAGAGTAACTTGTGGAGCTGGAGGTGGACATCGCTTCTGAGGGTGGACGTCTGTTACGGCGCTTCATCCGCTCTTTTACAGCTCGTATGTCCTCGCTGGTGACGCTCTCTACATCACCGTCAATGCCTTCCTTCATCTTTCTCGGTCTGTCATTGGCGAGAGAGTCCCCATCTTCGCCGTCGCTGTTCAGCTGTGCCTCCCACCAGTCATCGCTCTGATATTTCTCATTCCTCCTCTGCCATTCGCGGATCATGCTGTCGAGGCCGGCCTCTTCGTCATCATCTTCTCTGCACTCCTGCTCCAGTAAAACAACCTCTGAATGGGTGGAACCCTGTTTGTCCAGCCCGTTCTGCACCCCAGTCAGTCCGCTTCTGAGCACTGCAGCGGCAGCAGAAGAGGCAACGCTGCTCATCACACTCTCTCCATCCTCCTCCTCCTCCATCATGATAGAGTGCGCTTTCACCTCAACCATACTCTGCTCTTCCTCTTTGTCAGTATCATCGTCATCATCATCCTCGCCCTCACCAAAGATGCGAGCACGTGTGCGTGTGTCAATAACAGAGCACTGGCTGAGTGTTTCGTCATCGTCGTCGCGCTCCTCCATCAAGGTCTCGTTGAGCTCTCGCAGCTGCTTCAGGAAGCCTTCGTTGGGGTTGATGGCGCGCTTTTTCCTAATTGAGGTCAGGGCCTCCATGATGGTCATGTGCTGGAAGATCATCAGGTAGGATGCCACCAGGACAGCGGAGCGACTTACACCCATCATGGAAACCACCAGAACCTTTCCTGCAAGAAAACAAAGCAGAGAGTAGGGTTATATTTATATAACCCTGATTCTGAAAGTGTTGTGACTCTGTGTAGAATCCAAATACAACAGCTTGTGATAATTCAATAGCCCTTTCTGACACATATGTGATTGAAGACAAGGTGGGGTGAGGCAAACACCTTTGTATAAAGAATATCTCTACATGGACTCAGGTGCATTTTGTAAAATTGATGTTGGCAAACAGTTTGTTTGCAAATGATCGACCTGCTTGAAGTGAGCCACAGAAAATTGATAAATCCTGCAACATTTTGTGTAGGTAAATTGTGTACATCCACTTATTGTCAGTGTGAAATGTCAACCAAACACTAAGATGTTGAAGTAGTGTAACCCTTGACATATTTGTAATTGTGTGTGATTAAATGTTTAGAAATTTCAAATATCCAAACTGAATTAAAATCTTAATTTTTAGCCTCCACAGATTACAAGAAAAACTTTAAAAATCAGAGTTGAAATAAAATACATAATGTAAGTTTGGTGTATTCACTAAATTAGATCTGATCATCGTCTGATGGGGAAACAATATAAATAGTTTTGATTTAGACGACCCACAAATGAAAATGACATCTGGCTCAAAGAATTTCATTACACAAGGCAAAGATAACAACAGTTGTTGCTGCTGATGTCTTCAGGCAACACTTGATGAATCAGCTGCAGTTATAATGAACGAGAGACAGTCAACACCGTGACTGTTACATGATCCTCTTCCTGGAACACAGATGTACCCTGTCTGGTCTATATAACACTTCCCAGAAGTTGTTGTATAAGTGTGGAGATGTTTCCGGTGAGCTGCGTCAACATCGACCCCTCACCAAGAGAAAAAAATCTGCTTTTGGCTACTTTTGTTGAATTGTGACTGTTAAGTAACAATAAACAAACCAATAAATAAAGACAACAGAGCAGAAAGGAAGATAAAAATTCAACAAACAAAAAAAGAAGTCTGAAGGATCATAACTTTAATCATCACCTTCATGATAATTTTTTTTTTTTTTTATAGGCCTAATAAATTTAGAAAATTCCAGTTAACCTGATTTTTCCAATCAGCCCACTTTAGATTTAAGCACCACCCACAGTCAGTTTAAGCCCCGCCTATTCAGAGTATAGATACAGGTAACTGTAAACATCATGAGGGTTTATGTGAAGTAAAGCAAAAACATTTTAATTTCAGAAGTTGCTGCCAATTTTGATGGTAAATCCTCACATGTCATCATCATTCATGAAAAAGAAACACCATGGAAACTCAAAAAACAAACAAATTTAAAAAAAAAACTCACTTATGTCTCACCTTTGTGCGTCAGCAGAGCCTCGTCCAAGAACTCAGCGGTGGGCCTGAAGTGAACCGAGATGTCAGCATCGGTGAAGTCGTCCACCTCGATGCCCATGTACTGGATGTTCATGCCGGCATAGAAGGACTCGCCCGTGTACACCCCGGTGCCGTGGGCAGTGTTGAGGATGTGGGTGATGCCCATTCGCTTCAGACGAGCCTTGTTAACGGCAATAGATCTGAAAAACAAAGATAAACACAAGTCCTGTCGTATAGATGCTACAACTTTACATTTTTCAGAGCCATTTTGCTTCTTTGAAAGACATTCTTAAAAAACGTAAGCAATTTTCCATGTGTGAAAGAAATCTTGTGAGCTGGCAAACTTGTGAATGAAGAATGTTTCAGGACATCTGGATGTCTCACACAGAAGCTTTTACTGGAAATTCGAACATGGAGAAAGGGCATAACCACGAGTGAGGACACTGTGCCAGACCAATCTGAAGATTCCTTCCTATTCCTGTACAATTTAACCTTCACCACACCTGCGAGGCTCATCATGTGTCCAAAGTTCCTCTTTGCTCATTTACACGTGTAATGGCTCTATTGGGTGCTGGATCCTGACAGGAAACTGCTGCATCAGCTTGTCTCCTCTCAGGTTACATGCACTTCTTTCTCTACGACAGACTGTTTGCAGGTCTGCATTTTTCATGGATCAGTCCTGCTCTATCAGTACAGCTGCAACCATCAGAGAGCAGGTTTGTCGATGACCCTGGAAGTGACCTGTAGAATCACTTTACACCTTTATTGTCCTGCAAATGATTCCCTGTGGGTTAAAACCTTTTATTTCAGATGAAATTATCCAATTAGATTTCAAAAGTCATTCATTTAAAAAAAAAATTCTCACAGAGGGTTGTCCAATTGTAAATGAGAAGCTGAAGGGCAGAAACATGTTGTTAACATGTTTTTAATCAGACATCGATGTCGTGACTCACTTCTCGGCAATGAAGATGTTGGGCCACACCTCATCCACAGGGTTGATGGGAGCCTCCAGGTGGTCCTGCACCATGGCCCTCTGGATGTCCAGCACACAGGGCGTGTTGTAGGGGCTGCGGTCGTCGATCATGTCCCTGACACGGTTGTAGAGATCCTCCACCATCAGCTGCTCAGCCGTCTCCAGCATGGACTCTGGCATGGACTCGGCCCGCACGCTGCGAGGTGGCAGCTCTGAGGAGGAAAGACACAGCGTGTGCATCAATGAGGAGGACATAACTGAATAATAATAAACAATAAGGGTGAAACTCACAAATTTAATCTTACAACAAGAGGTGGACAAATGTGCCAACTGAGGCTGAATGTCAGCACATATCGCTGAGGTCTGGAAAGAAAATGTGTGCAAGCTTTCTTGCTGTGTTTGGCCCCAAATAACCTGGAATTTTAGTAAATGGAAGACATTTTGTTGTCCATGTACACAAATGCTGTGAATATTTCACAAACTGCTGTGATACTGCGTTGGTACGAATCCTGCAGCCCTTTCAATGTCACCTATAGGACGTCTATGAATATTCTCATTCATCCAGGTCATTGTTCTCTCTGGGCAAATTGAATCGTAGGTAACTGGATTTGTATTTGTCTAGGAAGACGTTTCGGGGCTTCATCAGTTCATATGCATCGGTCTCACTAGTGAGCGCTTTAGTGTGGACTAGTGAGACCGATGTGTACGAACTGATGAAGCCCCTTGGACAAAAGGTGAAACGTCCTCCAGTTGCCTACGATTCAATTTGCCCAGAGACACCTACAGGACAAACTGCATGAAGGTTCAAACAGAAAGTTCAAAGACTGATGCGCATATTAAAGCACGTTCTTGACCTCTCTTCATGCTGTGAAGCTGCAGAGCAGAACTTCAAACACGTCATTAATGCAGCTGTCACAGTTGTGTTCATCAGCCACCATTGTCCCCCCTGAAGATGATGAAATATGCATTGCCCATTAAGCTGCCATTACTGTAATGTAATGCCAGAGGAGAGATCTGATTGAGCAGCAGCTCTGTGATGTGTCTTCTGAGCTAATTTCCCCAATCAGCACGACTCTGCGCCTCCATCCAGATCATCTCCATGTCTGCGTCTGCTACTGAGCTGCAGGAATAAAGCATGGACTTACTGGAATTGAAGAGTATTTGACCAAATTAGACTTGTTGAACATGGACTGGAGATCATTATTCCAAATGCTGCATTTAGATGAGGAGTTTTGAGCACTGAAGATGAGTGGTGACCTGATCTAATCTTTACCCTGAGCCAAATGAAGCCTCATTTTTCTCAGTTTTAGACCGGACTTGGAAAATTCAGTAGCAGCATTAATTCATCAAAGGACAGAACATAAGCCAGTGAAAGTTTTTGTAATCTATTCATTAAAAATCCTTTGCAGACCCTCATGTGAGAAATGTATTGTCTTTGTTTGGTATCAGTGTAAGTCATAAAAGAAAACAATGAAAGCAGTTTGAGGAAACTCTGATGGACATTTGAAATGATTTCTTACAACTGCAGAAAGTTCAAAGTGCTCAAACTGCTGTCACATGTGGGAAGTAAGATGCACTTTAGACAAGGAGACGTCGACAAGCTGGTACAAAAACACCACGACAAACTTTGCATTAGAGTCAATCAAATGGACATCAGACATTGTGTTTCTGTGTGCATGTAAAAGTTACCCATTGCTCAATTGATGAGTAGTTAAGCAACACTGACACACAAGCCTTTAGCTCCTGCAGGTCTGAAGCCCTACTTGTTGTCACCAGAGGAAAACTCAAATGTTTAGACTTGTATGTGATGGGCAGATGGACGACAGATCTGCTTTTTGAGATTTTTTTTCTTTGTAATTTTGTTTATCATATCTGAATCAAATTTATCAGAGAACAGCTGCTTGCTCAGATTTACCACACAAAGGCGAACATCTCAAATGGTTAAAGACATGAGTTATAAAATACTTTGAGGAGCAGACTTTGCCACTACAACCAATACAAGCTTTTCCTCTTTTATGCAGAGCTGTCTTCCCTCATCACCTGTCTCACCCTCGTTGATGATCTTCTTGGCAGCGATGGCTGACGACAGGTGGATGGGCTCCATGAAGATGCTCTCAGCGTCAGAGCCAGAGATCATGGAGAACCTGGACTCTGAAGCCATCGAGAAACTGAGAGAGTGGAAGAGGGAACCACTTGAGTATTTTGGTTCAAATATTATGAATGAGAGAACTTTAAGAACTGGCACTGAAATTATACAGACTTACAATCATCTGGAGAGACAGTAAGGAAGCATCATACAGAAAATAAAACAAAAATCTCTCTGGACTGGATCAGGTTTAGTGAATACTGGATTTAATTTACACCACAAGACAGAAAGAGGAACAAAATATAATGGCAGAGAATCTGCTTGTGCCGATCTTCATCTTGACCCAAGGAATCAGGTCAAAGTGCAGCTTTAAAGCAGCTGAATGTGCTTCACATGTTGAGATGTCTCAATAGAAACCTGCTGTGTTGTGCCTGAAGCTCTTCAGGTGTTCTCGTACCTTGGCGATGGACAGCGGAGGTAATGAGACTGGATTCCTTGGACGCTCCTCCTCTCCTCCTCCTCTTCACCAGGAACCGTCTGATCGCCATGTCCATCACTTTCACTGGTCGACGCCATGGCAACACAGATCCCTCCTTCCTGCTACTAAATTCACTTGATTAGACACAAACAACCGGGTTCTGTGTGTTTAATGATGAATTCAGCATCTCTTAATCAAGTTTTTAGCTTGAACTCATGCAATCAGCTCAACTGGAATCAACAGACAACTGAAACTGCATGTAAACATAATGGGAATCAACGACAACACAGTGACATTTCATATTAAATTTATAAAGAGGAGCAGGATGAAAGAAGCCAGAGGCATGCAGGGTTTGGTTTCACTGATTTGATGATATTTAAAAAGGGTTTGTGCAGTGAAAAATATTTTATGATCTTAAAGTTAAAATAGGGAAACAAATGTGTCCTCAGCACAAAGTGACCATTGAACTTTGCACAATAAAATATTCACACTGAGCGGGAAAAATCCAAAATGTGCTGATGGATTGAAGCGCCGCCTGTCATTTATGGGGTTTACACAACAGGACCAATAAAAATGAGACTGAAGGAGAAAAGAAAGAAAGACGCTGACACACACTGACACAAATACTAGCAATCTTTAACACATGAAAAACAGACAACATTTTACTCTAGCTTTGGGTGAAACAAAGAGAAAAATTGATTCAGCCAACAATCCAACCAGTTTGCCTCAAAAAAGTTCAGAAATACAACCGTGCATATGAATCTAAATCCAAACAGAAATCAGTGACCCTCCATTCAAACAGCACACAGACGTCACTGCTCCATGACTCACACTCAAAGACGGGACGTACGTGAGCTTTCAGCGTGTGAAGGTGGAAATAAACATGACTTACATCCCTAAAACACAAGGATCGTCTTTTAGAAGATGTCTTGGTCTCAGCAAAAAAGTGAGTAACTGTAATTCCCAAAATGCCAGAGTATTGTTTCAAAGGAAATATTTATTTCAAAGAATTTACATTACAAGAGAAGCCAAACAAATTACCTAACTTCACTGTTTTCACATGAGAAACTAAGACATGATGAGTTTATTCTGTTCCCACATTTCAGAGTTTAAGGATCCTTTCTCAATGTTACTATGCATAATGTGTGTGTGTGTGTGTGTGTGTGTGTGTGTGTGTGTGTGTGAGTGAGTGATATGAGGCCATCCAGCTGATCTATTTTTAAGCGGAGCGACAGCTGCCTCAGAGCCTGTCAGGCCTGAGATCAGCAGCACAGTGAAAGGCCACACAGCTCGCAGCTTCAAAAACACACAAACATCAACACTGATCACAAGTGAGAAAAATCACTCAAAGAGAAAAAAACACAGTCAGTGTGTGTGTGTGTGTGTGTGTGTGTATCTGTGTGTGTGTGTGTGTTCCTACCTCGTGCTGTCGGCGGTTGCTCACAGTGTCAGTCTGAAGGAGGTTGCCTGAAGCTGATGGCAGCCAGACCAGCACTAAAGTTAGAGAGTGTCCCCCACCCCTCTGGTTCCTCACCCACCTCCCCCCACCTGATACCTGACACCAGAGCTGCAGGTAACAGAGTACATTTACTCGAGTAATGTTGTACTGAAGTACAGTTTAATACTTCCCTTGAATTCTGTAGTAAATAAAACTTTTTTCCTTCTGTCCTTCTTCCTATTTCTGTATTTTCTTCATCTTTCTTCCTCTCCAATCTCTCATTTCTTCCCTTTTCCTGTTTTTTCTTCATGCTCATGCTTCTGTACTTCCTTTTCTCCTTCTTGTTCTGATTTGGCCTTTCCTTTCTTTGAGCCTGTCTTCATTTTTGCTTTTCACCAGCCCTGTTATAGTTTTTTTCTTTGCTTCTTTCTCCTGGCTCAGCCCACTTTATAGAAATCCTTCCATATTTCATTCTGTCTTTCCTTCCATTAACTTTTTTTCATATTTTAATTTTGTTTGGTGGAAGGATGAAGGATTGAAAATGGCATTTAAAAGCTCAAAAATTGTATAATGTGCAGTGCCTGTGATTTTTCTCTTTTGATGAACTGTGACTGGAAAACCTGTTTGGTCCATAAAAAATCAGAAAATATTTAAACTGCTCATAGAGCCTTGATACTCCAAGTTTTTGTCTTTAAAATGATGTTTTTCATTTAAATCTTCAGAAGAAAACTAATAAAATAAATATTCAAATATTCAAACTGGAACCCATAAATATTCAATAATGTTTTGAATGACTTAAATGATCAATAAGTTATTAATAAAGTGGTTGAACAATTTTCTGTTGATTGAATAATGGATTAAGGGTTTGAACTTTTATTTTACTATTTAACTTTTTTATTTAAAGGTTGAAAATGAGGCAGAAAAAGATTTGGTGTAAAATTTCTGTTTGCTTTATGCTTCATCTCACAATCTGAGAAGCAATCTTATTATTATTAATGTTATTACTAGTATCAGTATTAATAATCCATAGACTTTTGATTCTTAAAATGTGGTAACCTGACACTTTAAGAAGATGCTGTCTGAGCCTGGTTAGTTTTTATTTAAATTAAAAAAAAGATCAAGTGCTGGATTTCAGAGAGGCGGCAGATTCCATTCAAGTTGTCAATGAAAGATTGAATCAATGTCCAGAGCAATGGGAACAGATTTCTCAGGAGCAGAAGCTCTGTCGTGTTGTACAGAGAATGGCCTGTTGAACTGCACCGGACTGTTAAACAGCCTCTCTGTAAACCGTTTGTTCACTTTTGGTTACATTTCTGTCTTTAAAAAGCTGATTTTCTCTCACAGGAGCAACTTTGTCTTCTGTGCATGAACGCTGCCTGTGTGTTTATCTAAAGTCAGCTGACAATCAACTCAGCTATTTTTACCTCAGAATGCAGCTAATTTAAGTCACACGCTCAGCAGGTCACAGTCACTTGGTCTATTGTTCATTTGTTACAAAACAGTTACAAAATCAAGACCAGCAAAGGTTTTTCAGTAAGTCCATAGACAGTTTTAAATGCATCAAAAGTACGTAATTACTTCTCATTCTTATTACTGAATAATTTCAGCAGATCAAAAGAGCATTTGAACCAATGTGAGGCACTCAAACACATTTCCAAACTCTCATTGATCATTTTACTCTGCATACGAGCAACCTTGAAATTTGACACTTTTTATTTTTCTTTACTTACTGAAAAACACTTAAGTCACTTTTGTGTTTCTCTAGAAACAAATGCATAGAGAAAGCAACATAAGTGGACTTTATTTAGGATAGAAGAGCTTTGAGGAGACAGATTAACAACTATTTTTCACAGCTGTTCTCATATCTTAAAGTTAACGCACTATATTTTCTAAATGGCAGTGAAATATATAAAATTATTCTCCTTTTAAGCAGCAAACATCTAAAGGAGTTCCGGTACTTTTATTGCCTCTTGATATTATTTTAAGCAGCACTTCTCCCCTCTGTGCAGCTGCTGTTGCTGCATCCAGGCTCAAATGATGAATGATAAATGTTCAATTGCTTTTGTTCGAACAAAGTCCCAAAGTCCCCTGTTAAAATTAAACCTCGCTTTGCGGTTTTGCTGAAACAAAAGGTGAAAAATGAGCAAACACTGAGCTGGTTTTAAACTCTTTACTCTTCCTCACATGAAAGCAGGAGTGGCACGTGGTCAAACAAATACTGCTCTGTAAAAAAAGGCACGTACAGGCACCAAGAGAGAAAACAGCACGACATCTAAACTGTGACATCAACGAAACAAATACAGTGAAGACACGACTGTCTGAGTTTCCACCATCGGAGGAGGGCGTGACAAATGTCTTAGGGTTTCTGCTCCAGTCCTTTCAAGTCCATCTGGATCAATATTGCTTTTGATTGATCCTGGGCAACAAAATCCACCTCTGAGCAACTTGACAAACAGGTCACATGGTTCAGCTCCACAACATCAAACCACAACAGTAAAACATGAGGGAGTAAAAACACTGAGGGAACATCAACACTGTGCTTATTTCTCAAGAGATCACAATGACTGTGATGCAAAACTGCTGCTGTGAAACACATGAACCCAGCTGGTGGCTCATCTCACCTGCTGGTGTGATGGAGGGCTAAAATATGACCACTGCACCTCATCAGGACTCCTCAAAACACACTGCAGGGTTCGTGTATCCCCGCTGGCCTGAGATCATCCAGGAGGAGCTGGAGGATGCAGCCACAAAACGAGATGCTACATCATCACCCAGAGAAGTGGCAGAAACTAGACGAATGTGTGTGACAGGCTGCATAAAAACACAGTAACATCAACACCAGCCAACAGCAGATGGCGAGGTCGGTACACACGAGGCATCACATTAACTTAACCTTAAAAATCCCTCTTATCCGGCCAACTCCTCTTCATCAATGCATCGGAGATACATCACAGGACGGGAAGAGGTCCTCCTGTATCTAAAATTTAATAACATACTGTACTTTCTTCTTTTTACTCTGTAATCCAAAATACTTCACCTAAAAAATCACTATCTGAGGTCAATCAGCATCTCTTATATATACATATATATATATATATATATATATATATATATATATATATAAAATTTT